>JAIWZP010000023.1:0-494085 GCA_025201375.1 Gongronella butleri | reverse complement strand
ATTTGCCGGATGATCACCATTGGCCATGTCAAACGACGACGATGTTGATGGGCCCATGCGGTACGCAGGCTGACCAGGCGCGCCGGAAAAGGCACCGCCAGCACCAGGAGGAAGCATGCTGGGCAAATCTTGGAACATGGCATCCTTCATGAAAAAGGGTGGACGAGGAGGCAACGTCGACCCGGACGACGCCGTCGAAGGCAGCATGGATGGCATCATGGGTCCCAAGTGGTTGCCACCGACGGCACCAGCAGCCGCTGCAGACGCCGAGGACGACGATGTCGAGGAAACAGGGACGGTGGGCATGTTTGCAATGGTGGATGCGGCATTGACAGGTGACAAATTGGGCACAGAAGCCGAAGCAGGGCGCAAACCACCGGCCATGGCCATGGCGTGGTGGTGGTGAGGGTGCTGTTGGTGTTGGTGATGGTGGTGATGCGCAGGGTACGCGAGCGAAGGAGGAGGAGGGGGAGGAGGCGCGGTTGGCTTGATTTTCTGTTCATAGTACTGGATATTCTTGGATTTCAAATAACCAGTGACCAGATCCAACACCGCAGCAAATGTCTCCATGTACGTGTTGTGCAGCGCAAGCACCATGTCTTCGGGGTAATCACGATCAGCATAAGACACAAGGGTCACGGCATAATCCTGTTGCAAAGGAACCACGACGCGCTGTTGATATTCAGCATCGTCACCTTCGAGAAGCGCGGTCAATGCATCGGAACGAGGCGCACGCAGCTCGTAATCACGAGGCACCATGGATTGGAGCATGTTGATGGCCAGATCCATCTGCGCATCGGGGCCAATGAGCGTGACATTGTCCGAGGCAAGCTCATTGTCGGGCCAGAACAGGCGGCAATTGGTCTTTTTCGTCATCTCGTCATTGAAAAAGGGCGCGTGATTGTGGATCAGCAGGCGATGCAGGCGCGCAGGGATGCGCACAATGCGGCTGACGAAATCGCGGTCCTTTGGGTGGATCAATTCCATGACGGCGTGGCGCAAATTATCCAAATTGATCTGGTTCTTCATGGGCGTACGCGCAACCACATTGTCGTCATTGTCATAGTAGCCGCCGAGCGACGCGAATTCTTCCGTGTTGGAGAATTTCACGTACACGCCGTATTTCTTCATGATGCGCTGGATATTTTTGCCACCGACGCCAATGATGCGCTTGTGGTACGCCTCGGGCACGAAGAACGAGATTTCCGCGGGCAATTCCTCTTGCAGCAGGGTCAGGCCGTCCAATGCCTTGGTGAAGCTCGTGCTATCGACCTCGATGATGAAATTGTAGTCGCTGGTCATGGGCAAAAAGCGAATCTTGGCGCCAGACGTCTTCATGATCTTGTTGATCTTGCCATTCTTCTTGCCGCTGATGAAATCACGCTGCTCGTTGGCAGACTCGACGCGGAAGAGCGTGCCTTGGTGGAATGGCTTGAGGAACGCCATCTCTTGGAGTCGCTGGTACACGTTGCGGATCGCACGCTCGGTGCCCATCACTTGGATACAGCCGGGGTCCGTCTTGTAAATGACCTGCGCGCCAGAGACTTGCGACAATTGCGACACCATCGACGCCAGATTCGACATGGAGTCAAAGAACGCACCAGACGACGCGTCAAAAAGCGCTTGCTGGTTGTTGTTGAAGAAGAAGGTCGCCTCGTAGATGCTACACGCCACAAAATTGACCGCGCGCAGGGTGCGCTCCGCATTCACACGGTTCTCAGCATACACGTGGATGCGATCGCTGCCCGTGCCCACAGAAGGCAACGCCACAAACGAACCATTGTCATGCATGATTTTGCACAATTCGTCCTTGCGGTGCAAAAGCATCCAGTCCAGCTTCTCGGGCACCATGGCAACCGCCTTGTGGTACATTGACTTGGCCTGAAATGATCATGAAAAACAAGTAGAGGGAAAAAAGAGAAAAAAAAAGGAGACGCGCGTCAGAAGGAAATGCTCACTTTCTTGTCAATTTCTTTTTCTCTCTCTTTTTACCTTTTGCGTGGCAAGCTTGTTGAGCATGTCCTTGACACGGGCGACATTGGATGGTTCGCCAGTGATGTAAATGACTTGATCGGCCTCGGGGTCGCCAAAGGGCGATGGAAAGTAAATGTTGGTGCATGTCTCTTCAATGATGGGCTGCAGGCCCGTGCGCTTGCGTCCGCCAATGAGGTATTGCAGCCTGAGGGGAATGGCAATTGTGTCCGAGTGCAGACCAAGCGATTCGTCCAAAAGGACAAGCAGGCGCACGCGGCAACGCTCGGCGTCGTCGGGCGTGCCCGTGATGATGACATTGGCGGTATGATCAGACGCAAAGCTCGACTGGTGTGGCTCGGGCGGGGAAATCTCGATCGTCGTGTTTGTTTCGGCGGCAATTGGTTCAAACAGCTCCTTGGACGGCGTGTGCACCGACGGCACAGGCAAAGGCATCTCGATCTGGCCATGCAGCAATGAAAAAAAAACGTGTGAGATCACCCATGAAATGAGCACACAAAACCACGGAAATACAATGAAAAAAAAAAAGGGACGGGGGTTCCAGGGGGGAGGGTTCTTGCTTTTTTTTTTTTTTGCCATTTTTCATTACCTTGATGGGGCAATTCAGCAGCAAATCAGCACGCGCGTCCGTCAGGGTCTGGATGGTGCCGGTGAGCGTCAGATTATAATCAGTAGGCGTATCAACGAGGGCATGTTTGGCCGAAGACTTGTCGTTTGCAGTAACATCAATAACAGTCTGCGTGCGGCTGCCTGTCGCTTGGCACGTGTCCCTCAATTTCTGCTTGGTGGCACTAGCAACAGCCTCGGTGCGGCACAATTCGTATTGAGCCGACGCGGGCGGCGCATAGCAAAAGGACAAGGCGGCTTTGGACGTGGGCGACGGCGTCGTGTTGGCTAAAGGCGAGGTGGTCGACAGTGGATCGTCCATCTTATTATACGTGTGGGGTGGTATAGGGGGCGAAAGTGGGGTGGCGCACGAGAAAAGGTAACTCTATACGAAAAAAGGGCGTGTGTCGGCGCGTGCGAGAGGTGAGGGGTGGAGGACGTGCGATGCGAGTCGTTGTATGCAATGCCTCTAAACCGAGAAAGAAAAAAAAGAAAAAAAAAAGAGAAAAAGGGGGGAGGGGAAAAGAGAGACAAAGAAAAACAAAAAAGAGTCTATCTACTTTGTGTGGGTAGAATAACGGATATGGTAAAGAGAGGGGGGATAGAGCTGCTGTTGCGTGCGCTGGCAAGATATGAAGGAGTGGAGAAGAAAAAGGTTTTACTTGAAGAAAAAAAACAACAACAAAAAAAAAAGAGGCTCGGGCAGACCCTTTAGAAACATAAGGAATAAGAATTCACGATTCCAAGGAATTGCCTGTCACTGCGATGAAAAACTTTTTCCTGCACTAGATTGGCCCGCTCCCCGCCCACCCTCTCTGGCTGTTTTTTTTTTTTTTTTTTTTTTTTTTTTTTCATCTATACAGAACATCGTGGTATAATTGATCGAGGGCGCGAGTGGGCTGTCAAATTGCATGAATCTTATGCATGCCATTCATTGCAAGGCCCTGGGGGGAGGGAAAAAACCCCATCCTTTGTCCCCTTAGGCCGTCATGCAACCCTGTACGGGCTGTCTCCTGGACGGGCAAAAGGCAAAAATAGCCCATCCCGAGTATCCCAACGCCATCATGGTGTAGCACCGTTTGGCTCTTTTGTCTTGTGCGCTTTCCATAGCTTTTTCATGCGACCTATTCGCTATGTTCCACGTGTGTTCAAATTCCGAGCCGATGCCACTGAGTTTTGGGGGGTGCGCCCGCCTTTTTTTTTTTTTTTCCAGTTGCACAAAGCCCCTCTCGCGCTCCCCCTCTTTTTTTTTTTTTTTTCCAGGCCACGTCACCTCGCTCTTTGCATGCTCAATTTAGAAATCAATGAAAAATCGAGCCATGTCAACAATCCATGCGCATTGCACTAGCATGGCCCTGCCCCCCGCCCCTTGTGGCCGCCCCTGTTTTTTTTTTTTTTTGGTTCTTTTTGCCCAAAGAAAGAGACTTGCCACCCATCCGACCAAAACAATGCGCGTGTCGTCGTCCGCGTGTGTTCATCCGACAGACCCGTCGGCTGCTCCGGGCGGGCACACATATCCCACAAAAGCGGCACCCAATCGCAGATGGCGACCAATCCGAGAAGGTGGAATCCGTTGGCTTCTCTCTCTCGCCCGGTGTCTGGGCTGCCGCATCACCTCGACATCCACGTGCCCTTTTGTGGCCCGCCTTCGTGTGGCCATTGGTGCCATGGCAATGGTAAAATCGACTAAAATGCTCAAACAGACGTCACGGGGCAACAATAGTGTCCAATTTTTTTTGGACACTTGGAACGCTTGACAGCTGGGAGGGGGACCCTGCACATGAAAGAGAAATCGCCTGATCGGGGACTCGGACCAATCGCCGCCTGGCATCCCGGCGGCACGAGCGAGATCCGACCACACCCTTTCTGATGGTCAAATTGACGCGTCCCAGCGGGCCAATGGACGTTTCCACTCATGAGAAGCGTGCCGTAGACCATGGACATCGGCAAAAGGCAAAAAAAAAAAAAAAAAAAAAAAAAAAAACGCCATCAAAAGCAGACCGAGTAGGGAATAGGATGCGCAACACGCGACAATACATTTCAATCGCAAAATGGACAAGAATAATAATATAACGTAGGACCGGGCTGGTGGGCCAACATGGGCACGAATGATCGTCTGCACAGGATGACCGCATTTGCATCGGTGCTTAACATCTGTCGATCGAGTAAATAGCGGAATTGTGACAGAATCACTGGAATGGTGATTTAATCTGCAACACCCTAGTCGAGCACCCGATTTTTATGGCACCAACCTCAAGTAACTCAAACTTAATGCACCGAATTGGCTTGACATCAAATGACAGGTAGGGTGTCGCCAGGGAGTTTTGACAAAAACCAAGGCTGCTGGATTTCCAAAGCTAAAACCTGTCGCGAATTAATGGTTCGATCACTTTTAAACTTACCATCGCGTCATTTTGGCACCCCATCATTCCAAAAAAAATAATATAAAATCGAGCATCGACTGAATAGTTATTGATTCGGTTGACATGTACTCAAATTTGATATTTTCAGTCACACCTCGCTAAATTGGCTTTACAACGCAGGTAAACAGTGACGCCATTCGCATCGCGATCAGGCTCGCGTCATCTGGTTCAAATTTGAGACAAGTTGGACAAGTTTAGCGGGGGTTAGTGCGTAGGCAAAAAATGAGCCGCAGTCGCGCCCAAAACCAAAATTGAAAAAACAAGTTCCCAGAATTACACCAAACTTATACACAACAACAGTTACACGGAGAAACCAACGAAATTGTCAAAAAAAAGCGCGAGCCATCTGCTGGTTGACGAGTAATGAGCGATTTTAGAATTTTCTTTACCGGCGCATCCCGCCGAGAAAACGCGCCACGTCGCGTCGCTGACGCATCCACAGCTAGAGATGCACCAGGTGCGTGAATTCAATAAAGGCAATGAACGGCTAACACGCCTGTGGGCCGAAACAGTGTCCATCTAAAATGTTATATTCATTTTGTCGCGCGCCTACCCTGACAGAACTCAATTATTTTTTACAGATCACGGACATCCATGGACGCAGAAATTTGTGCTTTATCTGATGAGCCGTGTTTCAAGGCGCTGCAGCTAGTCTTCGTCGAGTTAGCATTGTAGCGAAAATAAGATCCAAAACGCATCTTTCACGAAAACAAGATGATCAACCCTAGGTTTTTATGGCATTTTCATCGGTAAACAGAATGGAGTTATCCCAGGTGTGAGCGGCGTGGCGATCCAGCAACCTAAAAGTCACCACATGAAAATTGTCGACTGACCCCCTGTGGAAAATCCATGAAAAAACGCGATTTTCCAAATCAATATAGCACGCCATCCGGCGAAACGCAGCAACGTGAAACTTTGTCATATAAGTGTATCAGCGGTTCTCTTTTCAAAACAACCATAATTATCGGGGATAAATTAGATCGTTGACGAGAAAATCGATTTTTATCGATAAAGCCATTTTTTCAGTCGTGGAGCGATCAATTTTGCCTCGATGGAGCTGAAACTTGCACGTATGGACAGAGACGCGTCTGGGTGTCATTTTTTCCCTGCTCAACAAAGTCGATGTGTGTTGCGCAACCACAACCTGTGACCAAACATTTCAATTCTAATTTTCTCGGTAACAACGCACATAGTAAAAATGGTGCGACAATGACGCGACACTCGACAATCTATCAAATGGGCCTGGTTTCAAACGCGTAGGACCAAAACTGATAAAGAAATCCAAGATTCTAAATTTTGACTTTAATCGCCATTTGCTCGAGAACGGTATAATCGACCGCTGATTTTATTGCAGATTTACTTATCAAGAGGGGGTCAATGCATCGAATGACATGACTCTCAGTCTCGCCAGTGTGCAGGCTACCAAACGGATTTGAGATTTGTCGGGACTTGAACCTCTTAAAGCGGGGGGACCCTTCAGGGACATTTTGACCTGACCAACTTTTTTTTTTCTCCAAAATATTTCACCACAAAAAACTTGTCGCAGCACCGCGAAACTTTGCTACAGATGGCCGTCATTTTCCAAATGTACGCGCCAAAAGTAGAAACTGGTGAAAGTTGATTCGTACGCTCGCGGCGCGCGGCGCAAAACACGATTGACGCGCTGGTGTAAGTATGAATTGCGCGTGTGTACCGCTGTAATGCACTGAATTCAAGTCGCCTGAATTTTAAAATGAAAAAGAGGTGGTCTGCAGTGTGCAAACCGGACAAGAACTATAAAAGATCGCGTTTGAGAAAGGAGAGCAAAGATGTGCCTTTTCCTGGCAGACAAAGCGGACCAATCACGTGGACGGCCTCGATGCCTTTTCTGGGCTTCCCCTTTTGTCTTGCCCTTTTCTTCTTCTTTCACCTTCTTTTGACTTCTTTTTTCATACAACTATGTCTGACTTTTCTGACGACGACTTCCAGCCCCTCGAGCCCACACTCAAGAACGTCCTGGATCAGGATTCGCTGCACTGGATCTTTGTTGGTGGCAAGGGTGGCGTTGGTAAGGGAGTCATCTATTGTTTTTTTTATTTTTTTTGCGTGTCTTGAAAGGCTCATCCCAACACGCTTGGCAAATTAGGCAAGACCACGTCGTCGTGCTCGCTGGCCGTGCAGCTGTCCAAGGTGCGTGAGTCGGTGCTGCTCATTTCCACGGATCCCGCGCATAATTTGTCGGACGCATTTGGACAAAAGTTCTCAAAGGAGGCGACGCTCGTCAATGGCTTTGATAATCTGTACGCCATGGAGATCGACCCCACGTCCAGCATCCAGGAGATGATTGAGCAATCGGATCAAGGCAATGCCATGGGCAGCATGGTCCAGGATCTCGCCTATGCCATCCCGGGTGTGGACGAGGCCATGGGCTTTGCCGAGGTCATGAAGTAAGGGCCACCTCCATTTTGACATGGCTGGCACGACACGTGGAGCTAATTTTTCTTTTTCTTTTTTTTTTTTTTTTTTTTTTTTTTTGTTGCCAGGCAAGTCAAGACCATGTCGTACTCGGTGGTTGTGTTTGACACGGCTCCCACAGGCCACACGCTGCGCTTCTTGTCGTTCCCCACCGTCCTGGAGAAGGCGCTCGCCAAGATCAGTGGCCTGAGCGGCCGCTTTGGCCCCATGTTCCAGCAGGTTTCCGGCATGATGGGCATGAATGCCAATCAGGAAGACATGTTTGCCAAATTGGAGGAGATGCGGTCCGTCATCAACGAGGTGAACAACCAGTTCAAGGATCCCGTAAGTCTGGAGAAGAAGAAAAAATCATGCCCATGGGCCATTGACCGCGTTTTCTTTTTTGGACGCGCCTATTAGAACATCACAACATTCATCTGTGTGTGCATCTCTGAATTCTTGTCGCTGTACGAGACTGAGCGTATGATCCAGGAATTGACGTCCTACCAGATCGATACCCACAATATCATCGTCAACCAGCTGTTGTTCCCCAAGGAGGGTAAGTCGAGCCCTTTTTATTTTTGCCATTGTGGCCCGGCTGACGCCCTTTTTTTTTTTCGTCTTTTAGGTTCCAATTGCGAGCATTGTAGTGTGCGACACAAGATGCAGCAGAAATACCTGGAACAAATCTACGACTTGTATGAGGATTTCCACATTGTGCGCATGCCGCTGCTGACGTCCGAGGTGCGTGGCACCGAGTCCATCAAGGAGTTCAGCAAGATGCTGGTCGAGCCTTACAGCCCTCCTAGCAACTGAGCAATTCTGGATCATAGATGTTTTGAAGAGCGGACAAATAATAAAATATGCTTTATCTTTCCAAATGCACGCAAAATAGGGGGTTGCGTCATGTTCCAGCTTCCAGCATTTGCCAGAGCGTCTCTGATTCAATGTCCGCATTTGGCGACGCACGCCTGTTCTCTCACCCCCTTTTTAAAGCGAGGCTGGGCGGGTTTTGACGTTGCTCATTTCTCTTTATTTCCTCTTTTTCTTGCTTTTCCCCCCTCTTTTTTCTTTTCTTTTTTTTTCATACTCACACATACACAAATCACATATCATGGTGAGAGAAACAAAGTTCTACGAAGACTTGGGCGTCAGTGTCGACGCGTCCGATGCCGAGCTCAAGAAGGCTTATCGCAAACTCGCCCTCCGCTATCATCCTGACAAGGTAAACTTGCGCAAGCTGACTGTCCACCCACCCGTCAGACACCTGTCCGTCATGGCATTGTGGAATTGATGTTATCTTGGTGGGAGGGGGATGGTGGAAAGAGGCCATGCGTCTTTGATTATTCATCGTTTTTTTTCTTTTTCTGCCTTTTTTTTTCCTTCCTTATTTTTTTACGTTTTGCAGAACCCGGATGCCGGTGACAAGTTCAAGGAAATCTCGCATGCATACGAGGTGTTGTCGGACCCGGAGAAGCGCCAGCTTTACGATCAATTCGGCGAAGAGGGCCTCAATGGGCAAGGCATGGGCGGCATGGGCGACGCGGAGGATATTTTCTCGCAGCTGTTTGGCGGCGGTCTGTTCCCAGGTGGCGGACGCGGCCGGCCGTCGGGACCGCGTCGCGGCAAGGACATGTACCATGCGCTCAAGGTGTCGTTGGAGGATCTTTACAAGGGCAAGACATCGAAGCTTGCGGTACAAAAACACGTGATTTGCGCGCAATGTGAAGGTCGTGGCGGCAAGGAAGGCAGCGTCAAGACATGCACGACGTGCCATGGACAGGGCTTCCGGATCATGATGCGCCAGATGGGACCCATGGTGCAGCAGATCCAGCAGCCATGTGGCGATTGCCATGGTCAGGGTGACATCATGGACGAAAAGGACCGGTGTACCGAGTGCCACGGCCGCAAGATCAGCAACGAGCGCAAGATCCTCGAGGTGCACATCGACAAGGGCATGCGTGATGGTCAAAAGATCACGTTTGCCGGCGAAGGCGATCAGGCGCCCGGCATTGAGCCTGGCGACATTGTCATCCAGATCGACGAGAAGCCTCACCCACATTTCAAACGTCGAGGCGACGACCTTATCTACGAAGTCGAGATTGACTTGCTCACCGCCCTTGCTGGCGGCCAATTCACCATCCCACACTTGGATGAGCGCGTTTTGATGGTCACGGTGCTTCCCGGCGAGTGCATCCACCCAGGCATGATCAAACTCATCCCTCACGAAGGCATGCCCACCTACAGACACCACGACAAGGGTAATCTTTTGGTCGTTTTCAGCATCAAGTTCCCCGCCAACAATTGGACAGACAATGACACAATTGCAAAGCTCGAGGGCATCCTGCCCCAACGTCCCGCCTTGCCCGACTTGAGCGGCAAGCATGTCGACGACGTCGTCATGGCCGATGCTGACCATTACCAATCTTCCTCCTCGCGACACGCACACGACGAGGACGAGGACGCAGAAATGCACGGCGGCCCAGGCGTCCAATGCGCACAGCAATAGGTTGACCAAAAAAATGGAATCGTGCCCGGCCATCCCAATGGCTCCTTTTTGCAATTTTTTTTTGTCATTGTCACTTTTTTTTTTTTCTCTTGTCCTTTTTCGCCCTCATCATCTTTTCCTCATCCTTTCTCAATCTGTTGTCATTTCCGTCTCTCCTCCCTTTCACAAAAAATTGCGTAAATAAAATCTGTTTTCTCATTCCCGTATGATATGTGCGACATCTAAAGT
Organism: Gongronella butleri; assembly: GCA_025201375.1. NCBI lineage: Eukaryota > Fungi > Mucoromycota > Mucoromycetes > Mucorales > Cunninghamellaceae > Gongronella > Gongronella butleri. The sequence goes on along the minus strand of JAIWZP010000023.1, from coordinate 483,894 downwards.
AGACAAAACGTTAAAAAAAATTGAGCTGCGTTTATTCATATTTTGTTGGAAGCCTAGCCAAAGAAAGGAAGAAGGCGCCAGCGCTTGGCGGCTGGAGCGGCGTAAAAAGTAGCAGATTTCTTGGTGCAAAGGATGTGGATGACGGCGGCGGCCTTGTCGGACACGTTGGACGAGAGCATGTGGGCGGGCTGCGCGTACCGCAAGCCCATGGACGCGACGAGCAGCACGTCGCGCACGTCGTCGTCGCAAAGGCGATAAGAGACGTGGCTCTCGAGGCGACCATCCTTTGGTACGTCGCGCAACCAAATCCTGACGGGCGCAGAACCGCGTTTTTGTTTTTTTGGATCGACGAGAACGACGTGAACGCGCGCTCCGAGGAAGTCGCCAACTTGCTCCTTGACATTGATGCGTGTGACATTGGGTAGCGACAGCCAGCGAAGCGACGAGCCTTGTTCGCCTTGGTATCTTTCGAAAAAGGTGCGGAATTTCTCCTCCCATTCCGTCATGGGTGTGCCCCGCGGCTGGAATTGCCATGTCCTGCACGTCGATCCAAAGAGAGAGATGGTTTTAAGATTTGGCAGCTTGCGAAGGGCGCGTTCCAGCACACCGGGATGATCAAACTCGCACCCGTCAAGTTCCAGATGTGTAAGCGCCTTCATCCCATTGACAATGAGCGGAATGTCGAGCGGATCGGCATCATGCTGCTGTACCGATAGGCCGTGGACAAGCGAGCGTGAAAAGTGATCGAGCGCGCCATAGAGTGCGGGCGTCTTCAAGACAAGATCAAGCTCCAATGGCACGTGTTTTAGGCGCGTACCATAGAAAAACGCCTCGTCATTCGATGTGTTCGTCGTATTTTCGGTCGAGAGAGCGGCTGTGAACGCATCGTTCATGGCGCGTGACGCGTTGCGCGGCAGGGGAGGCAAACGGTTGAAGTCCAATGGCAAAATATGGGCGAATTCGGTGCTTGTGCTGAGCAAATCCATGCGCAATTGCATCGCGCTAATATGTGGCGTCAAATGGGCAAAAAAGTATGTCAGACACATCAATTCCGGCGGTTCTGTCGAGTCCTCTGATTCGAGCCCAAAGGAAAGCGTCTTGAGGCAATGGTGCTGCGGCAGATGCGCGAGCGATCTGTACGTGAATTCGCGGAAAGGCTGGCCGCTGATTTTGAGGCTTGCAATGCGAATGGTCAAACTCTGAAGGTGTGGTAAGCGCTGCAGCAGCGTCAGCACGTATTGCAGATCCACCTCGAGCACCTGGGTCCCATAGTCGAGGTGTTTTAGCCAAGGATGCAGGTCAATGGGTCTGAGCGCGTACGACGGCGCAACAGACGACAATTTCAGCGCCTGCAGCGCGGGTAATTGCACCAATTTGCGAATCGTGTTCATCTGGTGCTTGTCCAGCGCTAGATCATTCGGAAGATCCACGTGCAGGCTGCGCACCTCCTGCAGCTTGGGCAACAGGGCCGCCGCCATCGCCATTCCATTATCAATCGCGCTTGCCCACGGCACCACAGGCAACGACGCCGTCCACCCGTCCATCTTCATTTCCGCATACTTTGCAGGAAAATACGCGTCGGGACACGTCCCAAAGCACGCAGTCATCTCGCGCACCCGATCCAAGTTGGACAGATCAAACTGAATACGCTCAAACGCGATATCCGTGGCCGAATGGTGCCACCGACGGCTAGCCAATCGCGCGTGCTGAAGCAGGTCGCTTGTAGGCAGCCACTGAAGAATCAAAGGCAGCAGCTCGTTGGGAAAATCGTTCAGCGTCGTCATGTCGGTGCAAGAATACGAAAAAAAAACGAAAAAAAAGAAGAGGTTGAAAAAGAGGTTGAGAAAAAAAAGTATCGCGCCCCTTTTAAGTTGCCCAAGCAATGGTTAAAACCCCGCGACCACCGCAGTAACGTATTTTATGCATAGACGCCTTCAAAAAGTTGTTTCAGGCTTTCTTTTGAATCCGCGAGCGTTCTTACGGGACGTGGAAATAAGGGACAGGGGTCCAGGACGTCTTAACCCATTAAAACACGATATGTACAACAGTGCCCGGACAAAAAAAAAGTTCGCCCCTGTCTACTGTATTGTGCTGCAATGCCAGCACTCCCTTTAATCACTTTAATCTCTTCTGTATTGATCAATAATGACTCCAATGACATAAAAATTTGTAGGAGCAATGACATAAAAGTATAAAAACGATTCTAAAATTATGAAATGGCTATAGCAAGCGGATTTTGGAATAAACCAAAAAATAAAGGGGTACTGTACCTGACGCGTCACGCGACGCGTACCTACGCGTATTATACAATGGTCTGTGGAGGTGAAATGACATTATGAACACCATCTCCAAATTTTTCTGAAACAAGCGTGATGGTGCCTGATTATATTATGTAAATCTATTTCATAGTACATGTGTCATGTCAGTGCTGAGATCGACAAATATAAAATCACCACTGACGCGTGGCGTGATCATTGACATCCATGTACAGTACAGTATCGTACGCAACAGACTGAGATCTTTCTGATGGTCCATGTTTCGCAGCTCTTTGGCCAATTTTCGTCAACTTTGACTTGAGACGAAAAAAAGGAGCATTTTGCAATTTAAGCGGAAACCAGCAGATGCACCTCCTTTTTTTATTGCATCTGTATCGGTCATTGGGGATGACATACTGTAACCGTTCCTCGAAAACAGCTTGATTGACCCCCGATTTTTATTTCAGATTTGCTTAGAAAGAAGGGGTCAATGCAAGTAATAATGATATGACTCTCAGATGTCCAATGTGTAGGTTGCCAAACGGATTTGAGAGACCTGAGCTTCTCAAAGCGGGGGACTCTCCAGATGCATTTTGGCCTGACCCACCCTTTTTTTTTCTAAATTTGAAAAAAAAGGATGTCGTCACCAAGGACTCATCGCAGCTCCACGAAACTTTTACATGTAGTGGATGTTGCTTCTCACTTCTTCTCAGAAAAAAATAAAAATCCAAAGGTCAATCATGTGGTTTGTCGGGAAGCACGGCATTGCTGCTGAAAATTTGGCTGTTGCGCGTTTTTGTATAATTCATTTCGCGGTAAAATCATGATTCGATCATCGCCAAACTTTGCCACTTGGCTTTTTCAGCGTCTCCTTTGTTGAAAAAAAATTAAAAAACCAAATGTTGATCGGGCCGTTTTCGTGGTACGCGCCGTTTTCAAGAATTGGCACAAATCCATGGGTGACCAACAACACAAATCATGAATCGATTACCTCCCACCCTTTGCCCTTTGATTATTTCGCCGCGCCTTATTCAACAACACAACATGAAACCCCAACAAGGAAGATTGACTGGATCGTTTATTTGGCAGATGAATTCGAAATCTCGACATTTTTACAGTACAAATGCAGAATTACAGTAGGTAAATGCCACAAATCATCATAGTTGGGTGGCCCATGAAAGTCTACACATACAGTAATGTTTTACCGACGCGACTCTTTTTGAAAAATCGTTCAAACCAGGAGTCGACCGAGCCATTGTGCAGATGAATCCAAAATTCTGACATTTCCACAAATCCGGCACGAGTCTCTCAAAATATTTTGTGCATCGTGGTGAAATGGCACCGATAAACAGAGACACACTCGGGTGTCATTTCCTGATTGTTTGCTCGCCCGATGGATGAACGTTGCCCGCTTGCAAAAGTCGCTCAAACATTGGATCAATTTTCAAACTTACTTTTCTCGACAACTGGAAAAATACTGTAACCAACGATGCTTTTACAGTAATGTGTCAAATGCTGCTGCTGAATCTCCACCGAATGAAACAAGTTTCACGGCGGTCTGATCAAAACTGGCGGAGGAAGTACACTTTTTCAACAAAAAATTCAATGACGATTTGTTCGACAACTGTCTAGTCAACCCTCGATTTTTATTTCAGATTTAATAAAAAACAGGGGGGGCAAAGAAGCATGTAATGGGATGACTTTCAGGGCGCTTGCTTATGTTTTAACTTTTTGCATCGGTCATTTCACCAACTTGCAGCCCACTCTACAGCGCACAAAAACCTGCAAAAAAATGCAGAAAAAAAATTCCATGCAATTTACGCACCTAAATTTGGAAGTGTCAAACCTAAATTTTTGCAAAAAATCTTGGCCAAAGTAGGCACCTTTCTCAGTCGATCGCCGTTCATGCGTCACTCTTTGGACATTTTTCCTACGTTGGGGCAACCTGGCATTTTGTCTGCCAATAGCAAATGGTCGGAATTACCTACTTGGGATGCATTGATCACTCTGAGTTCGAAATTTCCCGCATTAGGCATTTTCTGAGATTGAAATTTGTGACCCCTGAGTGACCTCTGAATTTTTCAAAAGAGGTCGTAGCGCTTTGGGGGGTTAAGCTTTTTTGTTGCAAATTTTGCGCTGAAGAATCCTCCGATGCAGCTAATTTTGAGCGGCGGGTCGACCATGCAAATGGAGAGATGAATGCAAAATAGTATAAATGGGAGTTTTTTTGGCATTTTCGACGACTCACAGTCCAAAAAAATCGGGAGAGTTCGATCGCCTTGAGCAGCACTACTACTGGTGGTGGTGTGGGCTACAGTATCAACCTATCATGCAGTACAAACATACTGTACAGTACCCTACCAAAAAAAAGCTACCCCCCCTCTTTTTTTTTTTTACGCGCTAATTTTATGCAATCTCTTTAATCTCTTTACTCAATCACCCAAAGACCTAGATCATTGTAATTTTAAGCATTGATCCTTTATTATATGATAAATATTCACTAAAAGTTTGATGATAAAAGAATAAACAGGGCGGCAGCTGCACGTGATTACCAGCGGGTGGACCCTCCTTTCGCTGCGATGACAGCCCTTATGCGCTGAGGCATGGATTCAATGAGCCTATTGTAGTACTCACTGTCAAACGCATCCCACACCTCTAAAAGATCCTCCCGAAGGTCCTCAAGTGTCATTCCTTCCCTGAATCGGCAGTTGACCCTTACTTTCATCAGGTACCACAGATTCTCAATGGGATTCAGATCTGGCGAACTGGGTGGCCAGTCTAATTTTTTCAATTTTTTTTTCTCGCGCCAGATCTTTGGTGCATTGCTTCGGTGGATTGGTGCACCATCCTCCATCAACATAACTCCTCGTTTTCCACGCAAAAAAACGCGTCAGGGGGCCTTTGTACACCTGATTTACGTACGAATCCGCGTCACTGATGGTTTTTCGCTCATTTCGGCCATATTTTTCGAATATGGCGAGGTCAGTCTTGCAACCGTGCATGATACCACCCCAAACCATCTGCGTGGTATGCCCACTCTTGAAAGTGGGCACCAGATTGGCTGGGAGATCACGCTCGTGGCGACGTCTCCACACGAGCACGCGTCGCGGGTTTAGCCCGATCTCAAACGTGGATTCATCGGTGAATAGGACCTTTTTCCACTGTTGCAGAGTCCAGTTGAGGTGTTGGCGTGCAAAAGCGAGGCGTTTCGCACGGTGCACGGCGCTCATAAATGGTTTCTTCCTGGCAACTCGTGAGTTCAGACCCATCATCTCCTTCAGTCGACGTCTGATCGTGCTACATGACACTTGCAGATCACTCATGACGCGTAACTGATTCAGAGAGGCACGGTTGTTCTTGAGTGTAAGTCGTCCAAGAACACGTAGGTCGCCTTCTGACAGCTTTTTTTTTCTTCCCGAGCCCTTTTTTCGTTCATAGTGGCCTCTTTCTTTGAAATGTCTCTTTGTCTTTTTGATCGTGTAAAGAGACACACCGAATTGCCTTGCTAGCTGTGCATTGGTGTGCCCAGCTTTGTGCAAAGCAACTATTTGAGCCTTCTCCGTTGTTGATAAGACCATGTTTTGAGCAAAAGAAAATAAAAAAAAGGCCGCGTGTGGCCCCAGGGACACCATTTCATTGTAAAAATCATGCGGTGCCAAAAATGGGCATAGGGGGTAGCTTTTTTTTGGTAGGGTACTGTACAGTGCCCTAGCAAAAAAAGTTCAAAACTCCCTACTGTATTGCCCTGCAGTGCGAGGTGTCAAGTTTATCGCTTTACAGTAATCTGTTCTGTATTGATCAATAATGGATCCTCCAATGACATGAAATTTTGCAGGAACAATGATATAAAAGTATAAAAATAATTCTAAAATTATGAAGTGGCTATAGTAAACGGGTTTTGAAATAGACTAAAAAAGGGGTACCTGACGCGTCACGCGACGCGACGCGTACCTACACACATAAAATGGCTTGTGCGGATGAATTGACATTATGAATCACCATCTCCAAATTTTGTGAGAAGACAAACATGTTGTTTGATTATATTCTTTAAATCCATTTCATGGTGCATGTGTCATGTCAGAGCTAAGCTCGGTGAACGTAAAATCGCCACTGTGACTCGTCACGTGCCAGACGCGTCTGGAATAGCTATTTTCACCTCTAGCAACTAATTTTAATCAATTTTTTTGGCTTGAAGCCGCTATAATTATTTAATTTTAAGGGCCAGAACAGATGTCATTGATTGGTTGTGGTTATGTCAACCAGTTAGACCACAACAATCATATTAAGGAAATGGCGGCTTATGACGCGTCTGACGAGTCACAGTGGCGATTTTACGTTCACCGAGCTTAGCTCTGACATGACACATGCACCATGAAATGGATTTAAAGAATATAATCAAACAACAACAACATGTTTGTCTTCTCACAAAATTTGGAGATGGTGATTCATAATGTCAATTCATCCGCACAAGCCATTTTATGTGTGTAGGTACGCGTCGCGTCGCGTGACGCGTCAGGTACCCCTTTTTTAGTCTATTTCAAAACCCGTTTACTATAGCCACTTCATAATTTTAGAATTATTTTTATACTTTTATATCATTGTTCCTGCAAAATTTCATGTCATTGGATCCATTATTGATCAATACAGAACAGATTAAAGCGATAAACTTGACACCTCGCACTGCAGGGCAATACAGTAGTAGGGAGTTTTGAACTTTTTTTTGCTAGGGCACTGTACTGTACCGTACCCTCCAAAAAAAAACGCAACAACACCCGCTTGCGCCTGCTTTAATTGACTTTTCTATTTACTTTAATCTGCTGTGTATTGATCAATAATGATGTTAGCATCATGGAACTTGGTGGAGACAATGATATACAAGTAAAATAAAAGCTATAAAAATATGAAATGGATAGACAAAGGAGGGGTATACCTATGTTGAAAAGAATGAGTGAGACGCGTCACGCGACGCGACGCGTACCCAAGCGCATACAATGGCCCGTGGAGATGAATTGACATTATGAACACCATCTCCAATTTTTTTGAGACATTTGTGGTAGTATCTGATTATTTCTGTCAATTCATTTTGTGGTGCATGTGTCATGCCAGAGATCAGTGTGACAATTGGTCAAATTATCGCTGTGACGCGTCAGACGCGTCTAAGCTGCGAGGTCCTTAATGTGACCGTGGTGCCCAAACTGAATGATATAATCACAGCACCTCAATAGCATACACTTTTGGACTTTCAAATTAAATAATTATCATAGTTTCAAGTCGACAATGAGATTAAAATAATTTGATAGAGATAAAAGTAATTTTCCATACATGTCTGGCGCGTAACGCGTCACGGCGGTAATTTGACCAATTGTCACACTGATCTCTGGCATGACACATGCACCACAAAATGAATTGACAGAAATAATCAGATACTACCACAAATGTCTCAAAAAAATTGGAGATGGTGTTCATAATGTCAATTCATCTCCACGGGCCATTGTATGCGCTTGGGTACGCGTCGCGTCGCGTGACGCGTCTCACTCATTCTTTTCAACATAGGTATACCCCTCCTTTGTCTATCCATTTCATATTTTTATAGCTTTTATTTTACTTGTATATCATTGTCTCCACCAAGTTCCATGATGCTAACATCATTATTGATCAATACACAACAGATTAAAGTAAATACGGTAGAAAAGTCAATTAAAGCAGGCGCAAGAGGGTGTTGTTGCGTTTTTTTTTTGGAGGGTACGGTACTGTACAGTACAGTACAGTACTGTACTGTACAGTGCCCTACCAAAAAAAAGTTCCACCCCTGGCAATTTTTTGCAATGCCAGCACTCAAGCTAATCACGTTAATCTCTTCTGTATTGATCAGAAATGACTCCAATGACATGAAATTTTGTAGGAACAATGGTTTCAAAGTACCGGTATAAAAACGATTATAAAATTATGAAGTAGCTATAGCAAGCGGATTTTGAAATAGACCAAAAAAGGGGTACCTGACGCGTCACGCGACGCGACGCGTACTCACGCGTATACAATGGTCTGTGGGGATGAATTGACATTATGAACACCATCTCCAATTTTTTCTGCAATGAATTTGATAGTATCCGATTGTACTCTGTGAACCAATCTCATGGTACATGAATCACATCAGAGTTGTGACCGATATTGTAATCCACACTGTGACGCGTCAGACGCGACATACGATGCGATTTCCTCAACATGATCTTTGTGCTCTAAATTTTTAATAAAATTGCAGCCAATCGAAAAGAGGCTATTCCAGATCTTCAAATTAAATAATGTCACGGTGGTTTCAAACCAACAAAACGGTTAAATTTACGTGCTAGAGATGAAAATCGCTATTCCAGACGCGTCTGTTGCGTGACGCGTCACATTGTGGATTTACAATATCGGTCACAACTCTGATGTGATTCATGTACCATGAGATTGGTTCACAGAGTACAATCGGATACTATCAAATTCATTGCAGAAAAAATTGGTGATGGTGTTCATAATGTCAATTCATCCCCACAGACCATTGTATACGCGTGAGTACGCGTCGCGTCGCGTGACGCGTCAGGTACCCCTTTTTTGGTCTATTTCAAAATCCGCTTGCTATAGCTACAGTACTTCATAATTTTATAATCGTTTTTATACCGGTACTTTGAAACCATTGTTCCTACAAAATTTCATGTCATTGGAGTCATTTCTGATCAATACAGAAGAGATTAACGTGATTAGCTTGAGTGCTGGCATTGCAAAAAATTGCCAGGGGTGGAACTTTTTTTGGTAGGGCACTGTACTGTACTGTATACTGTACCACCGAGCGACGAACCACCGACTTTCCCAATCCCGCCACTTTGCGTCCAATGTGGCACTACTCTTTACAGAGTTTCCACTGTTCATTTGCGCGCAGTTGAAAAGTTTTTGCAGGCAAAGAGGATTTGTTCACCCGCAAATAAAAAATAAATTGCACGCAAATGTTTATCATTGGCACGCACCGCATCATCAGTCCACGCAAATTCTACTCTCGATGGGCGCCAATTGAATTTTTAGGGCACGCGAATATTTATTTCGTACAAAAAAAAAAAAAACTAGAGTATGGCTTCATTCATTGGCGAGGCAGCGGTCAAAGAAAGTGAGACTATCGGATCCACTCCTCACAGTCCTGGCGCGTCACCGTCTTGGCAACCTCTCGCATCCGCGGTATCAAGTAATCCAGATCACCGGGACGCGATAGACTATGCGTACCAGGTGGTGTCATGATAACAATACGGTAGATAAAAAAAATGCAAAGTGCGAGTTCAAAATGTGAAAGAAAAAAAAAGAAGAGAGATTATTAGCGGCTCTTTATTTACTGTAAAAATCCATGCGCCACCACGGCCACCCTTTGACACCGCGTTCGACCCCTTGGCACGGCGTTCGAGGTGTAACCTCCGCGTTCGAGGCATTGACCCGGCGTTCGAGATGTAAGCTCCGCGTTCGAGGTGTAAGCTCCGCGTTCGAGGTGTAAGCTCCGCGTTCGAGGTGTAAGCTCCGCGTTCGAGGCATTGACCTGGCGTTCGAGGCAATGGCCTGGCGTTCGAGGCAATGGCCTGGCGTTCGAGGCATTGCCTGGCGTTCGAGGCATTGGCCTGGCGTTCGACCCTTTGCCTGGCGTTCGACCCTTTGCCCGGCGTTCGACCCTTTGCCTGGCGTTCGAGGCACTGGCCTGGCGTTCGACCCATTGCTTGGCGTTCGACCCATTGCCCGGCGTTCGACCCTTTGCCTGGCGTTCGAGGCATTGGCCTGGCGTTCGACCCTTTGCCCGGCGTTCGACCCTTTGCCTGGCGTTCGAGGCATTGCCTGGCGTTCGACCCATTGCTTGGCGTTCGAGGCATTGCCTGGCGTTCGACCTTTTGCCTGGCGTTCGACCCTTTGCCTGGCGTTCGAGGCATTGCCTGGCGTTCGACCCTTTGCCTGGCGTTCGACCTTTTGCCTGGCGTTCGAGGCATTGCCTGGCGTTCGACCTTTTGCCTGGCGTTCGACCCTTTGCCTGGCGTTCGAGGCATTGCCTGGCGTTCGAGGCATTGCCTGGCGTTCGACCCTTTGCCTGGCGTTCGAGGCATTGCCTGGCGTTCGAGGCATTGGCCTGGCGTTCGACCCATTGCTTGGCGTTCGACCCTTTGCCTGGCGTTCGAGGCACTGGCCTGGCGTTCGACCCATTGCTTGGCGTTCGACCCATTGCCCGGCGTTCGACCCTTTGCCTGGCGTTCGAGGCATTGGCCTGGCGTTCGAGGCATTGGCCTGGCGTTCGACCCTTTGCCCGGCGTTCGACCCTTTGCCTGGCGTTCGAGGCATTGGCCTGGCGTTCGACCCTTTGCTCGGCGTTCGACCCTTTGCCTGGCGTTCGAGGCATTGCCCGGCGTTCGACCCTTGGCCCGGCGTTCGACCCTTGGCCCGGCGTTCGAGGCATTGGCCTGGCGTTCGAGGCATTGACCTGCGTTCGACCCTTTGGCCCGGCGTTCGAGGCATTGGCACGGCGTTCGACATTAAAAAAAATTGGGTTCACTCCTCTCTTTTTCTCATCTTTGATAGAATACCGCCACTGTCAGGATCCGCCCAGCGTCCCCGACATGCGCCATGCATTTTCGGCCCTTTTTCCTTTTTTTTTTTTTTTTTTTTTTTTTTAAGTGCATCGCTCGCTTCCAATCTCACTCGCCCCCCACACCACCATGATCACCCGCCCTTGATCTGTCACTCTGTCCTTTCTGGCTTGCCACCCATGAATGCCTTTCCTTGTCTCGTTTGCCTCGCGCGTGCCACTCCTTTGGCCGCGCTCTCGTTTTCCTTTTTTTTTTTTGGGAATTGACAATCAAGCTTCCGCTGCTGACACTTGGAAGCCCGATTGGGCAATCAATCTCCACCCTCGGCTGCCTATTTAGGGCAGCCTCTCTCCCTCCACCTTTTCCCCTTTTTTCCTCACCTGATCATTTCCCCTGTTTGCCGCACCGTCCCCTATCCCCTTCTTGACCCCCCTAAATAAAGAACCATTGTCCGAATCATGCATCACAGCCCATCGCCAAGGCATCGACAGCGCCGTGAGAGCCTTTCCTCGTTTGACGAGGAATTGCTCAAACTGGGCATTGAGGTCGATGCCTCCACGCCACCCCCCGCGGCGCGCCTGCATTGCCCCGGTCATGACGCCCGAGGCACAGCAAACGCGTGCGCGCCTAAATGACAGCCACAAGTACGATACGCGTTGCTGTTCGATGAAAATCCTCCCTTGGATGCAATTGAATTGTTCAATCCCGAAATTCATGCCCGGATCTTGCAACCAAGTCAAAATAAAAAAAATAAATTTCGCGTGCCCTAAAAATTCAATTGGCGCCCATCGAGAGTAAAGTTTGCGTGGACTGATGATGCGGTGCGCGCCAATGAAAGGTGTTTGCGTGCATTTGCATTTTTATTCGCGGGTGAAAAAAACCTCTTTGCGTGCAAAAACTTTTCAACGACGCGCGTATGAACAGTGGAAACTCTGTAGAGTATGGTACAGTATTGCCCAAAAAAGGAGCAGAGAAGGAGGGTTTTTATGATATTGTGTTTTGTGTATGATGGCAAAAAGGGGAATGCTGTACGTACAGTATATCGCGCTGTGGTGTTATTTTTTGTTGGTCGTGTTGCAGCGTCATGTATCTAGCAGCGACTTGAAGAAGGAAATCGTGTGACAGCGACAAAAAAAAAAGGAGAGAGAGATTGTTTTGCGTTTTTTTAGCACTACTACTCTTTGATGCATTGGCAAGGGAAAAAGAGATTGAGATCATTTGCAAGTCTGCCTGCACTCATTTTTTTGGCGGCAATGTGGACAGCCACGACCGAGGCGTTTCGCCCTCAACATGCACTTTTCAAAGGAATAAATAGCCAAATCTACAGTATAGTACCGCTACTACCGTATATCGGTTTCAACTTTTTTCGATTTTTGGGCTGCCGATACAGTATAAAAATCGCCTGCAAAATGCCGATAAAGTGATACCCTTTTTTGATTTTTATATGTAACGAAAATTTGAAATGCTGCCGATATAATAGCGGGAAAACCGATATAGTATACCGGTAGCGAGGACCGATATAGCGGTACTCTACTGTACCCGTTTTTTCTGCTTCTTTATCCTGTTCAAATCTCTTTTGTTAGGTACTTTTTCCTTTTGCTCTTTTCTCGGCTTTTTTGTCTTATTCTCCCAGTACTGTAAATCGTCCGCTACTCCGCTTAGACCGCGACTCTCGTGTCATGCTTGGCAAGATATTTCTGCGCCCCTGAAGGGAAATAAAGACAAATTGCTACACATGTTTGCAGGGAAGGTGAACTACAGTATGATATCAGCATCCACCGAACGGATCGCTCTGAAATTTTGTATACATTGACTTGCGCGCTCAACGGACGCATACAGTACTAAAAAATTGAGAGGAATTGGCCAGTCACATTCTGCAAGCGCATGAAGGAATTGTCTACATACCGGTAAAATGCTTCGCATTATAATCAAGACGCTCGTAATGTCTATGAAGCATTGCTGATGATTTGGAGCGCGTTTGGTGCAAACAGATTGGAACCACCTGTTGTGTAAATTGACGGCCGTTTGGATCGTAGAAACGCGTCAAATCGCGCTTCGCAAAAATGAATTGACTTTTTGAGATTGGCATTAATGCGGGGAGAGGGTTGGATGCCCACGAAACTTGGCATTTATTGAGCTTACTGTATGCCTCCACTGTAATCTACTTCAAACTTGTGACCATTTGCATGAGTGTGGTGCCAGGAGAAACACCCCGGCCGGCGGATGGCCCATTTTAACAGAAGGGCAATTAAAATCGATCAGCTAATCCCGATGACGACCCAAAATACAGTATAGCGTGAAATGGCGGGCTAGAAACTTCGAATGGCACCTAACTTGCAAGGTGCCAAAGGCATCTGGGCGCGCCACACGCAAATCGAATTTTAGTCGTGGCGAGCGCCCAAACTAAAAATTGAAAAAATGGGTTTTCAGATTTCCACCGAACTTCCGCACAAGAGACAATGCAGAGAGAAACCTCAGAATACGCCAAAAAACAGTGGGGTCGACCTGGTGATTGGCGAGCAATTCGTGATTTTAGATTAAACTTCAAGGGCGAATTGCATGGGGAAAAACGCGTCCATAGAACCGTCGTGCCGACGCGCCCACCAGTAAGAGGGACACCAGCTACATGAAATTGATCAAGACCAGACGCGTGCAACACGATGTCTGACGCGGTTTTTCACGCGTCAAAGTTGCCCCGCAAATGGCCTGTTCGCATCAATTCTGCCCGGATCTCGTTTTTTGCAGTGATCATTGACATCCATGTACGCAACAGACTGAGATCTTTCTGATGGTCTCTGTTTCGCAGCTCTTTGGCCAATTTTCATCGACTTTGACTTGAGACGAAAAAAAAGAGGCAAATTGCAATTTACGCGGAAACCAGCAGGTGCACCTCCTTTTTTTTATTGCATCTGTATCCATCATTGGGGTGATATAACCCTGCGGTTGAATGGCGTGGCGATCTGATGACTTTAATTTTGCTGTTTTCAAATCCTCGACTGCACCCCTTGGAAAATCCGAGATTTTCGAACATGGCGATTGCTCAAGTAAGCGCCCTGCAAGTCATCCCATTAGACGCTTTTCTCCCTGTTTGTTACAGTAGCAAATCTGGAATATGATAAAAATCACAGATCGACTTGACTGTTGTCGAGCAAAGTGCCATTAACGAAAATATCGAAAAAAGTTGTTTTCTTCGTCGGTTTTGATCGGATTGCAGTGAAGCTGGACTCATCTGGGAGAGATTCAAATGGTGCTTTCGACACGTTAAAAGCTTTGGACATCGTTCTTTTTGTTGTCAAGAAAAATGAGTTAGAAAATTGTTCAAATGTTTAAATGGATTTTGTAAGCATGGAAACGTCATTTATCGGGCAAGCAAACAAGCGGGAAATGACGACACCCGAGTGTGCCTCATTCGAGTCGTATCAGTTTCACCACGATCCACAGAATATGATACAGTATTTCGAGATCCAGTGCTGAAGTTGCAAAATAACGGAATTTTGGATTCATCTGCATAATGATCGAGTCGACCTCCGGGTTTTAATTTCTCATGAGAAGAGAAAATTAAGAAAATACGTGTATCATATCAAGTGGCCTCGCTCCTTTCAAAGCTAGAAGTGGCCCCACATCTTGCCAGGCCAGGCAAGGGCCTTTGGACCTTGTTGTTTACTACTACAGTACCCCCTTACCCCGATTTTCCCTGGCGCTCTCTCGCATTGTCGCAAAATTGCTCATCTGGTCCCAGGTTTGGACTATGATAGTTGAGGCTTGAGGGTGAGCAAGCTCAAGTCTCCGACGGTGTTATTTTTTTTTTTTTCGCGAATATCAGCTTTATTATATTTTTTTTTGGTAGGGAGCAGAGAAATACGAGGGGTAGCAGTGGAGGAGAGTAGGCGAAGAGTGGAGAGCTCAGACAAAGAAATGATGGGGAATAGGAGGTTGAGGATGGGCACTATGGACGCGGGCGTGACGCTTGAGGGCGGGGAAAGGATTTAACGCAAGGTATATTCAATTGTGCGTGGGCGAATACCACGTAGGTCGCATTCTTTTTTTCAATGGATGTACAAGTATCATTGGGGCTGGCCGAGAGCGCGTTGCGCCCACCGAACGCCGCCGCTCTTCCATCAATTCCATCTGATCCCGCAAGCAATGAGCGAGGGAGTCAAGCTCTCGACGAATGTTGAGAAGCACAGCAAGAGTGTCCTCAAACCGGCGCAATGAGTGGATGGATCGAGGCAGGCTAATTGACTTTTGGGGCACTGCGACATATAAACCTTCTTCCTCGTCGTCGAGATGCAGACTTGTGATGGCACCTTGCGTCCCGATGAGCTGGAAGACGAACCCTTTGATGCGCTCCGCAGCTTCGCTGTCAACAACATTGTTGAGAAGCTGATCCACAATGTCTTTTCCCTCCCGTAACAGTTTGCCGTGGTCGTGCGATAGTTTTTGATCGTCGTCATAGCGTCGCGCGGCCTCCATGGCACAAACATCGATCGTCTGGTCATGGGCAGCATGGAAGATGATCCGAATGTCAATTTTGAACGATGTTGCACGGCTTTTGGGTTGCGATAGTCTTTTCTGGCCTGACGAAAACTTGCTCACTGTTTCAGCAATTCGTGTTGATGTGGATTCTGATGTGAATACATGGTCAAACAATGGAAGCCATAGCTTGAACAAGACATCGTACTCCGGGGCGTCAACATCCGCCAAAAGCAATCGACGGAATTGATAAGCATCCAGCAGATGGGCGATAGCGTGTAGCCCGGCGATGGCTTCTCGATCTCGCTGCTGGAAAATCTGCTCCGCGACTTATAGGCGTGCTTGAGCTTCGTTCCCTCTTGCACAGAGCTTGACGACTTGGTCCCAGGCATCCTTCAGTGCTCCTGGAAGTTCGGGTTTGCAATGCATTGAATACTTGGTACCAAATCGCTGTTGCAGCTGCGCCCATTTGATATCGCCAAACAATGATTTTTGGCCACGTGTCTCACCGTCAGCCAAGTCCAGCACGGATGACAAGGAGGTCACCATGACTCGTCTGCTTGTGCTCGTGAGCTTCTTGCCCAGTTCAAGTCTCGCTTGTAGCTGTCTTCCCGCTTCATTAAGCACCGTGGCTTTTGAGGAGGACGATGGCGCGGGTGAGTGAGCCGTGGAGGACGATGGCGCCGTTGTGTGAGCCGTGGAGGACGATGCTGCAGGTGTGTGGGCCGTGGAGGACGATGTCGCGGGTGTGTGGGCCGTGGAGGACGATGGCGTGGGTGTGTGGGCCGTGGAGGACGATGGCGTGGGTGTGTGAGCCGTGGAGGACGATGCTGCGGGTGTGTGGGCCGTGGAGGACGATGGCGCGGGTGTGTGAGCCGTGGAGGACGATGCTGCGGGTGTGTGAGATGGCGCGGGTGTGTGGGCCGTGGAGGACGATGGCGCCGTTGTGTGAGCCGTGGAGGACGATGCTGCGGGTTTGTGAGATGGCGCGGGTGTGTGGGCCGTGGAGGACGATGCTGCGGGTGTGTGGGCCGTGGAGGACGATGCTGCGGGTGTGTGAGCCGTGGGGGACGATGGCGCGGGTGTGTGGGCCGTGGAGGACGATGCTGCGGGTGTGTGAGCCGTGGAGGAAGATGCTGCGGGTTTGTGAGATGGCGCGGCTGTGTGAGCCGTGGAGGACGATGTCGCGGGTGTGTGGGCCGTGGAGGACGATGGCGCGGGTGTGTGGGCCGTGGAGGACGATGGCGCGGGTGTGTGGGCCGTGGAGGACGATGCTGCGGGTGAGTGAGCCGTGGAGGACGATGCTGCGGGTGTGTGGGCCGTGGAGGACGATGCTGCAGGTGTGTCGGGCATCAGCTTCAGATCGAGGGATGAGCCCACCATATCTTCCGCGACTAATTGCGATTTGAGCAAATTTGATTCCTGTCGACTTTGAATGCTACGTCGCAGCTTCTTGTTTGTACTGATCGTTGTCCAGACCACTGCAAATTCGTCCTTTGTCGCTTTTTTGCCAAGATAATGTTTCAATTCCTGGCAGAATTGTCGTAAAGCCATATCAGGTGAGAAGCGCGCTATGTTGTTCAATGTTGTTTTGACTTTGGACAGTGCTGAAGCGGGGGACACCATGCTCGAGTCGAAGTGGTTCAAGGCAGCGTCGCATAGGTTGTCTAGCTTATTCCAAGAACCACAGGAACACCAGCCAGCATAGTGTTGACTTTCCATCGAATAAAATGTTCTTTTGGGATGCTATACTCCGGCGAAATGCCGTGCGGTAATGGCGGTAGAGGCATGTAGGAAAAAAAAAAAAGGGCGTAAACAAGAAAAAAAAAAAAAAAAAAGGGCGGCGTAAACAAGAAAAAAAAAAAAAAGCGCGACACTTTGATGTGTGTTTGTCGGCATTTAAAATGTTAGCGTCGGACCAGGCCGGACTAACATCGTTTTTTTTTTTTCTCTTCTTCCTCTTCCTTCCTTGCTTCTGTAAAATCGCCGCGAGTAGTAGGCCTGTAGCACTGCCTGTGGAAAACACCTCGTGTGTCATTTGGCATGCGATGGGCAATAGGGCTGCAGGATGAAACTTGGGTTGGAAGAAGTAGCTTGCACTAAGGGGCCACGCCTGATCTCTTTGGAGACGGTGGACGTTACGGGACTCGGGTGTTATCCGTGCAGCTGCGATGGTTGTGTGCCTCTGCAAAGTCATCCTAAGTAGTAGGCCTGTAGCACTGCCTGTGGAAAACACCTCGTGTGTCGTTTGGCATGCGATGGGCATTAGGGCTGCAGGATGAAACTTGGGTTGGAGGAAGTAGCTTGCACTAAGGGGCCACGTCTGATCTCTTTGGAGACGGTGGGCCTTATGGGACTCGGGTGTTATCCGTGCAGCTGCGCGCAACCCCTTTTCTTAATTTACGGCAACTGATTTCTTCTTTTTTGTTTTTTTTTTTATTTTTTTTTGTTTTTTGTTTTACTAGATGAAATGGCGTCAACTGCACATGTGTCTTAGGCGCTCGATTCTCGATGCCTCGCCGCCACATTTTTTCTCGGCCAGTCGAACTATCGGAGCACGTGTAGGGCCTCCCATGCCTCATGCGTCACAAATGGTGCTGCCAACGCGCCACGCACGTCCATTTTGATGAAGACTGGGCCAGGATGGACACAAATCACTGCTTGATATATTTACCACACAATAGTCAAATATTAATGCGCACAAAATAAAATAAATATGACATGTTGCATTTATTTTCTTATAATCTAAGATGACGCGTCCTGACGCGTGTCGCGCTCCTTGAAAAAGTCACGCGTGGTGCCACAGCTATCAAAGGTGCATCCAGGGCATCGCAGGTACCACTGGGGCGAGACAAGCGTGCCCTTGTCGAGATGTTCCTTGACAATGGTCGCCATGGCCTTTGTAAAGATGGGATCGTCGTTGAGAGCCTCGGCGCGCTTAAAGCCCGTGATGCCGTTCTTTGCGGAAAAAAAAAACCAGAGTGTTAATTCGCGTCCTTTTCCTTGTCACAAAAGTAAATTTGCTTACGGCAATGGCCTCTTGGCCATATTCATGGTCCAATTCATAAAGTGTCTCGATATGGTCGCTTGTGAAAGCAATGGGGACGACGACAATGTCCTTGTTGCCTGCGTGGGCATACTGCTCGAGGGCTTTTTGAGTCTGAGGGCCGAGCCAAGCCTTTGGGCCGACCTGGGACTGCCAGACGAGGCGGTAAGGGTTCTTGCGGCCGAGACGGTCCATGATGCGATCGACACTGGCGGCCACCTCGGCGGGGTAAGGGTCGCCGCGATTGACGACGTCCATGGGGAGCGAGTGAGCAGAGAAGAGGATGACGGCGTCGTCGCGCTGAGCAGGCGTGGTGTATTCGTTCAGCTTGGCCTCAATCTTGCTGGCCATGGCGTCGACAAAGCCCGGATGCGTGGGCCATCGGTCGATGATGGACCACTCCACATTTTCCATGCCATTGCTCACAATGCCTCGATGCAATTCGTTCATGCTGCTGCCCGTTGTCGAGCACGAGTATTGAGGGTATTGCGTGAAAACCACCGCTCGCTCCACACCATCTGCCTTCATCTCCTCCAGCGCAGCCTGCGTCGACGGCTGCACATATCGAAACGCGATGTAATGCTTGTGAGGCGCTAAAAACAAAAAAAAAAAAAAAAAGGGAAAAAATGAGACAATTGTTTAGCCAATTGGCTATTTTTTGGGGCTATTTGCTTACCCGTCTCGGGCGACATGGTATCCAAAAGCTTCTCCATGGCCTCGCCTTGTTTCTGAGTCCAGTACAGGATGGGCGAGCCACCGCCAATGGCAGCATACTGCTCGCGAATGCTCGGGCTGCGTCTTTTGGCAATCCACTTGGCAATGTTGGCTTGAAAAGGCAATTGCATGATATCACGGTCCGTGAAGAGATTGAGCAAAAAGTCGTGCACGTCGTCCAGGGTCTTGGGACCCCCCATATTCGTCAAAAGAATGGCCGTCGGCCTAAAACACCCAAATGAGCTGCGCAAAAAAAAAAAAAAAACGAGAAAACAGGGACTCACGGCTTTTTGGTCACGGTGGACAAGGGACGAACAGCGCGTGCCAATAAGGTAGGGCCTAAATAGAGTAGGTGAGCAACAAAAATGAGCAAAAGCCAAGAGTGTTTACGTGACTTGAGCAGGCGTGTCAACATGACAGGTGAAAATGCAAGAAAGAAAGAAAGAAAGAAAGAAAAGAGAGGGGATGCGCGGTACAAGATTTTCCGAACCGCCGCCCTGCCATTTATACACGTGATTGATTTCCATGAGAGACGGAGAATCCCTTCAAAAGTCCGCAACGCCACGCGCGTTTGCCTTTTTTTTTTCTCTTCTTTTTCTCGTTTCACATCACCCTTTTTTTGATCATGGACGAATCCGTGTATGAGACGCTTGTTGGCGTGACCAACAGCGATGCCAACATTCGCATGGCTGCCGAGACGCGACTCAAGGAGCTTGCCAATGCCCCAGGTAAGCCTTTTTTTGTTTTGAATGGCAACAAGGCAGTAGTAACCCACGTCTTTTTCCATAGAATACTCGGTCAGTCTCGCGCGTCTGACGGTCAACAAGGACCTGCCGGTGCCTCATCGTCAAATATCCTTTTTCTTTTACTCGCTTACAATCCTTTGATTGCGTTTTTTACGCTTTTATATTTTTTTTTATACATGTTATCCTTAACCTGTTCTTTCCTTGCTTTTTTTTTTCTCGCTTTTACTTGGCCGCCCTGTCCCTGAAGAGCTATGTTGACAGCTACTGGTCCGCGAAAAACGACAGATTCGTGGGTCCTGAGCCTCCTCAGCAGGTAAAATGACAGAAAATACGCGAGGCAGCTATCGGATGTGCATTTTTTTTTGGCCATGAGACGGCTCACTGTGGCGCGCTGCGCCGCTTGGGCTCGATCTGGGAGCTCAATTTGTGATTTGCGCTCGTGTGACACGCGATTGACGCGATTCACCCCCTCTTTTTCTCCCTTTTTTCCAATTTTTTCTTTCAGAGCAAGGAGGCGGTGCGCCACATCATCATCACGGGCCTGGCGGACTCCGAGTCGCGTATCCGTGTGGTCAGCGCCTATGTCGTGTCAAAGATTGCGCACGACGACTTCCCCGAGGAATGGGGTAACCTGTTGGACATTCTTTTCAGCTACCTCAAGAGCAACAATGCCGACAGCGTGCACGGCGCGATGCGTGTGCTGCTCGAGATGGTGAAGAAGGACATCAGCGTGCAGCAGCTGCCCACCATTGGCCCCTCGCTCGTCCCCGAGCTGTTCACTGTCCTCACCTCCGACAATGTCTACTCTTTCCGCACGCGCGGCCGCGCCGTCACCATCTTTAGCTCGTGCATTGAGATGTTGTCCACTCTCCGCGAGGAAAACCCCACCCTTGCTGACCAGATGGTCGGCCCCATCCTGCCCCAATGGCTTCAGGCCTACAGCACCATCCTCAACCACCACGTCCAGGACAATGCCGAGAAGGCTTCCGAGGAATATGGCCTCAAGATGGATGTCATCAAGGTAAAAGAAAAAAAAAGAAAAAACGAGAGAGAAAAAGAGAAAGAAAACGAGAAAAAGCATGAATCTCGCTTTTTGCTCCTTTTTCAAAAAAAAAGAAGCGCCTTGTCTCATCCTTTTTCTTGTAGAGCATCTGTACGATCAGCGGCGAGTTCCCAAAGTACATCTTGTCGTCGTTGCCCCAGCTGTTTGAGCCCATTTGGAACGATTTGCATAATTTGCGCGAACGTTACGTGGCCGAGTTTGTCAGCGACTCTGGCGACGCCGAGGAGTCGTTCAAGGACTCGGACGGCAACGAAATTGGCTTCCAAAACTTGATTTACGTGCTGTTTGACTTTGTATCGTCCGCCTGCAGCAAAAAATCGGTGCGTCACCTGTTTGTCGCCGCCGACGGGCAGCAGCCCACCGACTTTTTGGCCCAGCTGCTCTACGTGCTCATTGTCTACATGCAAATCACCCAGGAGCAAATGGAGGTTTGGTCCACCGATGCGAATCAATTCGTCGCCGACGAGGAAGAAAGCACTTTCTCTTTCAATACACGTGTCGCGGCCATCGACGTCCTCCTGGCCCTCAGCGACAGCTTCCCCGTGCCCTTTTTCAACGCACTGGGCAAGGCGGTTCAGCGCCACATTTCCGAGTCCGTTGAAATCCGCAACAATGGCTCGTCGGACTGGTAAAAATGGAAAAAAAAATAGAAGAAGAAAACAAAAACGCGACGCGACGCGTCTCTATCTTGACTGACCGCGTCATTCACTTTGTCTAGGTGGAAGATTCATGAGGCGTGCTTGCTTGCGACAGGCCGCATGAACGAGGATCTCGCCGAATACCTCGAGGATGACAGCCGCCAAGTGCAATTCGATCTCAAGAGCCTGTTTGACCACGTTGTCCTGGAGGACATGAAGATGACGGGTAAGAATGGTGTCTCTTGGATATCGTTGTCGCGCGTGTCTCATTTGTTTATTTATAATTTTGCCATTTTTTTCGCTTTTTTTTTTTAACAGACTTGCCCTTCCTTCAGGGCCGCGCGTTTGTGTTTGCGTCCGAGTTTGCCAAGATTCTGCCTGCGGAGATGGCGAGCCAATATGTGACGGTGGCGGTGCAGGCGCTGCAATCGCCTGCGAGCGGCGTGCCTGTGAAGATTTCGGCATTGCGTGCGCTTTGCAACTTTTGCAAGCACATGGACCCGCAATACGTGTCGCCGTACCAGGTGCAGATCATGGAAGGCTCGTGCCAATTGCTGCCTGTGGCTACGGAGGAGTCGCTTATGCTCTTGCTCGACACGTTGTCGTCCAGCGTCAAGATCAATCGCCAGGTCACGGCCCAATATGAGCAGACACTGACGCCCGCCATCTTGGACGTGTGGAGCAAGTTTGCCTCGGATTCGATCATCATCAGCTACATTCTCGACGTGTTTGAGGAATTTGCCAAGAACGAGCATTATTTCCCCAGCCTGTGCACGCGCTCGCTGCCGTTTATCGCGCAGACCCTCGCGCGCACCGACGCCGAAGCTTCTGTCCAGGGCAATGCCATTGATCTGCTCACGGCCATCCTCACCTTTGGCCCGTCGCCCCTGCCCGTCGAATTGTCGCAGCAAATGTACCCTGCCCTCATGGACCTCGTCTGGCGCAACCCCGACCCCGAGATCCTCCAGAGCAGCCAGGAGTGCATCAAGCAATTCCTCGCAAAGGACACCGACCACATTGTCCAATGGCGAGACCAAAGCGGCAAATCCGGCCTTGATTATGCCATCCACTTTGTCGCCAAGCTCCTCGCGCCCTCGGCCTCGGATTCCGACGCTCTCTTTGTCGGCGACCTCATTGTCACCATGATTCAAAAGGTAAGGCAAAAATGGATTTGTTGGTCGATCTCACTCTTTTTTTTTCGTTTGCTTTTTGCGCGACCAGGTTGGCAATGCCATTGCGCCCGTGCTGCCCGAGTTGCTCAATGCCGTGCTCGTGCGCTTGGAGTCAACGACTTCGCAGCCTTTCATCCAGGTAGGACAAAAAAAACCAGAAAAGTGGAAAAGGATGCTCAACCCCCCTTTGTTATTTTGCTCGCTCAGTCGCTGGTCCTTGTGTTTGCGCATCTGATCAACTCGCAGCAGGACACCGTGCTTGATTTCCTTCTCAAGACGTCCATCAATGGCAAATCTGGCCTGGCCATCCTCATGACGCACTGGGTCGACAATTACGACAGCTTCTCGGGCTACTATTCGCTCAAAGTCAGGTTGGTGCTTGTCAAAAAAAAAAAAAGAGGGTCGTGTTTTTACATTGCTTTTTTTCTTTTCTTTATTATTTTAGCGCCATTGCGCTGTCCAAGATCTACTTGGTCAACAATGCCGATCTTCTCAACATGTCTGTCAAAGGCGACATTGTTGTCAACCCCAATGCCGGCATTGTGACGCGCTCCAAGTCCAAGCGCAGTAAGAATCGCGCAAGAAAAGCAATAGAAACGCTTGACTCATCCCTCTTTTTGTTTTCGTAGACCCTGATCAGTACACGCAAATCCCCCTGTCCATGAAGATCATCAAGCTCTTGGTGGCGGACATGGGCAACAGCTTGGCTGCCGACACTGGTGCGCAGGACGAGGCGGATTCCATCGGAGATGAGGTAAAAATAGGCAAAAAAGAAGAAAAAAGCATGGCTGATCCGCTTTTCTGTTTCTCAGGACGGCGAATGGGAGGATGTTGTCGACGACGTGGCCATTCGATCTCGCCAAGAATATCAATTCTTGTCGGATGTGCTCGCCAACATGACCGAAGACGCAGACGATGAAGAAAACAACCCGGATCTCAAGAACGACCCCATCTACCAGACGGATCTGCGCGTAAGACAGCCTCTGCGCGTGCCGGTGACACGTGGCGCAGCGCGCAATATGGGCGTCATGTGTCATGGAGACTCATCCAGAGCGTGTTTTTTTTTCCTTTTTTTTTTATCATTTTTTAGGCGTACCTTTTGGACTTTTTCCGCAATTGCAGCGTGCACAATGTCAATCACTTTATGGAGATCTGCCAGCAGCTCAATGACGACGAGAAGCAGATCTTGCAAGCGGCTCTCAACTAGATGCCTATGCAATTTTTTTTCAAAATATACACCCTTTTTCCCCATTTCTTCCACTATGATACTATGATTTTAATAAAAAATTGACTACCAACGCGGCTCTCACGCTGATCGTTGCATTTAAAAAAAAAGACGAGAAATAAAAAGAAAAAAGCCGAAGAGAGGAGAGAGAAATGCTGGCAAACAAGGAAAAGGACGGCGGTTGGCGTGCAATGCGACCCATTTGACAAGGCGTCGTTCGAAGAAATGGTGGCCCAAAATAGGAAACGCATGGCGGTGTTTCAAATAGAAAAAAAAAAAGGCGGGTGTCCGCACCGCGTCGCTTCGTTTCTTTCTTTGTTCTCGCTTTTTTTTCACTTGCCCTTTCCATTCATTCCCCTCCGCCCTTGTGATGAGCACCACGGCTTTCCTCAACACGCTGAAGAAGTATGATCTGCAGCAGGTAAGCACGTCGCGGCTATGCGCTTCTTTTTATCTTTTTTTTTTGTTTTTTTGCAAAAAAAAAAGACACTCAGGCACCACGTTCACTCACGTTTTCTTTTGCTGACCGTGTTGTTATTGTTTCCTTGATTAGTATTACCCAATGTAAGGCGAGACCCCCGTCAATTGTCCCTTTTGCGTTGACTTTATTTTTATTTTTTTATTATTTTTTCGCTAGCTTCCACGACAAAGGCTTGCCCACGCTCGAATATCTTGCCCAGGTACGAGGAAGTGTGCACTCTAGCGACTTTTTCCCTTTTTCTCAATTTCCTCATGCTTGTCTCTTTTTTTTTTCAAAAGTTATCCATGCAAGATTACTCGAAACTAGGAGTGCGGTCGTTGGATGATAAGCGCAAATTCATGGAGATTGCGAATGAGGTGCGGCAGATGCAATTGGAACGCGAGCAGCAGACGCAGCAGCGTGCGGAGCAGCAGGCTGCACGGCGGTTCCAGCAACAACAACAGCAGCAGCAGGCATTGAAGGAGCAACAGGCATTGAAGGAACCACACAACGACAAATCGCCCGGCGACGCGTCTCGGAAGCGGCCACATCTCCCCACAAAGACTGCGAGCCCTGATCGCAAGAACAGACGCCTCACTTTTGGCGGTGCGTTGCCCTCTTCCTCCTCTGCACGCCGAAATGTGTCTTCTTCCTCGGGCGCCATCATCCCTCGCAATGCCCCAAAGACAAACACGGTGTCCAATTCGTCCGTGTCCGCGTCACGCCGCATGTCATACGCACCGTCGCGCTCAAACGCCGCCATTTCGCCTCAACGCCACCAAACAACAACCACAACCACGTCAAAACCAAGCCCTTCGCGCCCAACCACCAAACACAGCCCCTCACGCACCGCCCCCGCGCCACCGCAGCCCGCCGCAACCGCAGGCGTCCCGCTCGTCACACCAAAGCCGCCCCAGATCCCCGTTACGCGCCCAGATCGTCATTTGGACGCCTATGGCATTCCTACAAAGGCAAAGCGCCGCCTGAGTGCAGATGCCATGCACGCAAATACCTCCGTCGACGACACCGCCGCCGCTTTTCCATCCTCGTCCCCGGAATTGCAGCAGCGCATCCGCGTCTGCGTGCGCAAACGACCTCTTAGCAAAAAGGAAATCGCCCACGGCGAAACAGACATCTCACAGCTCGTCAGCGCACATACCATACAGCTCAATGCCCCAAAGTAACCCACATCACGCGCGTCGATGTCTCCCCCTCCCCCATCATGGCTCATCTTTTTTTTATAATTTTTTTTTCCATTTTTCTTTTTTTGATAGGATGCGCGTCGACATGACACCGTACACGGAGCAACACACGTTTACATTTGACGAGGCATTCGATTCCGACACGTCCAACATCGAGGTAAGCAATCAATCGCCTTGCAACGCGTCAAGTCGCGCTCATTCGTGCTTTTTTTTTTTGTTTTTTTGGTAGATCTATCATCGCACCGCCAAGCCCTTGGTGGATTATATCTTTCAGGGTGGCAAGGCGACGTGCTTTGCATTGTAAGTTGCCATTGGCCAGGGAAAACAGCGAGATTCACACTTTTATTTTGCGTTTTTAGTGGCCAAACGGGCTCTGGCAAGACGTACACGATGCTGGATGCTAAGCACGGCCTGTACGTCAAAGCGGCCAAGGACATCTTTGCCATGCTGGAGGATCCAAAGTACAAGCACTTGTCTGCGTCGGTCGGATTTTACGAGATTTACCAAGGCCGCCTTTATGACTTGCTCAATCAGCGCAAGCAGCTGATCCCGCGCGACGACGGCAATAGCAACATCATCATTGCGGGCCTGCGCGAGTATGCCATTGACGACCTCAATCGCCTGCTTCAGATCTTTGATTTTGGCAGCCGCTCGCGCACCACCGGCAAAACCGGGGCCAATGACAATTCATCCCGCTCGCACGCCGTCCTCCAGGTCTTGCTCCGGGAGGCGGATTCAAGCACCATCCACGGCAAGCTCAGTTTCATCGATTTGGCTGGCAGTGAGCGCGGCGTGGATCGCGGCGAGGCCAATCCAAAGGCTAGAATGGAAGGCGCAGAGATCAACAAGAGCCTGCTCGCCCTAAAGGAATGCATCCGTGCACTTGACCAGGACAAGAAGCATACCCCCTTTCGCGGCAGCAAATTGACACAGGTACAGCCCGCCCCCCCCCAAAAAAAACGAGAAAAATATGGTAAAAGTGCTGATTTCTTCCGCCTCTTTTTTTTTTTTTAGGTGCTCCGGGACTCGTTTGTGGGCGATTCGCGCACGTGCATGATTGCGACGATTTCACCAAACCATGCCAACAGCGAGCACACGCTGAACACGCTCCGATATGCGGATCGTGTCAAGGAGCTCAAGGGCGAGACGGACCCGCGCCTTCAATCGTCGTTTTACGCGTCATCGGCCGGTCTTTGTCCGCAGCCATCGCATGCGGGCCATGAGGGCGACGACGAGGACGAATTGGACGCGACACGGCAGCTGATCAAGGACGCCGACGCGCTTAGTGTGGCGACGAACGATCTCTGGGAGGACAATGCTGCAGAGAATCTGATGGAGATCGATTTCCCAGCGGCGGACGACGCCATCAGCCACAGCGCCCTTGGTACACCGCGTGTCCAGCGCGTCTGGTCGACGCCGCAGCGCCAGGAGCAATTCTTGCGCCGCTTGTCGTCCCCGCCACGCGATTTGTTTTACCGGTCGGACGATAGCAATCAGAGCATCTTTGACGACAGCGACCCGCACGCCACAAGCGCCATCAGCGGCGCCTTCACCTACCACAACCACAGCAGCCACTCATCTCACCTGGGCTCCTCGAATTCCGCACCAGCAGGCATGACATCCATGCCCACACCTACCACACCAATCACCAACACCACACCCGCAAACGCAGCCACGCAAAGGTCGTCCGCCTCCATCAATGGCGCCATCGCAAACACTGTTTCCACCTCGGACGAGTTTTTCGACGCAAACGATAAAACACCGCAACGCATCGATCCTCCTCCACCCCCACCACCCTCCAATACCTTTGCACCCACGCCCGAATTGACCCCGTCCGTCGAACACATCCGCGACGTCATCCGCGTGCACCGCGCACAGATCAAACAGCTGGAGGAGTGTATCAAACACGAGAAAAAGATGATTGCCAAGCTCACTCTCACCGTGTCGAGCCATCACGACTTCAATGACGACGCGGACACCGCCAATGACCACCACCCCGCGTCCTCCTCGCGCGACAAACACGCGCCAACATCCCAATGGAGCCATGCAAAGGTCGTCGCCGAGTACGATCGCTACCTGACCGACGTCAAGGACATGCTGGACCAAAAAAACAATCTTATTGGCGAATTCCGTGACCGCCTCGATGCAGAACAGACGGATGACTATGACAATTTGGATGTGTAGCTGCTTGTAGCCATACCAATCTTTTTTTAAATTCATTAAAAGCGAAACATTCATCTGCAAAATGGTACATCATGCGATCTTTCTAGTGACTTTTTCATATCATACATTTCTATTATTATTATTTTTTTTTTTTGCACGCGACGAACATAAATTTAAAACTTTTGCATCAGTATCGTAAGGCATTAAAATGCCCAAAATACACCAATTTTGGCACGTTGGTGCCGCTGTAGTGGCCGGATCGCGATCAGACTTGAACCGATTGTTCCTCTTCAATTTGAAGAATTTGACAAAAAAAAAAGTGAGATGATTCTGTTGAATTCTCGGCGAGCTTGCTGATAAATCCCTATTTTTACGATGATCCTGTATCCTACCTGCCGAGTTGTGCTAATTTAATTGCCGATAGAGCTTGGAATCATACGATTTTCATGTCGTACATCGCTTGATTCAATTTTTGAAGAATTTGAAAAAGTCGATCAGCTGAATCTAATCAGATAGCGACTATTCGCATCGACAAATCAAGGATTGAAGCCTTACGCCGTGACGCAAGTTTCATTGACGGGCGAGCAGGCTGTAAAAAAATTTCTGGATGCACAACAGCAGGCCGCCAATGTCCGAAAACCACGCTTTTTGGTGTTTAAAAGACAAATTAGTACGATTTTGTGCATTGTTCTGTTGATGTGGAGGAGTGTAGCGTGTTGCTGCAAGCTGCATCAATGATACAGTAGTAATGTATAGTACACAGTGTTGAAATTTCGGCGCGCATATAGATATCATAGCCGCGTACATATGAATGATATTATGTATGCAATGATTTTTTTATCGTAGTTTTCACAGAAAAAAGGATGCGCGCTTAAGATGTACACGAAATCATCCGACCCGTGCTTGTTTTTTGCTTACAAAAATAGTGTCAGAGGAGACAAATGCATAACAATGATGTTTATCATACATTTTTTTATATACTTTAATATTGCAGGAAATCTATTATTATGATATTATATTATTAGGAATCGGCGACTCGTCGTGTTGAGGATGCAAATGATTTTTAGATGCGCATAGAGCATGTTTAAATCACATGTCAGAGATGAAAAGAAACTGACCAGACATGGCAGCGATAATGACCATGACGATTGCTGTATATTTATGATTCACCGTCATCAAGATCCAAAACGATGCCATAAAGATGATGGCTGAGATGGTGTTTTGAGATGCCAGAGTGACCATGGTGACTGAATCCACGGGCCCAGTAGGGGTGTGCACAATGGCTGCCTTGAGCATGTCCAGCGCCGTCAAAAAGATAATGCCAATCACAGTGCCCGTGATGCCGTCGAAAAATGATGCAGTGGTCTTGTTTCTGCATACTTTCTCCAGAATTGGCTGGCCCAAGATGGTAAAAACAAAACATGGCAAAAAGATGCCAATGGTCATCAAAACAGCGCCAGCGACGGCGGTGCCGTACCCGCCGTCGGTGTGACCGCCCTGAAAGCCGACAAACGTGGCAAACATGACAAGTGGTGCTGGAATGACATTGCCCAAGGCGATGCCGTCCAAAAAGACGCGGTTGGCAAGCCATTTGCCCAACGTGACCGCTTCAGCTTGCACAAAGGGAATGGCGGTATAGGCGCCGCCAAACGAGAGGCATCCAGACACAAAGCCCAAGAGTAGCAGGTGTGGCAAATCGGGCACAGGTGCAAGCCCAATGGCAATCGCCGTCGGGCCAGGCATACCTTTGAAACCAGCGTAAAGACCATAAACAAGAAAGTTGAGTCCCAGCAACGTGCCTGCCACCCAATACCAGCGCCGGTCATATGCCGTGTACACCAAGCCAAATACAGCAAGAGTGATAAAGTAATTGATATGCAGGATCGATTGGAGCACGGCCAGGATGGCCAGACCAAAAAGCGCATAGTTGATCTTTTTGTCGGGCGTGAAAAACGTATGCTCGGCTAGCTTTAACACTGCCTTGAACACCATGGCCGCCACCAGGGGCTGAATGGCTCGAAAGCAGGCGTTGAAATAGATGTTGTCCAGGCCGACAATCGTGTACACGTAGCTGAGGATCAAAAGCAGCACAAATCCAGGCAAAATGAATGCCAGGCCGGCCACCATGCCGCCTAGACGACCACCCACGAGGCACCCGAAAAACATGCACAGCTCGGTGGCCTCGGGGCCGGGCAGGATCTGGTACACCGCGTATACTCGCTGAAACCGGGCAATCGTGATCCATTGGCGTTGCACAACGAGCTTTTCCTTGATCAGCGCAATCTGCGCCACCGGGCCGCCCCACGCCATTAGGCCAAATTCGACCAGGAAAAAGTAAAACAATCGGAACAGACCCATGGAAGGCACGTTGCTGTTGTCGCCGAGATCGTCAAAATTGCCATCCGCATCCTTAGCAGATATGTTGTCGCCATCTGCATCCTTTGACTGCACATAATGCGACGTTCCGATCGACACTGCATCAGGATGCGTCATCGTGTCAGATGGTGCTGCTGCGGACGTCCCACTGGTACTGGTCTCGATATTGCGTTCTTCGTCATTCATGAGAAAATAATCGGCGGCGAGACAAAAAAACAACAACAACCAAGAACGAAAGGGTATTGTTTTGAAAAATGAAGTAGAAGAAAAAACGAAGGACCAGGACCCCACAATGGGAAAAAAGGAACCACAGTGTTGGATGATCTCCAGGTTGCCCCAATTCGGAAATGTAACGTTGCAATTTATTCTTTGGCCTATCAAAAGATCGGCAGTGCGCACGTGATGTATTTCAGAAGCAGGATGATCCAAAAAAAGGCACGAAAATGGGCAAGCGTTTTTCGTGCTTTGCTGTAAGCCGCTAAATGGCAGCTCACGGGAGTGAGGTTGCATTTGATGAATTGCACGGCAAAAAAAAAAAAAAAAAAAAAAAAAAAAAAAAAAAAAAAAAAAAAAAAAAAAAAAAAAAAAAGGCACAACGCAAAAAAGTGATGTTGGTTTTATCGACATGAGTCTCGTTTTGCATTGCCCGGTACGCCGCTGAAAGAGTCGAAATTGTTTCAGGTTCATTGATTTTTGAGTGTGGCGCATCTTGAAGCTCGTTTTTTGGCAAGAAAATGCGCAAAAAGCAACAAAAACACGGATTTGCTCCGTTCCCAGTGTATTTTTTTTCTCGATCATATAACGCATTGCTCCAAGTATTATAATTATAGATAACGCTGTGGTTGATTCGATTTGCGTTTTTTTGGGAGGGATCAAACAGCAGATGGATTGACAAGATATTGCCCAAAGCGATTTTGTTTACTTCGTCGCGCAATTTTGAGATCAATGGCGTGACTAGATTAGAACGCGATTCAGCCTGGTTGCAAGTCATGTTTGTTGCTACCTTCCGCCCAAGTTTGAATAATCTTCGCACGCGACAGGGCAAAAAAAAAAAAAAAAAATAGTCAAAACAGGTTCAATTATATCATACTTGTGCTGTTTTCAGCCATTTTGAGCGTCGCGATCGACAAATTTGAACTCATGCGTACCGCACGCTGCGTAATGTTTCTTGACTCATCCAATTTGAATGCTGCTCGCCTATAGAAACGGTGTAAAATCGTCGAATGTAACCATTGAGACGAAAAAGTGCCAATGGAAGCCAGTGTGCAAAAGCAAGTTGAGCGCGCTGGCTGGGCGGGGTTTGGGAAAAAAAAAACACGACGCGGGACGCGGAGGCACAGTCGCCCTCTTATTTCTTTCGTTTTAGCAATTGTCGCGAGTTAGAGCAACGCACACCGTGCCCACTCGTTTTTATCCACATATTATTGACATGCAGCGACGATGAAGCGTTCTCGATCCACCACAGAAGCGACAACCAGCGGACAGCGGCGTCTCGATCATTTTTTCTCTTTTTCGGCCAAAAAGCAAGCTGATTGTGCCCCTTCCCCAGCACCGACGATGCCTGGAGAAGGTTCTGTCACGACGAGCGGCGTGCAAGACCGCGGCAAGCAGAGGCGTGCGGGCAACAGAAACGAGAAAAAGCCGAAACTTGCCGATCTCGGCTCGACGCCAGGCACGGACAGCAGCGACAGCCCTGGAAACAGTAGTGACAGCGGTGGCACGCCATTGTCGGTCAATGCGGTTGCCGCGAGCAGCGCAACCAGCAGCCAGGCCGACGTGGCGGCTTCTTTTTATAGCACGTCCATGTACACGGATCTGGTGGACCAAATGATGCAAACCGTCATGGATGGCGAGCAATTCCTGTTTCGCGACGATGACCTGGCGCGCATGCAACAGTACCTGACCATGGACGCCGACTCAAAGCACTTGCTCGTGCGCCTGTGGATGCGTCCGCGCAAATGGATTCGTGTCGACAAGCTCGATTACAGCAAAAACATTCAGGACATCGCCGCCGCCGCCGCCACGCTCGTTGCGCTCGACCTCGCACATGATCATGACAATCTCGATTGGGACGATGCCCTTGCCCTTGCGTCTGTCGACGAATTGAAGGATATCACCACCACTCTTCATTGCATTGTTGGCCAAAACAAGATTGTACACGTTTTTTTTTTTCCATCTGTTGAATGAGAAAGATTGACACTTTTGTTTTTTTCTATTTTGCCCATGCAGAGAGCCGATTACGTGCAAGCATTGACAGATGCGCGCAAGCAACGCGCCATGACGCCCGTGGATCATTTTGGCATTGTCAAAAAGGCTATTGGTACGGGATAGAGAGGGAGAGAGATGGAATTGAGGCGACTCAATCTGTGTTTTCTGATGATAGGCCAGTGCATCCTAGTGGACGAGGCTGCATTCAAGATGTTTCAGCGCGTGTCGATCGTGTTTTTCCGCCAGCGCGACCCGACACAGAGCAATGAGCTGCAGTCGGCCATCCTGTCGAAAATCAACCGGCGGCGCTATCCAGATTATGTGCATTGTCGATCGACGGACGTGTGGCCGACCATCGACGCGCTGGACCAATACATTGACGCGTTTTGGCTGCAGCAAAACTTTGAGCAACAGGTCGAGGCGACCACCATGGAACGCCGCTACTACAAAACGGAGAACACAAAAGAAATGGACCCTGCTCTGCGTGCACGTTGGCTCGAATGCTGGAAATTATGCGAAAACGTCATTGGCGTCTGGGACGATCTGCTCCTTGCTTACGACATGCAGCCACAACGAGACAATGAGCGACCATACTTCATGCGGCGCTTCGAGGCTGGTATGGCGTGCAAAAAAAAAAAAAAAAAGTCTGGAGATGAAGGACACTCGCGCTCACAAATCCATTTTTTTTTTTTTGCCTTTCTGCTTTTTTCGGCAGGCTATCTGTACACTCATATGATTGAACACGGCAGCAAGATCCTCGGACGATTGCACGAGTACGAATTGGAGGCAACGATCTTGCGCAAGTTGCTGGAACAACGGCGCTATCGCAATGGGAAGCGTGGCAAATGGTATGATCGTCTCGCGTTGATTCAATCCACGCACCTGAAGGAGCCTGCCGTCCGACCGCGCAAAAAGATGGCCCTGCAGACTTGCATTGATGGCGTCCAGGACCCTCGGGTGCATCAGAGTAAGAGCCATGCGTCGAAATAACGGCAAAAAAGTGATGATATTTACAAGATGCATTTTTTTTAGTCCACATGTATAGTCTCCATCGGCGGATCCACAAATTGGAGCGCGATCTATGCATACCCAAGCGTGAACAACACGACTTTTCGTACATGGCGCTCCAAAAACCCTCGGAACGCGTGATTTATGGTATGTGTCGTTCATCCGGCCTGCCTTTTTTTATTTTGCTCACCTTTTTTTTTTTTTTTTTTCCAGGTGAGAGACTCACAGATCCAAGAATCGGCTCAAAGTCTGTGTGGCGCTCGGACAATGGTGCCGAGATCTCTGTCGAGGAAGTGGCTATCGAATATTACCAGAAACAAGGCTACAAAGGGTAAAAAGGCAAGCTTACATGCGCAACAGCGCGATCTTACCAGGTCTTTTTTTGCTTTTTTGTAGATTGCATACCGAGAATGGCGTCATTTCCATGCTGGTAAGTCAAAAAAGAGACAATTTTATCATGGGATTTGACGCGTCTTTTGTTTATGCAGTACACATTGCTCTTTTGGGACATCATCTTTGCGCCCATCCCGGGCGCCTTTGAAACACCCTATCAGACTGCACCACTGGATTTGGAATCCGACGCATTTTACGTGGAGCGCGTCAGCCTGATCCATGATCGCGTCGAATTGGTGTCTCAGAGCCTTCAGGCGGCCCTGGATCTGATAAAGACACACGATGACCAGAATCGGCCACTCAACACCATGTGTACAGGCGTCAATTGGAACTATGCGCTTCAAGATTTGCTGGAAATTGCAGAGGTAAGGGACAATGACATGGAAAAAGGACGCTTCGCAAAGACTGGACGACGATTTTTATTTTGGTTTTAATACAAAAAAATTAGTGCATTGGTGCGCACTCGCTCTCTTGTCTCAGCAGTCTCCTTGCGGAAGAATATGGCCATCGGCGCGGCGGAATGCCTGATTTGTGGTAAGATGATGCCAAAAGCCGTTTCGACACACGTCTCATGCCTTTTTTTTTTTTTTTTTTTTTTTTTTTTTTTTTTTTTTTTTTTTTTTGCAGCTGCTGGGATTATGAGAACAAAAAGTGCCTCTTTGCCGAGATCAAGGGGCCGTCGGACACGCTGTCCGAGACGCAGAAGATGTGGCTGCACACGTTGTCCAACATAGGTATCCCTGTCGAGGTTTGCCACGTGGCAGTGTGGAAGGGCGAGGACGTGCTCGATGAAGGCAATTGACCCTCATGAAAGCTAAATAAATAACTGCATGCAACACAAAGCTGCAAAGGAAAAAAAGAGACTCAAAAGTCGCTAATTTGCAAGAAATCGCGTTTTTGCAAATTACTTGCATACGATGCCACGTAAAAATTCTAAAGCTGATGGATAGACGAAGATGGACAAGTTAAATGCAAATAAAAAGTAGCAAGTCGAGACGAAAGAAACGACAAAAGGATCGAAACAAGCAGAATTTCAACCTTTATCGGTAAATGCCTCAAGCGCTGCGAGGGGCGCATAACTTCATGCACTCCTTTGTTACAAACGAAAGAACAGGGACCAGGCTTTCATTTGAACCCCTCCTTGAGCCCCTAGGTGCGCAATTTGAGAATCGATTTCGTATTTGAGATTTGGCGCGCACCCGCGACGAATTTGACAGAAAAAAAACTCAATTCCTCAGATCAGTCTCAAACCTCCAGGGAAAGTGGACACCAAAGAGCTGTAACAGCGAAACAAGTTTCAGACGATTCTGCTTTGTAGATTTTGAGAAAATCGCGGTTTAGTGAGCCGGACACCGTTGTTTTAAATGCTCATTGTTCGACGGCGAGATGAGCTAGAGCCGATCTCTCAATATTCCTCGGAGAGAAGCACCCAAAGGTTCATGTGTGTGCATTTCGTGGCGCTCTGATTGGTATGATCCAGAGTATCGGCGCGTCAAAATTCACCTTCAAACGGTTTGGACGCGCCCCGTTCATGCACAAAAGCACATTTTTTGGCGCTCCCCGGCGGCCTCGTGTGCGCACGAACCCTGTGCACGAGATATGTTTTTTTCAGACCGCTAAAAGCACGTTTATCGATCGATAGCATTGAATTGAAAATCAACGTTTTTCGGGCTTCCATTGCCTCATTCTCCTCAACTTGCATAACAATGCTGGACCCTTGCCAGCGTAAGAAATGATGAGGGAGCACGATCTTGCTATCCTCAAAGTTTCGCGGCAATCCAACGACCATTTTTGATTTTCGAAAATTGGCCAGGGGTTCATCCATGGATTTTGGCCATTTTTTATTCTGGCTACTACGTGCCATCCAGCGATCGCAATGCCGCAAGGGTGGGCTCAAACAAAAGCCTGGCGCGACCTCTACGGCACGACGCGAGAAATCAGCCAATCGGCTTCCAGGACACACACGAAAAAGTCAAATTGGACTATTTATTGCAATTGTGCATTTTAATCGCGTCTGATCATGGCGCGCTGGAATAAAACCGATACCACTCGAGAGTCATGAAGGTCCACTAACATCCATCTGCCCAGAGCTGCTTCAGGTTCCTAGCTGCTTCTCGAGCAACTCGCGTCTTTCGAATTGAAAATTCAATCTTTGGCGCCGCTGCTATGAAACGCCATTGTCTGTGGATCCCCATAAGGCTCAGAACAGCGCAATGGGTATCAGAGTCTTTTTTGAATAAGCGCCAAGCCAATCCTAGTATGATTTTATGCCGCCTGCGACTCAAATGACGAAAATTGCAAAGCAAGTAAAAATAATGGAAAATTCGAAAAAATCAGCTCACACCCGACCGGTCTGGCTATTGGTAAATTTGGCGGGGTGCTCAGGGCAAACATTTTTTAATCAAGAGGCATGCAAAAGATATGATATACTGGGAGAAAAGGGATGAATTGGAAAAAAAGCAAGATTTTGGGGGATGGGGGCATGTTTAAGCATAGAGCTTCTTCTCGTAGCTGTGGAGGCCGTGGACACCGCCCTCCAATTGAGCGGCGGCAGTGCGCTTCTCGAAGCGGACCTTGCCAGCAAAGACATCCTCGTGGAAGGCGTCGGCCGAAGTGCATCCAATGTCTTGGAGAGAGTGCTGGACGCCAGTGATGAGGTAGGTGAGGAAGTTACGAGCGCTGCCCTTGTCGACGACGCTGCCAACGACACCCTGGGCGACCTTGACGGTATCGCCCTCGGAGAAGTAACGCTTGGTGGCGGCATTGCCGTCCTTGGAGTTGACCTTTGTCATGGCATCAATGGAGCCCATGCCACGGTAGCGCTTAAGACGCACACCATCCTTGAAAAAGTACGTGCCAGGCGCTTCTTCGCAACCAGCCAAGAGACCGCCCATCATCACCGCCGACGCACCAAGAGCAAGAGCCTTGACAATGTGGCCAACGTTGCCAATGCCACCATCAGCAATCGTAGGAACACCAAAGCGACGAGCGAATTCAGAAACGCGGTGGACAGCCGTGGCTTGAGGACGGCCACACGCCATCACTTCTTGCGTGATACAGATCGAGCCGGAGCCCATGCCAATCTTGATGCCATCGGCACCAGCAGCAATGAGGTTGGCAGCCTGCTCGCGGGTAACAACGTTGCCGGCAATCACCTCGACTTGGGGCAAATTGGCCTTGACCCACTTGATCATCTCCACTTGGTAAATGGAGTTGCCCTGCGACGAATCCAACACAACAACATCAAGACCGGCCTCAGCAAGCATGGTAAGACGCTCCTTGTCATCGGGACGCGTGCCAACGGCAGCACCAGCGAGCAATTGCTTGGACGACGGCGATTTGGACGCCAAAGGGTAGTTTTGGTTCTTGAGCAAGTCGGAGCGCGCCAACAACGACACGAGGCAGCCATTTTCATCAACAATGGGCAGCTTGCCCTTCTTGGACGAGAACAGGATGCGATTGGCATCGGCAAGCGTGATCCCTTGCTTGGCAACCACCAAATCCGTGGTCATCACCGCCTCCAAGGGCGACGAGTCGTCCGCGTGGAATTGAATGTCGCGCGCAGTCACAATACCAACCAGCTTGCCGTTCATCTTGCCAGTGTCTGCAAAAAAAAAAGGAGAAACAAGGTGTCAAAACACACATTTTTTTTTTTTTTTTTTTTTACCAGTGATGGGGATGCCGCAGAAGCCCTGGGTCTCCTTGATGTGCTTGACGTCGGCAACGGTGTGCTTGGGGGACAAGACAACAGGGTCGACAATGAAGCCGTTTTCGAACTTTTTGACCTTGCGGACCATTTCAGCTTGCTCTTCAGCCGAGCAGTTGTGGTGGATGATACCAATGCCACCAAGGAGCTAAAAAAAATCATGCATAAATCATCTGTGGATCCAAATTCCGCGCCAATGGCACACCACGCTTGGACACCGAGGCGGTGGAAAAAAAGGTGGCACAAAAAAAAAACAACTTACAGCCATAGAGATGGCCATGTCAGCCTCAGTAACGGTGTCCATGGGAGACGACAAGAAAGGCGTGCGCACAGAGATCTTCTTGGTGATCTTGGAATCCAAGTTGACTTTGTGGGCAGGGAAGTCAATGTAGCCAGGGAGAATCAAAAAGTCATTGTACGTCAGACCGCCGCTCAATTGCTCATCCAAGAGCTGGCTCACAGAGAGACCATCACGCTCCTTGTACTCCTTAAGCACTTCCAGGGCTTGAGTGTGATCCAAAACAGAAGAAGACATGGTAGGGAATCAAATGAAATGCAAGAAAAAGGGGATTTATTCACAAAAAAATGGGCAGGAAAAAAAGTATGGGTTTTTTTCGAGGGGGGATTATCCCCCCTTTCTAAATTATAAGCGGTTTGGGGCCCTTTTTATACTTTTGGGCCTTTGGTCCCGTGTCATCCAACACCTGTTTTTTAATTGGCTGCAAGAGTGAAAATTTTTTTTTCTCATTCGTTGTCCGCAACGATGCGCTGCCAAATCGATTAGTCACACCAGAGGCCCCATCTTCCCATTCTCCCAAGCAAAGGCTACAATCAGCCTACACCCTCCCTTGACGTGCATTTCGTGCATTCCCACGGCCCACGAAAAAAACGCTTATTGCATTTCCATCTTTTTTTTTTTTGGTTTTTGCTCGACAACAGACCAAGATCATGATCAGTAGCCATCCAATGTGCATGAAATCTGGCCAATGGCGTGAGAGAGCCACTGGGCAAAACAGAGCCAGGGTGGAAAAAGTGAAAAAAAAAACCAGGGACCGGTGGCTTGCGACGATGTCGGGTGCAGAATCACCCGCAATCTTATCTTTTTTGTTGCTCATCAAATGCATGAATTGGCTGCCGTTTAGTGTTCCTGGCATTGCTTTTACTTTGAGGATACCAAAAGTTTTTTAAGACAAGAGGTCTCGTGCTTTTGCATCGACAGGGCGTGGAACAAGATATCAAAACGCGTTCGTTCCCCTGGTCACAGAGAAATAAATTACCCCCGGCGCCTTCTCTTTTTTGCTTTTTTTGTTTGCACATACCCAACACAATCAAGGCCAGCCAAAGATGCCCTGTGCAACCGACAAAAAATGCATACATGATCAAAACGAGGTGCCTTAAACAGGGAAATTGCCTTGCCACTCTTTCCGTTTTGCTTGGCTCAGGCGTCACCTCGGCTTGTGAGACGCCAGTTCCCTGTTAAAACCATTCAATGCCAATGCTTTACCTCTTTTTGCCATCCTTTCCCCTGCTTTTTTTTTTTTTTTTTTTTTTTTTTTTTTTTTTTTGCTTCTTTCACGACGAGCGGCGACCCTGCGATTCCGAGGAACCGCACACATGATCTCAGCCGATGGAACAAAACCAGCACGCTGGAAAGGCTGGTTTCATGTTTTCCAGCCGCTCACCAGAGACACGAAAAAAAAAAAAAAAAAATCTAAAAATAGCAAAAGGCACACAAGACACCGCGTGCGACGCGAGAGGCGTGGATCCATGTAGAGCACAAAAGAAAAAGGACGATCGACGCGTCATTTTCGCGCGAATTGATCAACAAAGGAAGCCACGAGGGACGGGATGGGATCAGTGGCATTTATTGGGGTTTTAAAATTAGTTTGGTCTATCGAGGGTGGAATAAAAAATACAAGAAAGATTCTATACAAATACATATACGAGGGGGGGAGGTTGCAGGATGACGAGGGAGCGACTGTGGCGCGCCAATTGCGCATTAATGAATAAAAAAAAAGGGGGGGAAGGGAAGGAGGTTCAGCTAAATACACACTAGATGAGGAGAAACAGAGAAAAAGGGTGGGATGGGAAGGTCTAAAGATGGCTAATTTACAGAGGGTTTGGTGGCAATGAAGGTGTAGGTGCGCGTGAAGCCATGG
Organism: Gongronella butleri; assembly: GCA_025201375.1. Taxonomy (NCBI): domain Eukaryota; kingdom Fungi; phylum Mucoromycota; class Mucoromycetes; order Mucorales; family Cunninghamellaceae; genus Gongronella; species Gongronella butleri. Next base: position 444,302 of record JAIWZP010000023.1, on the reverse strand, counting down.
TACTCTTCAAATTCTTCTAGGGTCTCTTGGACGAGCATATCACACTCGCTGATCGAGATGCCCCACGTTTTCGCAATGTACTCGCGATTGTTGCGGATCCGCGCGCGTTGCGCTTCTTGATTGATGAAACCAAATTGCTTGAGCTCTGAAAAAGCAAAATGAATGAGCAAACAATGGGAGAGAAAAACAAACACAAGTCGCGTTTTTACCTGGATCCGTGGGCCATTCGCCCAAGGGAATGTCGAGCGCCTTCTTTTCCAAGTCAACAAAGCCAATCTTTTCTAGATGGTCAGACAGGTGGTCGGGGGCGTGATAGTCAATCTCGGTCTGTTCGCATTGTTCCTCGACAAAATTGCAAAACGCTTGTTGCATGGGCCCCGCATTATGGTTGGGGAAGTCTTCCTCGACCAATTCGACGTGGCCGCCAGGCTTGAGCACACGATACATCTCGCCGAGCACCTTGATCCAGTCTTGCTTCTTGAGAGCCTCCTTCATGTGCCGCAAAAAGATGCTAAAGGAAAAAAAAAAAAAAGCGGAACGTGATAAGCGATGATAAAAACAATCAAAAAACCTGGGACTTACAAATCAACGGCGTTGTCACTCATGGGCCAGGACTCGGTAATGTCGCATTGAACGAAGCGCAGGTTGTCCACGCGGTGCTGTTCGTGGGGCATGACGCGATCGAGACCTAGAACCTGGACATCCGGGTACTGATTGGCCATTTCGACTGCCCAGATGCCGGTTCCCGTGCCGACGTCAATGATGACGGAGCCCTTGTTGGTGTTGAGCGGGGCCCACGCATTGGCCTTGCGCGCACTCTTGTGCAAATAGTGCATGCGCTGCCATCGGTCGAATTCCTTGAAATCGTGGTCTGAAAACGCCGTTGCGGGGCGCTGCGACATGCTGGGGCGGCGCTTCGTGAAATACTCGGTGATGGACTTGCGTCGTGGTGGCTGCGGAGGGCGAGGCGCAGATGCTTGCTTGCCAAACAAATTGTCGCTGCTGCCCTGCTGAGGCCGCGCCTTTTCCATGGCCGCCGCAAGCGCACCAACGCTCAGCGTCGTCAGCTCGTTCTCGTCAATCCAATCGTAATTGCCGTTTGAAATGTGCGACGACAACGACCGGTTTTCCGCCGTCAGCGTGCTGCGCCGGCGTTGTTGCAAATGCTGGGATTTGCGCAATTTGCGATCTTTGCTCTTTTCGATAATGCGACTCGCTTGATTGCCCATGGTGACAAAAGGTTGCAAATTGAACAATAAAAATAAAAAGGAAGGGAAAGGGGGGCGGACAAAAAGGAAACGGTCAGAAGGAAATCAGGGGCTTTTATAGGGATTGGGAGAAGCAAAAATCACTCTACAAAAAGGCGGGCCCGACGTCACAAGATGGAAGGAAAAAAAGAGATGGAAAAAGAATTGAAAGAGAGAGAGAGAGAGAGAAAAAAAGCAAGAAAGAGAGCAGAAACAAAAAAAAAAAGGAGGCGAAATAGAGAAAGGGTTGCTTGGAAGGGGAAAGGGGGATGCTGGCTATGCCAATTGCAGAAGGTGACACAGGCGCCATTTGCCATCCTTCTGCGCATCGAAAGACCAATCACGCCCGTTCCAGTTGATTATGGCCTTGCTGGACCTCAACACTCGTTTCATTTTGACATCATCTCTGGCCCCACCCAACCCTTTTTTTTTTTTTTTTTTTTTTGTCGCTTGCTCGGTGCAACCTGATTACCAACGGCCAGGGCTGAGCAAGCCACGATTTTAGATTCATGGGGCTGCATGCTGATGAATCCCCCCTTACTCGCCAAGCAAAAACGACAAGTTTTTGTTTTTTTGGGAGAAAAAAAAAAGGAACCCCCGGAGGCAGATCAAGGTTGCGCGCGGGTTCAATTTGTCCCTGAGATTGCAAACGTCGCCATCGGCGCTCGGCCAATGGCATTGCCTTTTTTAGTGAATAACATGGCATGCGTCATCGGGTTCCCTGGAGCAAGCCCATTATTTGGGCCGCGGGCCTCGCGTGGCGACTCGATCTTTGTTCCCGAGTGGTGCATGTCCCCCGCACTCGCTGCTTCTCTCCCCATCCCCAAAAAAAGGACGCAATTCTGCGCGGGAAACGCCGTCGTGGAGTCAACCAATTCCGCTCATTTAGTATCTGGTAAGCGGAATGCATTATCGACGTGTGCAACATGTTTATTTTTACGTCATCCACCCCGTTTCACAAGCCCAATGGACGCGCTCGTCGATGAATTGACGCGTCGTTTGGCCATCAACGCGTCGTTTGACCTACAATGCGTCATTCCAATCCTCTTTTCTCGCCATGACATGCTCAAAACAAATGGACAAATGGACTTAGAAAAAAAAGACCGCGTTTTTTATTGTTTTTGCTTGCGCGGCTTGCCAATGGTCTGGCGCTTCTTGGCGCGGCCGCGCTCAATGTACTCGGGCGAGTCGTAATAATCGTCGACGCCGCGCGGCAGCGGGTCCTTGCGATTGCTGCCTGAGGCCACCTTTTGGTGCGCGTCCTTGCGCGCCTTTTCGATCTGCTCTTCATACGCGGCGCGGTCGTGGTCGTTTTGCGCCATCGTCTGACCGATTTGCGTGATCTGGCTCTCCAAAGCCTGGCCCAGTTTGGCCACTTGGTTCGTCCATGTCGCAAGATGCTCAATCATCCCGTCCAGCTGCTCAGGGCGCAGATCGCGACCCATCGTGTCATCCACAAGCAACATTTGCTTGCGCTGGTCAAGCTTGCCCGTCAAAACGCCCTGGTAAATCGCATCAATGATCAAATCTTCAAGGTCGCGCACCGTCTCCATGTACAATTGGCGTCGCAATTCATCGTAACTCAATGTCTAAACAAAAAAAAAAAAAAAAGACAAAAACACGTAAATACTCGCTTTTCCCACCAATTCTCGCTCAAACCCCATACCCTGTTGTTCTCAGACAGCGTGACAATCGACAGCTGCTTCAATTTCTTGGCTTGCGCGGGTGTCAGCGCGGGTAATTCAGATGCTTTGCCTAGAACAAATGAGGAAAAAAGCCAATGAGGCGTGAATTTCGGCGCATCGACACGCTCGAAGCCTTACTCATATAGTCGCTGTACGTCCCGTACAAAAAGCAGCGCAGTAAGGTATAATAGGGCTGGACCTCGGGTAGGGCAGACGCCTGAAACACGTCCAAAAATGAGAAAAAAAATCAAAAAGTGAGCACAAAAGACCCCATTTTTTATGAGTTGGGCCCGTGCCGTCCGAGCGCGTGAGCGTGTCGAGTACTTACGTCCTTGACAGTGGGCGCTTCATACAATTCTGAGAAAACGTAAACGCCAGGGGCCGCAAGAACATCTGAAATGAACTTGGCATTGGCGGCGCCCTTGACATTCTTGGCCAAGATCAGGAACGGCTGCAGTGTCGAGTGTGTGTGGATATTTTTCATGACGCGGTATCAGCAACGCTATGTACAGAGGGCGGCTGCAGAGCGGGGTCAACACGGCAACGACGTGAAGGAAACAAAAAAAAGGTGAAAAAGAGGGACAACGGAAAGAGCGGAGACCCAAATCCGACCAAACGACCACTTTTGCCACCACGGTTGTGCCGCAGCCGGCATTGAGCAAACTTGAAGATAACTTTTACGCATTAATCAGAAGAGTTCTTTATAAAATCATTTTTAGAAGCAAATCGGCCTAAATTTCACCAGCCAGGCGATGCTAGGCCCCGAAACGCACGCCAACATGAAAAGACAAGCCCAAAAAAACGAGCTTTGCAGAGGACCCCAGTCATTGGGGCGCCTGCAATGCGCAAATCAAAAATTGGTCACTGAAAATTTGGGTTCTCAGAATGATGTCAAACTTACACGCAGGAAATAACAGACGTAGAAACGACGGGAGAGTCCAAAACCAAGCATGGTCCATCGACTTGTTGTCGGCCAATGGACGACGATTTTACAGTAGTTTAAAGTTTCCTGCGAGTTGCGCAGCACAGATGCGCCCAAGAGCCGCGCCGACGCGTCCATTAGCAAGAAACGCTCTGGTTTCATGAAATTGATGAGCGCAGCGACCAGCGAGCAGGCAACTCGGTTTCAGCACGATTTTTCAAGAATTGCAAATGCCCCTAAAGCAAGGTGTTTTTAAATCGTGGCAATATTGTTGCCTTTTTATACACACCGATGTCAACGAATGCGCCAGGCTATGCCCTTCCCGATGATACCACTTTCAAGGCGTTGTGGCCTGTCCTCATCAAGATACTGTAGCATTGTATATTGCAATGAAAAGTAGCTCTAACTTAGGAAAAATGCGGTTTTCGCCAAAACCAGTCAATGCATTCCTGGGTCTTTTTTTTTTTGGTGATTGGGGTGCTTTACTTATTTAGAGTGTGGTTGAATGGCGTGGTGATTTGAGAACCTATATTTCTCATTATCATATCATATTCAAATCCAAAACTCTACTCCTTGAAAAGTTCGCAATTTTCAAACACTGTCCTTGCTCACGAACCTGCCGTGACCGCAGCTCCTTGTGAGTGGTGGACGCTTTTGAAAGAGAATTGCTTAAATACTGTAACAACTAACAAGCAGTTCAATACAGTAAGCTGTATATGATACTGTAACGGATCGCTCGGTCTTGAGGAATCTCGAAATTGGCATTTTTTGCTACATTGTGAAAAATATCATTGAATCAGTGTCAAAATACGTAATAATAATACTTTTTCATACGCGTTTTTCCTTTTTCTCATCAATGCATCATACTTGGATCATCACTATCATAATTTCATACTGTAATAAACCTACCACAGTCATACTGTATATCATATTATTACGCATTTCATCATATTTCATGGCTTCTCTTTTCATAAAAAAAATAAAAAGCCTAAAGGCGATCAGCCTCCTGTTGTCGAGACGTCGTGCATCGTTTCACGAATTTCACATGAAATCCTACAGTAGGTATTGTTACTGTTGTACAGTACCTACTGTACAGCACAGTACTGTGCGTACGGCGGACCACCGCAAATCATAAATTGATTGCCTCCAATTTTTTGCCACTTTTCGGCGCGTCTATCATACTATAAAATCCCAAAAAAAATAGCGATTTTCACAAATCCAATATTAAACAACAATACAAATCATGAGTGGGTCGTCTTTAAAACTTTTCATTACTGTAGGCCGTTTCGTCGCGTCTCTTTTCAACACAGCGTTGAAAACCAGAGGTCAGTTGAGTCGTTGCGCAGATGAATCCTTGTAAATATCGATATTTTCACAAATTCAGCAGTGGCTTTCGAAATAATATTTCGTGGATCGGGACGAAACTGACTCACACCATTCGAAAGAAACGCGCTTGGACGTCATTTCCAGAATGTTTATTTGCCCGATGCATGATGACCTTTTTTGTACACTTGTGATGAAAGCCGTTCAAACATTTCAAAAATCTTCAACCTCGATGTTCTCGGTACAGTAACTGATTGGACAACACACGGCACTTTTACGTAACGTGTCGAAGGCACTTCTTACATCTCTACAGTATCGAATGATGAGACCAGTTTCATCGATGGATGGCTAAAACTCGCAGAGAAAACTCACTTTACCATCAAAATCTTTGATCGCGATTTGGTCGACAACGGTCTAATAAACGTGTGATTTTTATTCCAGTTTTACTGTACTAACAAACATGGAGCAAAGCATCTAATGGGAGACTTGCAGCGCGCTACTACCTTGGGTTTTAACTTTTGGCATCGGTCATTTCACCAGCGTGCAGCCCACTCAGCGCACAAAAATGTGCCAAATAAAAAAATAAAAAAATACGAACAAAAAAAAATTCCATGCAACTTACGCACCTTAATTTGGAAGCGTCAAACCTTAAATTTTTGCAAAAAAATCTTGACCAAAGTAGGTACTTTTCTCAGTCGATCGCCGTTCATGCGTCACTCTTTGGGCTTTTTTCTTGCGTTGGGGCGATCTGTCATTTTGTCTGCCAATAGAAAATTGTCGGAATTACCTGTTTGGGACGCATTGATCACTCGGAGTTCGAATTTTCCCAAATTTGGCATTTTCTGAGATTGAAATGTGTGACCCCTGAGTGACCCCTGAATTTTTCAAATGTGGTCGTAGCGCTTTGGAGGTTTAAGTTTTTTTGTTGCAAATTTTGCGCTGAAAGCGATGCAGTTGTTTTTGAGAGGGGTCGACCATGCAGACGGACGGATGAATGCAAAACAGTACAAATAGGCGGCTTTTAGCATTTTCGAATCCAAAAAAATCGGGCGGGTGCTCCGTCTTGAGCACTGGGCTATACTGTAGTTTACGCCGTGACGCAAGTTTCATTGGCGGGCAAGAAGCAAGCTGTAAAAAAAATTCTGGAGACATACTGTATGAGCGACAAGTGGGTTCGTTGACAGAGTATGTATTGTGATGCTAGGCTTGGTTGTTGCTGGCCAAAATAGGCACCGATAGGCGATACGGTAGCTAGCAAGGGTGCGTGATGCAGCTGCACGTTCCGTGACACTACTCTCGGATCGCCAATCATCGTCGCTCGAAAACCACCAAGCATGCAGCGCTCTGCCTAAAAGGGGCTGCTCGGAATACAGTATCATGCAGCCAGCTTTGTTCTTTGCTTTTGTACTTGGCCAGCCAGGAGCGATACGGGCGTCGCACGGTCGACACAAAATATCAGGACAATAGGTAGGCGAAACACGCACCACGCATTACTGTATTATTGCCGTTTTAAATTTAAAATAGTTGTTGTCCTCCATTGTCATTTTTTGAGCAGTGAGCCAGTGACGACGCAGTGTTTTTGAAGTGCTGCTTTTGCTGCTGTATGACCTGTATACAGTACAGTATGATGATACATACAGCGAATCTTACAACAGTATCATATGCTACTGTAGTGAGTCATCAAATCCGAATCAGAAGAGTCAGATTCGATTCGTTTTACTCGTTAAGAAATTTAGCCGTACAAATCGAATCCTACTGGTAATCCGAAAAATGTGAGAAAGACCTCAAGCACAAGAACCTGGAAGTGATATGATAGTAGTGTACAGTATGTCACGACAGCCACGCCATCCATGGCAATGGGAATGCAAAAACGTGAGGGTTAAAGCAATGTTTGCACTTTTTGTGACATACCGGTAGTCGTGGCTAGAGATTCCAAATGATTGATCCAGAGTTACTTGTAAAAAAAAGTGCCTCAACGAAAAAAAAGCAAAAAAAAAATAAATAAAAAAATCGCAGATTTCTTGCCAAAAATCAAAATCAGCCAAAGACCCAAAATGTCGCAAAGAGCAGCAATTCCCTCGAAATTTTATTAAGTTTACAGACGCCATCGTGTGAGTACTCTATTTGATTCTAAAATAAATTTTGCATTGGCCGGTGGAACAAAATGTTTATTCAAGCAGTTTTTGAAGCATTTAATGTACATTAGAGCAAAAAGCAAAATTTGAGCCAATTCGCAAAATACTCAAAATGTACAGTAGCAATTGGACACGCAAATTTAGATATTACCGCGAGTTTCTGCACGCCTGCTGACACCTAAAATACCGTTTAGAACTTGATCATGTTCAGTCGAGGCGGCGCCGCGCCGCCTTGCGCAATTGATCCTTGATGTAGTAGGCGAGCACGAAAGGAAGATTACAGTACCAAGGCAATTAAACTGTACATGGACCGCCTGCCCGACGTGCCCACGCAAAATCCCATTAGCGAGTCAACGTTTGCTCAATTCTACGTTGTAGCGCTCTTGGAATCATTATTCATTGATCACAGCTGCCAGATAATCTTCTACAGTATTATACCAATACAAAGGCCCTCGAGGGCACAGATATCAAGATTGACGCGTTCAACGGCCGACCCGACATCTGTATCCAGCGCGACGAAGTTGCCCACGTGGCCATGACACACGGATACGGCGAAATAAAGCCATTTAAAAGCATCAATCGGTACGGAATCGCCTTGGATTTATAACGCGTCGGTGTTTTATGCGCCAAAGCCATACGCGCGGCTGCATGGGCATTCAGGTCACCGGCTTTTGCGTCGCCTTCTACAGTATCATACCTCATTGTGTGCTCAGCGCCATTCATCCACGCTACGGTGCAAATTGTGACGCTGAACATCCCCCTTGCTCATTCAAGGACATCAAAATACTGATTACGGACATGCCTGCATTGCTCATGGTGCTCGATGTCTGAAAAACTTGCAAGCACGGTCATTGTTAGGAACAAGAGCAAACGAGTCCTGCCAAGGCAGCCTGCAGGCACGAAGCGAAAGGAAAGTGCCCAGCAGTCATGTCACCCGCGTCATCCTCTGCACTGCCCGGCATGGATATTGACTTGGGAATGACGTCGGCCGTCGAATCGCCCTTGTCATCCTCATCCGCCGGTTCGTTTCGTTTCTCACCAAGGTCATTATCCCGGCTCCGATGAGATCGCCACGCCTGTCAATTCACGGCCCTTTGGTCTCTGAAAGCGCATTAGCCAACATCTTCTCGCCGGCGAGAAACAAACGCGCAAAATGATTTTTAGACAGCGTGAAGCGCTGGCAGAATTTGGATCTTGCCCACATCGGCATTTGGCTATTACAGTATCCATGCGGCAGTCTTGAAAAGCATTGTCATTTTATTGTTTTTGGCAAGCCTGGTCATTATTCAAATTAATAATGCTACAATAATGCGTAGCGGAGTTGCTGGACGCGTTGCATTAATTTTTTTTTTTTTTTTTCAAGAGGAAAATGAAGACAATTTTTATTTAAACACAATACACAGGAGGAAGATAGCGAAAAAGGGCATCTATGAAGGAAAAAGAGCAATGAAAGGGAAAAAAAGGATGGTGGGGTGGAGGATAAACACGAGAAAAAAAAGAGAAAAAAAGGTTGATGCGAGAAAAATAAAAAAAAAGACGTTAGAGCGTGACGTCAATCAGCTCGTGGTTGTCCATAGAGTGCTTTGAGCTTGACGGTGTGATGCGATCCTTGACGGCGCGCATCCATTGCAAGCTGGATGAGTGTGAGGACGATTTTTTGGCGGTTTGATGTGGCTCGGGCGCGGTCTCGTAGCGACGCAGCTTGAATTCGTGCAGAGGCATCCAATCGCTGGAGGTGATGCCAGAGGACGTGAGATTGGTGGTGGTGGCATTGGCGTTGAAAAAGGCGGGATCGTCGAGAGACGTGTTGCTGGAGCGCCTTCCTCGGTAAACGGCCGTGCGATACGCATCAAAGGCAGATGCGTCGTCGGACGAATACGCAAACCCGGTGAACGAGGCGCGTTTGCCCGAATTCATGTACATGATGGAGCTATTGCCCGTAGCCTTCATGACAGATCGGTCGTTGCGCGAATACACGGCGGCCAATGGGGTTGTCACGCCACCATCGGCGGCCCTATGGCTTGCGGAAGGATGCGGATGATCGTCCAGATCGTACTCAAAGGACGATGGCTGGCTGTCTTGGCGCATGAGCATGAATGGCGCGCGTGTGGGCGCGGTGGTGGACGTTGTGATCTGGCTGAAGGCGGGTATACTGGATTGATCGCTGGTGGTGCGCGTCAGTGTGATCTCCTCGTCGGTGGGCAGCTGCGAGTGATGCCTGCGCGAGTGGCGGTGGTGATGGTGGTGCTTGTTTTGCCGCTTGTTGCCAAAAAAGGGCGATGCGGCTGCGGCGTGCGACAACGACTTTCGCCAATTGGAGGGGGACGACGATGACGATGTCGAGGAATTCCCAGCACCATTGCTGGGCTTGCACAAGACGAGCTCGCGAATAATGTCATTGTCAAAGGGCTGGTGCATATGCAGATAATATTTTGTGATGTAGCGTGGCAGCATGCAAATGACAAAAGTGACGACCAGACACAACCAAAAGGCGGCCTCGTGGAAGAGAATGTCCTCGCCATAGAAATTGAAGGTCATGATGCGTGCATAAATGGCGGTCCAGATGAAGAACGTGGCAGACGACAGCGTGATGACCAGCACCATGATCCATGTCCAGCTAAAGATGGTGAAGCCCACGAGCGCATTGGCCACAACGACGGCAATGCCGGCAATAAACGTGCCCAGCTCAAACACGCCCTCGGTGTCGTACCCGCCGCTGCTCATCTTGCCGCCCAAAAACACCATGTATGGCACCCCAAAGCAGATGGCCGATTGGTAAATCGCGTCAAACACCGTCAGATAGAACCGCGACTTTTTAAACTTGTCATTGCGGATGCCCATCAAGTACAATTGCGGGTACATGAACGAAAATTTGGCTTTTAGGTCTTGATCCAGCACGCCCGCAAAAATACATGGTAGTGACGTGAACACCAGGTTGTATAAAGTAATGTACGAGTAGTCAAACATCATTGTGCCCGTAAAACTGGAAAAAAAAGAAGCAAGGTAAGCCATTTTTCACATTTTTTTCAATTTTTTTCAATTTTTTTTTTTTTTTTTTACCCGCAAAAGAGCTGATACCAAAAGAGCACGAGTGTCCACATGATGTTTTTGTAGAAAAAGGTGAGGATCATTTCGGATGTGCGCAAGTAGGACCATCTGCCATGGACGAGCAGCAGTTTGCCAAGATATCTGAATTGAGCAATGGCGTAATCCGAGGCCATGACGGCCTGGCGGCCTTCTTCGCCCGAGATGCCGACGCCGACATTGGCTTCCTGGATCATGGACACGTCGTTTGCGCCGTCGCCAATGGAGAGGGTCATGACCTTGAGGCCCTTTTTCACGAGATTGACGACTTTTGCTTTTTGCATAGGGCTGACGCGGCAGCAGATGACGGCGACGCACTGGGTGCCGAGGCGCAGCAATGCCTGGTTGACGGGGGGCTCAAGTGCGTATTTCAACGATTCGCCGTCAATGACCAATGCGCATTTCTGTCCGTCGGCGGCGTCGACTTGATTTTGTGAGCGGAGCAACTGGTCGAGTGTGTCCTGCTCGCTGCGGGCATTGACGCTGAGCAGCAGCATCTCCTTTGTGAGCAAATTGCAGGCGAAGCCAATGTTGATGGCGGTTTCGATCTTGTCGCCGGTCAACACCCAGATTTTGATGCCTGCGCGTGCGAGCACGGCAATGGTGTCGGGGACGCCCTCCTGCAGCTTGTCTTCAATGGCCGTGCCGCCAATCAGTGTCAATTGTTGCTCGATTTCCTCGCAGACGCGCTCAATCTGTTCATCACGATTGTGGATGGCCGACGACGCTTCTTTGTAACGCACGGCCCACGCCGCATACTCGGCCTCGGGCAACACGCGACTCGCAATGCAAAGCGTGCGCAGACCTTCATTGGCAAATCTTGCGAGATCATGCAGTGTCTGCTCGCGGATGCGCCGCTGGTCATCGTCGTTTTCACCATTTTTGTCATTTTTGTCATTTGCACCCATGTCGTCGTCGTTGACACCCACGTGGTCGTCATTGACCATGTCATCCTTGTCGTCCAAGGGTGAAAGACGCTCGTAAATCACGGAATCAGCGCCTTTACACAACAAAACAACCTGGCCATCGGCACCACGCATAATCACGCTCATGCGCTTGCGCGTCGAGTTGAATTCCAGCACTTGCAGCAATGTCATTTGTCGCCGCTCGCCCATGGCGTCAATCGTAATGGTGTCTTGCTCGCGCGCCATAAATGTAAAGCCAACATCGCGTGCCGTCGCCACCAATGCTGCCTCGTCGGGCGACTGCGCCTTGTACTCAATCTCGTCGGGCTTGTCCGGGTCATTGATTTCAGGAATCACCGTGTGGCAAAACGCCAAGGCAGAGAAAAAGTGGATCACCGCTTGCGATTGCGCGTCCTTGTTGGCCAAATCGTCATAAACCTTGGGGTCGATAAACGAAGAATGCGGATTCGCATATCGGTGCTCAAACAGCTCGCCTTGCTTGCGCATCATGTCCTTGCGTGCACGCTCGAGCGCAGCATTTTCAGCAAGCCTGGCCGCTTCTTCTTCCATCTTGGACACACCGTTGCTGCTGTTCTCGCGCTGCTTGGCGCCCAATGACGCCTCTGTCTCGCCAAGTCCGTACGTCACGCCGTGAATCGTGCACCGCCGAAACTCCATGATGTTCTGCGTTAGCGTCCCCGTCTTGTCCGAGAAAATGTACTCAATCTGGCCCAAATCGTCGGAAATGTTCCATGTCTTGGGTATACACGGCTGGTCCAGCCGATCATTGTACATGTCAATGTCCGAATGGATGAAATATGCCTATTTTCAATTTGAAAATGGAATTGAAAAGAGCATGAGTTTTGCGATTTTCGCCTTTTCCCCCATTTTCTCTTCATTTTTCAATTTTTTTTTTTTTTTTTTTTTTTTACCGCCGCGGTCTTGACGATTTGCACAGAGATGTAGAGTGAGATGGGGATGATGTTTTGATAAATCACCAGGGTCGTCCTGCGCGTAAAAAAAAAAAAAAAAGAAAAAAATGAGTGGCCCTGTTGCGCACTACCAAAAAAAAAAAAAAATGAATGGATTTACCAAAACATCATAAAACCGGCCATGACGGCACTCTCGTCGCTGCGGAACTCAAAGAGCGTGGCAGAATTGTTGCCAGAAAAGACAATGCTTGCGGCAACGGAACAAATCATGCAAAGCACGAACAAGAGCACGAAATTGGCAATCACCTGGATAATAAAAAAAAGGGGAAGATGAGATGAGCACAATTGTTTCGCGTCAGGAACGGGTGGTGTCCACGACCGGGGGGATTTTTACATGAGGATTTGTGGCCTTTTCCATTTTGCTGCGCTTGCTGGGCGTTTTTCCGGAATTGAGCATGATTTTCGTCTCGTTGCCGGTGAAGAGCACGAGGCCAATAATCCAGTCGGTGTTGCGCACGACGCAGCCGCGCAGCAGGATATTGCTACTGGTGATGGCTTCGGTTTTTTCGTGGGCGACGGGGTCGTCATTGGCGGATTTCTCGGCAGCTGCAACCGCAGGCGGCTTGGCGACCAATGGCTGGCGTTGTGGCATTGGCGTGGGTGGCGACCCGGGGGCGGACCACTTGCTATAGGCATCGTCTTCATCATCGTCGTCGTTTTCGTCGTCGTCGTCGGACGCTTGCTGATCTTGGCGGCCGACACGCCATTTAAGCACGCCATTGTATGTGTACAAATTGGCATGTGGCGGCTCTGAATCGATGTAAAAGCTGCAATGGTCGCAATCCTCGGGTCGCTGGATGTCGCTCGTGGCCTGCAAGCCGCGCTTGATTTTCAAATTGGTCTCGCCATCCAAATTTTGCGTTTCCACATAGCACAGGCCATCAGGCTCAGAGCTCGACAACACCACAATATCCGCAGGCACCGCGTCATTGTTGCGCAAATACACGAAATCGCCCACTTGCAAGTCTTGCCATAGTGTGCGCTTCCATCGTTTGTCGATATCACGCCGCCGGCGTGCACGGCGGATCGCATCGGCATCCAATTTCTTTTTGGATTTGCTCTTCTTCTTTTTCAGTACCGAATGCGGCACAAGTCCCGGCCGGTACGGGCTGTCGCGCTGGAAAACACGCGTGAATGACGTTGTGCTCGATCGGATGGTCTGGCGCAAAGATGAGATGGGCGATTGAGGCTGTGGCGACATGGGAGGCACGTCCATTGGCTGGTTGCTATGGTTACTATGGCTCACAGGAAGCGGATGCAGCGTCGATGTGGTGGAAATGGTCGTTTGTTGCGTGTTCATGCGGCTGAGCGCAAATGGATCGTCGTCGTCGTCAATGTAGCTGCTCTTTTTGCGCTTAAAGGGCGACGTGAGCACCTTTTTCAACGCATTGAGCCAGCGGCGCCACCGCGCCACCTTGTACACAGGCACATTCACATTGGTCCATTGCGACAACGTGTACGTGACCGCCTTGTTCACGCCCTGATCCGTCTTGTGCCGCTTATTGTCCTCGAACGCGTCCTTGGCGCCCGTCAGCACAAGAATCGCGGCAAGCGGCAAAATCACGAGAATGGGCGACGCCGACGTGCTGAATTGCGGAAACATTTGCAAAATCACCAAAAACAAAAAATACAGATTCGCAATGCCTCGAAACTGCTCAAACAGATTCTTGGGCAAGAACGTGTACCACGTGTACTTGGCCGTCCGGATCTTGTTGCCAACGTACGACCGCAGGGGCTGCTCATAATCGTCCAATTCGTCTGCTGGCAGCGTCATGTTGACATAAATACTGCGCTGCTCCGTCGACACACCGGGCGCGCTTTTCTTCAGCTTCAGCCCCTTCATCGTTGGCAAAGAAAAGTGTATAAAAAAAGGGGGGGAGACAAGAGAGGGAGAGGGAAAAAGTGAAAGGAATGGGGAAGGGAACGACGAATTATCGAGTTAAAAGGGAGGAAGAAGCAAAGAAGAAAAACGACGACAAATACAACCTAGTGCCCCATGCAAAAATGAGCAACAAGAACAAAAAGAAAAAGAAAAAAAAAAGGGAAAAAAAGTAAAGAAGAAGAATAAAAAAAAAAAAAAAGAGCCCAATTGAAAAAATAATAAAAAAAGGGGCCCCTTTTGATTGGCCGCTCGAGCGTAAACCGTGTAGATTGCCAATTGAGGGTGAAAGGCTCTTGTTTCCTCCCCCCTTTTTTTTGCTCTCTTTTTTTCTTGCTTTTTTTGTGAGGCGCACTCCTATTCCCCGCCGGCTTGGCCATCGCCATTAATGCCTTCTTCTTTTTCTTCTTGTTCTTTTCATCCTTGGCAAAGACGCTGAGCATAAAGACATGTCTTGCACCGCGCCTTGGCACCAGGATGCGGATGGCAACCCAGCACGTGGCGCCCAATTGGCCTCAAATGGGCGGGAACATGGTCGGCTTGTGTCACCAAGCCCGTGCCCGCCTTTTTTTCACTTTTTGTGCTGGTCGGCGCCATGGAGCGGGTCTTTTTTGACTTTTTTCCAGGCTGCGCTTACGTTAGCTGGGGGGAGGGGAGGCTGGTCGGCGCTGTGTCAAAAAGGCACCAGATTACCCAATTTTCGTTCTTTTTTCCCTTTTTTTTTTCACTTTTGACACGCAACGATGGCCAGTGACAAGGACGCCGACGCTCTGTTTCATGAAATTGAGACGGACCGCAAGGCCCAGTACATGACCTGCAGTGTCACCCAGGCACTTGATGACGTATGGCGCTGCTATAGTGAGTTTCTCCACTCTTTCCCCTGCTCAAATGGCCAATTGACATTTTTTTTCTTTTTTTTTTTCTTTCTTTTGCTTGCAGCGCTTCGGTCACAAGCCGTGCACTACTACCGATACGGCGCAAGGAAAGACTGCTCGGAAAAATACGAGGATCTAAAGTATTGTATGCGTACAAAGACAAAGTCGGCCAAAGACGCTGATGTAAGTGGCCTGTTTACATTAACGAAAAAGACGACTCACAGATCGTTCTTGCTTTTTAGGATATGTTGCGTGCACGCCAGGAGCAAAAACAGCAAGATTTCGCAAAAAAGCGGTCGTCCGAGGAGGTTTGGGCCGCGCGTGTCTAGCTCTGCCTCTCCCCCATCATTTGTACATAGAAAAACAAAAATAAACGAATTCATGCAGAATGATGTATCGAGGTGCGTCGGGTTATGTTGTTGCCATCGGCCGACAACTGGGCGACTTTTTTTTTTTTGTCTGTTTTTTGATCCCCGCCATTTTGATCAGACCCGCTTTTTCTCTTTTTTCGCTTTCTTTTTATTTTTTTTTTGCGTCTCTTTCATTTTGTTCGCTTTTTGCTTTGTGAGGTATGACACAACCAACACAAGCAACTGTGGCCGACTACTTTTTTGTCGCGGGTCTCGACGACGCGGAGCTGTTGCTGCCGAGCGCAGGGTGCGACTATTACCGGCATCAGGAGCTCGCGCTCAAAAAGGACCCCCGGGACGACCAGCAGCCGTCGCGCAAGCGCGGCAAGAGCTTACCACTGTATTCGTCGGCCCAGGAGCAGGACTCCCTCGTCCACGGCATGCTCCACCACGTCCAGACCGTCATTGACAACTTTGACAAGGAGCGCGATATCGCTAGAGATAATGTTATTGCACTGCTGCCCGAAAACACAGCACCAACCACGTCCACAAGTCGTATGTCCGCCCCACCGCTAATTCGCGCATTTTCGTCCCCATTTTCGTCACCATGGACTCAATTGCTTTCTTTTTTTTATTAGTGGATCTCGCATCGACACGGCCGCCACAACGCCAACACCGCGCGCGCCAATATTCGCTGTCCATCCTGCCATCCATGACAAAAAAGGCGCCGAGGAATCCATTCACTACCACGCAGCCGCATCTGCTCGACATCCGCTATACCCCGACCGTCCTTTTGCGTGCTCCCGAGGAAAGGGACCAAATGCCCTTCCCGCCGTACCTGTCCATGGTAAAGAAAGCAAGGAAAAGCGGCAAGAGATGTCTTAAACCTGCTTTTTTGTATGTTTTGTGCTAGTTTTGCTTCCCACATGACATCTCCTTGGTGTACGCCAGCGAGCCACCCCCTGAGCGAGTCCACTCATTCGTACGTCCGAGCCGCAGGGTGCATGGCGCAACGCAAATTGACAAAATGGGCCCATTTCTCAATTTTTTTTGTATCAAATAGGCCATGACCGATGACGTGGGCACCACCATCTACGGCACGTGTTGCATATTTTACGAACCTGTCAGCGAAAAATTCAAGCCGCAAGTCAATGACATTTTGCAATCGTGGGTTCATGACAATGTCGTAAGATGCTCTTTTTCGTTTTTTTTTTGGATTTTGCCCTTTTTGTGTGACCTGCATGATTTGTGTAACCGCTGACCCCTGATGATGCACTTCTCCTTTTCCCCCCCCCCAGCCGACAAGCACGGTCGAGTACGCGCGGCACCTATTGGAGAAGATGCGTGTCGAAAACGATAAATTGCAGGCGCTGCAAGCCGGTGGCGGCGGCGGCCATGGTGTAGATGACGAAGACGAAGACGTGCTGCGCACGTGCAAAGAGAATCTCGCGCTCTACAGGGAGTTGCTTGAGCCTGTCAAGCGGTCGGTGTGCGACGCCGATCATTTATGGATCCCACGCGCCGTTGGTTTGCTCGGTCGCATGCCATGGCTCGAGTTCTACGGTGACTGGATCAAGATCCTCCTCGACTCGGTTGTCGGTGTCAGAGGGAAGAAAAACACGCCCCTGTCCCTCGACGTCCCTAGGTAAAAAAAAAAAAAAAAAAAAAAAAAAAAAAAGATAAAATCGGCCCCTTTTTCGCTTTTTCACTCATGAAGCATCCTTTTTTTTTTTTTCTCACAGCACTGTCCACTACTTGCTGAATCAGGTGCCCATCCCGCCGCCAGGACGATTTGAGATTGGGTTGGCCATCAATGATCGCCCTTTGTTCATTTCACGCCCGGCCATGAATGAAGTGCCCATTCTGAAAAATGTAATTGCTTATCCCTGATATTGAGATGCGTCCTTGACAGACAGATGTGCATGACTGATAATCCTTTTCCCCTTTTATCGGTCAGTTTTCGCTGTACCCGCTATTTCGCGCCCTGTCGCCGCATTTGATCTTGGCCATCCTCGAGGTATTGCTGTCTGAAATGACGAATTGACGCGTCTGACGCGTCTCATTTTTTTTCTAGACTCTCTTGGCCGAGGGTAAGGTCGTGTTCCTCTCGCAACATCTGGGCATGCTCTCTGTCACGGCCGAAGCATTCCGCTACCTCTTGTTCCCCTTTTATTGGCCCTATGTCTACATTCCCATCGTGCCTGAGAAGCTGTTGACATGTCTGCAGGTAATGTTCCCGCATTGCAATGGGTTGTTTTTATCTTTTTTTTCTCATTTTTTCTCATTTTTCATCATTTTAGGCACCTGTCCCTTATATCATTGGGTTCCAGGGCAACATTGACGACATTGAGGACTATCGACCGGACGACGTAAGCAGTTGAGATGCGTAGCCAGGTTGACAATGGGGCGCTGACATGCATTTTATGTTGTTTTTGTTTTTTTAACAAAAGGCGTGTATTGTGAATTTGGACAGCAACACGATGCACCAGAACGCGCGCGTGCCGATGCTGCCTGAGCGACAGCGACGCAAGCTACAAGCGAGCCTGGACCAGCATTGCTCGCTGCACACACGGTGCCACGTGGGCTATGGCGTGCCGCTTGCTATCCAACACGCATTTCCAAAGGGCCGCCTCATGATGACCTCGCATCGATCCAAAGTGCCCATCTCGTACGACGCGCCAACCAACACAATGACCAATGGCAATGCAAACAATCACGCCTCAGCGACTTCCACAGTGTCGTCTACCTCCTCGTCTTGGCTCAGCCGCAAATCCCATCTTCCGGGCAGATCGCTGTACACTTCATCCTCCGAGGCCAATGGCACAAACACAAGCGTCAATGGCCTCTCAAGAACCTCAAATGACTCATCGCACTCGTCTGCAGACTTGTCGCAGTCCGCCATGCCTCAAGTGCCCAGCTTCGCCCGACTTTCTATCAACCCGCACGCATTGTCGTCCACATCCTCGTTCCAGAGCGCCCATTCTGTGTCCCCCATCAGCCCAAGCAGGTCCCATGACAGGTCGTCGCTCCCAGGCACCCCAAAATCGGCGCATTCAACGCTCGCAGCCTCAAGCAACAATGATATCATGGATGTGCGCGGAAGTCATCGACTCTCGGAACCGCCCATGAAGCGAAAGGATGAATCAACACAGCAAGACAACGAAAGACGCTTCTCCGACATCATGCCAAAGCCCCATGCCACGTTTTATCAGGTAAAAAAAAAAAAAAAGAATCCCCTAAAATTGGACTCATTCCCCCATTTTAAAAGGAATCGTCGCCAAAATACAAGGGCAATTACGTGAACACGCCGCTTTCGCATCAAATGTATCATCATTACGCGTCGTCGTCACCATCACCACCGAGCCAACACAAGGACGCGCCAACGCGACGCGTAAAACACGTCGAGGGCCACATCATGACGTCCCTGCTTTCCCAAGAATTGACCGCTTTTGCAGGCTATCGCTGCCTGTGTGGCAAGACCGTCGATAAGGACGATCCGCGCCAGCAATACATGCTGTGCCAAGGTAAAAACCTGTCCACGAAAAAAAATCAAGACGCGCTTTTTTTTCTTATTTTCTCCTTTTTTTTTTGTTCTATCATAGAATGCCACTTGGTCACACACGATATGTGTGCAGAGCACATTTTGCACCCGTGTCTGCCTGCGTCGTTTGATGAAAATAAGGTGCACGAAGCCTTTTTGCGTATGTTTGCCTCGTTGTTGTATAGTTACCGCTCTGGCATCAAGGAGACGGCCACAGCCACGTCCCCGGGCAAAAATGATACCCCAAGAACCTCCGTCTCATCCCCCTCGGCGCTGTTTTCCAAGGATGAGTTCTTACGACACTCGGACAAGGACACAAGGGTAAGAAAAAAACAACCTGGCAACAGTTGTCTCCATTTCCCCTTCCGCCCCTTCTCGCCCGATCCTTTCTCCCATCGTTTCGCTCCCTCTCCGTTATCCCTTTTTTTTTTTTTTTACGAAAAAAGGAGCACAATTGGCTCATGACGAGCTATTTTTACACCTCTTACTACTAGGATTACCTGGCCCACCTCGTGGATTCCCATCTGTTCAACCATTTCATCACACAGCGCCTCACAAGGGCCCGGAATGACCCTGAAATCCTCATGTTTGACGAATTCATCAAACTCAAGCTGAACCGGTCCAAGCTCAAGTTTGTCAAAGCAGGCACTCCCTTCCTCAACGTGAGTTTGACCTTGTTTCTCCGCGCAAAACGCGCACGAGCGGACATGGAAAAAAACGACGCGTGACGCGTGTCTGACTTTTTCAATTTTTAGGATGATTCGTATCGAGTGTCGCAGGTCATTTGGACGACGCCAGCCAAAGTGTGCCCAAAACGTGAATGTAAGCTTAAATGACGCGTTGCAAAGGGGGCACAAAAAAAAAAAAGGGAAAACAATAGGCGGCACGCGCGGCTAACCCCCCTATTTCTTATTTTTTTTTTTGATGCTTTGAAAAGATGATCGCTTCCCCACCGACTGGTCGCCTCCATCGCCGACGCCATTGGAGGACACCACAGCCTCCTGAGCAACCCATTGTCGTGCCCTCGCGCCTCTCCCCCGTCACCTCCCCCTTATCCCTCCTCGTCTAATGTCTCCCTCTTTTTTTTTATTTCTCTCGTCACCTGTCGCTCCATGGCACACTTCTCGTACAATACACACGCACCCATGGCGTGTGCCTTGATACCAGCGACTCGTCTAATCTTTACCTTATGGTGTATCTTGCCCCTTGTTTTTATAGATTTTCCCTTTTTTTTCTTTTTTTCCTCTTTTTTTGCACTTTCCCCCGCATCCAATGCTCCTGTCCGGTCCCTCTTGACTCTTCCTCCTATGTAATTTTCGAGACCGGCTCATGACAATGACAATAAAAAAAACGAGGCATGCTCACGCCCCTTTTTGGTCCATTTTTTTTTTTTAGCATGTCTCCTATTCGGGCCACCCAAGAGACTCCAATTTCAATGCAAAGGAGCGAACACGCTTTCCATGCTCTCTCCCATGTCCCAAGGACCTAAAAAAAAAGCATGCTCTCTCACATAACGCGCAATGGCACAAAGAGCAACAATGAGCATGCAATCCAGGGCTCCCCTTTTAGTCCCTGAGCTTTTTTTTTTTTTTTTTTTGCTCCATGATGAGATCCGCATGCTTTTTGTAAGGAGTGGGGGCTAGGCACTCATGGCCAAGGATGGGATGAGGCCATGTTGAATTTCTGCGGCAACAAGGGCGGCAAGGAAGCTTTTGCTCAGGTTACACCGGGACTCGCACTTTTTTTCTTTTTTCTTTTCTTTCTTTTTCTTTTTTTCTTTCCAACGTCTTGCGCCCCCTCCTTTTTTTTTAATATTCACAGCATCACCTCCATCTTACAACAATAAAACTGGTTTTTGTTTTTAAAAGATGGCCACCATTGTATATCGATTCAGGTAAAAAATGAACTGGGTTGTGTGCATGAACCCGCTTGTGACACCTAAAACCCTTCTTTTCCCTTGATTTCTGCATCATAGCGTTGACGCTTACGATCTAGACGGCACAACAAGCTCGCAATTCACGCTTTCACTGTGCACTCGTCAGACACAACCCTCATTCAACCAATTGACACAGCGATTGCAAGAACGACTAAAGGTAAAAAGGCCCATGAATGGGGACACACATAAAAAAAAAAAAGGACCGTGCAAGCTGACCTGTTGTGATTTTTTGTCAATTTTTAGGGCAACGTCGCGGATTATGCGTATTTTCTCGAAGCACGAGACGGGTCGCGGTGGCAATTGCGCAACGACGCGACGGTGCGCCATGGACTTACTCATTTCTCCAAGCTTGAGCTCATTGTCATTCATAAGATGCGCATGACCACATTTGTCAAACCAAAAGTCAAACGATGGCTGCCGGCCATGCTGTCCAACGTGGGCAAATGCCGCGTCGCGCCCATTGTTGATGTACCCAAGATGGTCGACGCAGTAAAAGAAGAGGCGGCAGGCGCCGCCGCCGCCACCATTGCCACCATTGCCACACAACAACCAGATGACATGGGTGACCGGCTCGTCCATGGCACCAATGGCAGTGACAATGGCAATGACGATGACGACATGATGGACGACGTCGTTCCAGCATCCGACGCGTGGGCTGCACGCAAGGACTCGGGCATCTCCTGGGGCACAAAGGACGAAAATGACAAAAATGACGAAATGGATGAAGATGATGAAATGGACGAAATCGATGACGATGAACACGACGAACTGGCGATGCATGGCAGCGAGCCGCCACCTATTTCCGCGTCATCATCGTCGTCCACATCCACATCCACATCCACGGCCGCTTCTTCCTTTTCTTCTTATTCTTCTAATTTGGCTTTGACTTCCTTGCCGCCGCCACCACATCCATCCGTGTGGCATCCGCACCAACAACAACTCCACCATGGCCCGCCAGCGCACCCCATGATGTACTTGCCGCCATCGCCACCGCCATCCATGTCATCGTCGCCAATGTCCATCTCAGGGTCATTATCGTCATCCACCTCGACAAATGACGAGTATGCGGGCCAATGCCACCGATGGCGCGCCAAGCAGGCGCAAATGTACACATGCGTCCACCCGAAAAAAGACGGTGGCGTCTGTGGCCAGACATTCCAGCGTCCATACGACCTGACACGCCACCAGACCATGCACATGAAAAACAGGCCATACGTGTATTGCCAGGTGTGCACCAAGCGCTTCACGCGCCTCGACGCCCTGAGACGCCACGAACGTGTCCAGGGCCATGCCCTACAGCAAACATTGGCACCATCATCCTTGCCTCCTCCTAATTCTTCCTCTTTGCAAACAAGACATCCCGCTGCACTGCCATCCCCTTTATACCAAGACGCCGCATTCCCATCTCCTGTAAAGTACCCCCATAACCTAGTTCCTTGGCACCACTAAATAAACGCACACCAG
This sequence comes from Gongronella butleri, assembly GCA_025201375.1. Classification (NCBI taxonomy): domain Eukaryota; kingdom Fungi; phylum Mucoromycota; class Mucoromycetes; order Mucorales; family Cunninghamellaceae; genus Gongronella; species Gongronella butleri. Next base: position 421,964 of record JAIWZP010000023.1, on the reverse strand, counting down.
CCTTGGATCAAGGCCGTGTTCCTCGTTTTAAAATGAGAATGCGCAAAAAAAATAAACATCAAAAAGCACGCATCGCGCTAGTTTCATGGATTCATCCGAAAAAAAAGCCAAACCCCGTTCATGACCAATGTTACCAATGGTCACGGCAAAAGGGGTCAAAAAAGGCTCAACAAGGGATGTCGGGAGAAAAAGGGGCCGAGACAGCACGCCTTGGACCGTAAAAATAAAAAGGAGCACCGCTCTCGTGCCTCCTATTACGTGCTTACCATTGACAGCATGGTGGTGCCTGACGGCTGCCGTGGGTCGCCTCACCCTTGGATCTTTAATACAAAAGTTGTTCTTGGCGTCTCAAAACACACAAAAAAATCTAAAGCGCGATTTTCACGCTGCCAATCTCAAAAATGGCAGAACGAAGCACGCGTCAAAAAAAGACATTTCACCGCTGTGCATCCATTGGTACTCGACTTTTATTGCGCGGATGCTGGGAAACATTGCAAGATTTTTCAAAAAAAAAAACACGTCAATTGCGAAATTTCCCAAGATCTAGCGAGACAAAAGTGCATAAATCGTACACAGCTCGGTCGAGAGAGAGAGAAAATACACGTGGCGGGTGTTGAAGATATCCAAAACGACAAAAAAAAGACGGATCCATGGCCTTTGTTCAGCTCATCCATACTTTGGGGACCGTCAACCATCATACACCTAACGCCATTTGCCCACTACTGCAGCGCTTCATTTTGTTTCCTCACCCTCCATCTCATGGTGCTTTAAATTTTCCAAAAAGGTCGATATCCCGTTGAGTAAGTCGCCAAAATTTTTTTGACGATAGTTTATAACAGAGGTCGCCCAAACAAACACAGCACAGATACGAAACGCATCTCATTGCAAAGAGACACGCTGGAAACCTGCTGCAAGCCCCCAATTTGCCGTGGTAAAAATATCAGGGAGGCGCGACATGCACAAATCAAAACTTAGCCATGTCGAGCCCTCAAATTAAAATTGAAAAGTTGGGTTGCCAGAATTGAGCCAAACTTGCACACAGGAAACAGACCATGGAGAAACGGCGAAAAAAGCCAAAAACGAGAGCGATCCATCTGCTGCCTGAAGAGCAATCGGTGAATGAAGGTTAAATTTAAAAGTCCAATTGCACCTCCGAAACGCGTGTCGGACCCACACCGACGCGTCCGCCAGAGAGCCGTACTCGAGCTGCATATACTTAATAAGAACTCCCGTAAACAATGACGATAGCGTGAACCATGAAGCGTTGCGATTTGCCCCAGAACCTGCAAAAATTTCCCACACAGGTGAAATCCATAGGAAAGCATTTTTTCCACGGATCACCAATAGTCACGCGTGGTCCAAGTCGCTTATTTTCTGATGGTCCGTATTTCAAGGGGCTGCAGCCAATTTTCGTCGAGGTGGCCTTGTCGTGAAAATGCGACCTCTTTGGAACAGAATCTTATTTTACGCCAAAACCAGTCAATGAATTTACAATTTTTAGTTCATTTTTATCGGTAAATGAGACGCGTTTACCATGTGTGTGAAAGGCCGAGGGATCCGAGGACCAATTCCCAAATCCTCGACTGCACACCCCTTGAAAAATTGGCCATTTTTAAAAATTGGGCCTGCGAGCCATCTAATGCCTGAAATACCGCCAGAATGGGCTTGTTTGAATGAGAAAGCGTAGAATTGTCGGTTCCAATAGCTGCTTTCCGCGTAAAATTTAAAAGCACACGGGCAAACTATCAAATACAGAAAAATGCCCTACACGCGAATCTCTCGGTCTTTTATGTATCGATCGCGATGATACTTCTACCGTTAGAAAGAGACGTGCTCGCGCATCATTTCGTCTCCGCTCGACTGGCGCGATAAATTTGTTTGACACGATTTCAACCCTCAATCCGATCATTTGCGGGCGATTTTTCCAGGTTCTGATAAGGTGTGTAACGGCGTTTTGGTACAGCAATTGCTCCATGATACAATCCTGTGTCAAAGAACGGCACTTTGAACGCTGTGCAAGTACAGAGACTTGCCAAGCTGTCAAAATCTTTAAAATTGGTTCATTTTCACCGTTTTCATCATTTGCTCGCGCCCTGTCTACTCCAACAGCCCAATTGTGTCATTTCACGCACGGCTTGCATGTGTCTATTGTCTATATGCTTGTTTTTTATCAGTGAGCGATTTTAAAGGAGATCCCTATCTGTTTGGTTTATTATTTTGGGATAATTTGAATAAGATAGATATTGAAATTAGATGTCATGGATAAAAACTTGGGATAAATTCCTATACCAAGCAGAGGATGGGGTGTTGTGGATGGTCACATTGACGGTGCGCGCGGCGCGCGGCCCAACAATGTCGAAATACTCGAGTGTACGGACAATTTCGGCATGTGCGCCATGCCAGATGTCGATGGTGGCGAGTTGCGTCCAGAACTGGTGAGGAGGGTCCAGCGGGCGAGATGCGGGGAAGTTTTTCGGCACCCTGGCATCTATGATATTCCGATAGTTGTGCTGATGGATGTTCAGAGACTTCGCGTCAGGGAATTTCAGGGTCAAATACGACAAAACATGAACAAAATACGCAATAGGATATTGAAAAGTGCTTGGAACAGTGACAGAAATATGTTGCACCGTTGGCATGGGCGGACAAACATGACAAAGCGGATCGTGGCAAGCGACACGCGATGCATGAGACACTCTGATTGCGCGTGGATAGAAACATTGAGGGAAGCACATGCTCAATTCAAAGGAAATGGAGGTCAGTCGTTCAAAGCGGGTGCGACGACTAAGTGTGCGGATGAAATTCAAGACAGACCGGGGACGCAACGATGAGCCATTTTGAAGGCTCGCAAGCGATAGATGGCGCATAAAACTCGGTTCTGGGAGCGCTTGATAAGAATCGTAGAGAGCACCAGAATTTTGGATTTCTAGCGATTCAATTTGCTCTAAACCCATGAGAATGTGAAGGTCTGGCGTAGCATGAGCATTTTGGGTGATAAAAGAGACGTGGGACAAATTTGAGCAAGATTTCAACAGCTGGCGTATGTACTCGACGTCGCCACGAAAGTGCATATATGTCACTGAGCGCACCAAGGGCCGCAAGTCGTGGCACGGCCGAATGCCCCTTCCAATGCTCACGGATCGTGTCGCGTAATTGCAAAGCCATAGCAATCTGAAGGAAGCGAGGGAGCGTTCTGTCGGCTGCCCGCGTTGAATTTCAATGCGCAGCTTGTCAAAAACAAAGGGAGTAACAAGTTTGCGCATACGATGGCAGCACAGGCGCAGCTCGGCTCGCGTGCGGCGGTCCATGAACTTTATAATGATTTCGAGAACCTCAATTGGCACTGCAATCACGTCGTTTGTGTCTCGTCGAAGGATATCCATGATGCAATCGATACGGCAGGGAGTGAAAAGGAAAAAAAAAACGCGCGGAAGAGAGAGATGAGAAGCACCGTGGTGCGATGACGTGTACAAGTAATAGGCCAGACGGTCCCAATCGCCCAAAACCTCTCTTTTGGAAGCATTGGGACTGATCTACAACAGCAAAAAAAAAAAAAAGCGATGAGGTCTTGTCATACACTTGATTTTGCCATGTTTTGTTGCACACGCATCCAAAACCAAGGACAATCAAGGTGAAGCGCTTGCTCGCGGATCTCCATGTGCTCATCACTCCATCGAATGGGTGCCACATTGGTCCAATTGCAGCAACATGGCAGTCAACAACGCGCGACACTGCAAAAAAAAAAAAAAAAAAAAAAAAACACCAATCCAGCTCTTTCTCGCTTACTTTGAGGCCGGTGCGCTCCTTAAAAGCTTGCAAGCGATCCATTTTTGCTCTTTTTTTCAAAAAATCATTCTGGAGATATAGCGAGCTAGCAAGCAAAGTCTGAAAAGCACGTTTTATTGTTTCCAATGGCAATCGTGTGCTTGTTTTGTGCAGCGTAGCGCTGAATCAAGCATTGAAGTGACAGCGCGCGACAGGTTCTGTCCGATGACATTAATCTGGCTTGAAATATGTATCCCCTGAATTTTTCAAAAGTGATCGTAACGCTTTTTAATCCTTTTTTTTTTTTTGCAAATTTTGCGCTGAACGCGATGCAGCTATTTTCGAGCGGGGTCGACCAAGCAGATAGCGAGATGAATGCAAGATACTACAAACATGAGGTTTTTGGCATTTTCGAGCTCAAAAAAATATCGGGCGGGTTCGTCTTGAGGATTGAGCTGTTGTTCGTGCCGCGGCGAGATATGATCGGCAGGCAGCTAGGCTGTAAAAAAAATTCTGGAGGGACAGCGGGCTGGCAAAGTGTGAAAAACACGTATTGTCGTTCTCTAAAGCCAAGTGTGCATTTTTGAGCAGCACAGTGCGGGGCAGCAGGCATTAGTAATAAGTTCTGTCCACTGACGCACTAGATGGAAACTTGGACGGATCAGTCACTTTATTTGTGCGAAAATCCAAACAAAACAGACGAAAATTGTGCTTTCGTGCATTTTTTCGGGCGACTGCTGATCGCATGGAGACAGGGCACGTTTCAAGCCTGCATCAATTTCTCGCCAAATTTGAGAGTTATATTTTTTATGACAAGATGGCTGAAGAAAGGTGTTACTGTATCATAGACCTTAGTATAAATGGTCATTTTACGCGTAAACATGCTTTTCACGACATCAAACGTTCGTGTTGGATCAAGAAAGCAAAAAAATTAAAGTGATTGATGCGTTTTTGTCCAGCATGCATTTTGAAAAAGATCACCAGGCGGTAAAGTCACGAAAAATGACAAGCAAAAAAAAAAAAAAGTCAGAAAATCGAGGTTTCTCAGGTTGGCTCTGCTTGTGATCATCGTGCAGCCTGAAGCAGGCACTGGAAATGCAGTATCATACCATTGGTTGCCGCGTGGCATGCTTTGTGCCATGTGGTTCAAAGCCAATGGTCAAGCAATCAAGAAGTGCCAAATGCCAAAAAAAAAAAACAAGGGTCTAGCTGCACGCATTTCTAATGAGGCGGTGCTGCGAGCGGGGTGGCGGGGTGACACGAGAGCAGGAAATCTCAGGCCCATAAAAGGCAGCGTGGGATTTTTGACGCAGCAGACGTTTCTTTTCCGCTTTATCTTTTATTTTCACCATGAAGAAGCTTCATTTGGCACTCCTCGTCTGCGACACGCCGCGGCCACAGGTGCTTGAAAAGTATGGCGACTATCCACACATGTTTGCACTGGTTTTTGACAAGGCGCGACAGCAATTTGGCAAGGACGTGGCCATCACCTGGGAGGCGTTTGACGTGGTGCAAAAGCAAGAGTACCCGGCAGACCCCGCGGCATTTGATGCATTCGTGCTGACGGGCTCCGCGGCGTCGGCGTACGAGGACCTACCATGGATCCTCAAGCTCGTCGAATTTACAAAGGCGCGCCTCGCCGACCAGCGCAAACCAAAGATGCTTGGTATCTGTTTTGGCCACCAGATCATCGCACGCGCCGCAGGAGGTATCTGCTCCAAAAACACCAATGGCTGGGAGGTGAGAAAAAAAAAAAGATAAAAAAAAAAAAAAAAAGCGCGCAATCGGGCCAATATCCGCTGCATCGGACGCAAAAACGCACAGGACGCTCATCTTTTATTATCCTAGTTTGGCTATTCGCAAATCCAGCTGACGCCCCTGGGCCGCCGCTTCTTTCACACCGACAAGAATTTCCTGGTAAAAAAAAAATAACGACACGTTGTGCCAATCTTTTGTAATTCACCTTTTTTTTATTTATTTGGGTGTTTTTTAGCGCATCAACCAGGTGCATCAGGACCACGTCAGCGAGCTGCCTGCTGGTTTCCACAGCCTGGCGACGACGGCGCCGCACACGCCCGTGCATTCGCTCGTGTCGGACGACGGACAGTGCTTGACGATCCAAGGCCACCCAGAATTCAACCGCGACACGGTGCGCATCCTGCTGGGCCTGCGTGCTGATGCCGGCGTGATCCCACGCGAGTTTGCGCAGCGCGAAATCGACCGCCTCGACACCGTCAGCACCGACATGGACGATTTGTGGCTCGTGCAGCACTTTATCGACTTTTTGCTCGGCGACCTTGTTCTTGAGGAGACCGTCGACTCGGTCACGGACGAAACAGGCAACCCTCACGGCCCCAATGTCAAGATTGGCAATGACTAGAAAGCGTATCCTACAGTGTAATAAAAACAAGCCCATGCACGCGTCATGTCGGTCAATGGGAGAGGGGCGAGGATGATCCCATGATCAGCATGCTCCTTTTTTTTCTTTCTTGGGGAAAAAAAAACAAACAGTGGGGCGGTGGCGCCGTGGGCGACCTCGGAAGACGCCCATGCCATGTGGATGATTTTTAATCATGCACGCAAATGGCTCTTTTTTTGTTCAGGGCTAGGGAGGCGCAACCCATTGCCGAGGGCGCGCGGCGCGGAGACGCGTGCATGCCCATGACGTCAATGTCAAATGCATTTTGCAGACACAATGAAAGGTTGCTTTTTCTGATAAAACCCAAAAAAAAAAAAAAAAAAAAAAAAAACCGCAAAAAAGTAGCATTATGCTTTTTCTGCCATGACGACGCATCCTCTTTGTAAGCATGTTTGACGTGAAGGATGACAGCGCGAGCTAATTGAGGGCGACGGGGTTTCAAAACAAGGTGCCAAATCGAGCGCTGACTCAGGGGACCGCCGTCGAACGCTTTTGTTTCCCGTTTGTCATCGCTGTACCTTGCTGCCGACGCGTACAACACAACCATTATGAGCACAGAAACGTCCACCGACACAAAGGTCTTTGAGGCCTTTGAGAAATATGACTTTGACGCGGACGAAAAGTTCAAGGTATACGTGTTTTTTTAAAAAAACAATAGAAAAGAGAGAGATGAGGGCAGCCGAGGGCCGTGACCTCACCAGTCGGTCTCCAATTGCTTAGGCTGGCGCTGCATCGATCATTGCCAAAGAAGGGGGTGGCGACGATGTGCTTCTCAAGGCGAAGCTGTACTATTATGCAAGGTAAAAAGCGCGAGAAAGAAAAAAAAGCAGGAGAGCGATCACTCAAAGGTTGAGCTGCATTTGTTTACGCTAGATTCGTGGAGGCCATTGACTTTGACGCCTATCAATCATGGAAAAACGAGGATGAGGATGCGCAGGCCAAGGAAAAGGAGCCCACAACGACGGCCATGGGTGACACCGTGACGATTCCGCCCAAATTGACGTTCCAGCAGGTCGTTGACATGATTGAGAGCGGCCAAGAGGTGCCAGGTAAGAGGGCGTAGGAAAATCAGTTTGACGAACGGCGAATTGAACGCGTGGATGTGCTAAAAACGTTGCTAAAAAAACATCTGCTCCCCTTTGCCCCTATTTTTTCTTTCTGGTAGGCATTCGGCAAATCCCCAACAAGCTCAATGAAGGGACGCCCAGCGAGGCCAAGATGACAGTTAGGAGGAAACCATGGGAAAATGAATAAACAACTAGGTCATTTTATTTTCAGCCATGTGTGTGAACCTTTTTGCACAAAAGATCAGCGAGGAGAAGAATGGGTGAGAGAGGGGGGTGTGCATGTGGGATGCCTATTTTTTTTATTTTTTTTTTCTCTTGCTCATCTGACGTGGAGAAAAGGAACAGAGAACATGTGAATCGCCATTTGGGCGTCTCCTCCATGGAAACAGAAAAAGAGAGAGAGAGAGCATGCAAGGGGTCAGGAGCCTGTTGGTTGCTTTTCGACAAATTCACCAAAAATGAATAAAGAAAAGGGGGCAATGGGTCCTGCAAAGGGAGCACCAACCAAACAATCCTTGCCCATTTTTGGAGAAATTATTTTCAAAAAGGCAAGGCACATCAAAAAAGAGCAAAAAAAAGGGGAAGGGGGGGGGAGACGAGGGATTGAGGGAGCACACAGCATTGAGAAGAGACAAGGCAGGGAGACCCAGCCCATATTTTCAAGGGGGGAGGAGAGGGGAAAGCGAGTGTTTACTCGCTGCATCGGATAAACAAAAGCAAGGGCATAATATTTCAGAATATAAATAACCCATCCTTGTTTTCCACGATACTTTTTTTTTTTTTTGTGAGTTTGCCAAAGAGTTTATATCCACCCTCGCCCCGTTTTTATCCATTTATACCATTGATCTTTTATTTTCCATCCCATTACCATCACCATGAAGGCCAGTCATCGCATGTCCATTGATCATCTTCTGTGCAAAAGCCAAGACAAGCCGTCCACATCGTATATTGCTAGCCATGGGATGCCAAGCCCGGTGTCATGTTATAGTGGCGACGACAGCATGCCATCATCGCCAATTCCATCGCGCAGCTCTTCGTCGTCCACACCCTTGTCCCCCTCACAATTGTCGTCTGTATCACCAAAAACCCTTCATGGCTCCATGCCTGCCACTGGCATGACGCCACCGGCTTCCTTTTATTACGCGTCGCCCATGCCCGTTGTCTTGATTGCACGCTCACGGCACGCGCCGGCGCGTCGTGCAATGACGCCGACGCGCATGGCGTGGTCGCTGTACGAGGACGAGCTGCTGACGCGTGGGTACGCTCTGGGGCTGTCGTGGGCCATGATCTCATCGACTTATTTGCCACATCGGTCGCGCGGGTGCTGCTGGGGACGATTCAAGACATTGCAGCAAAAAAAGGTGCTCACCGTCACAAAGCAGCGCTCACACAGGATCAAAACCAAGCCGTGGAAGGCATTTGAGCCCGACAACGAGTAACAATGGCCCCAATCTAGTGCCGTTTTGCCTGGGCGTGCGAGAGGGGGGAGGACCAACCTCCTTATTTTTTATTTTCTCTTTTTCCCCCCTTTTGGCTAAAAACCCGCTGCTATGACGACTGCCGCAAGATCCAAAATTCATGCAGCTTCCGCATCCCATCTGTGCCCAGCTTTTTTACTTCATATGACTTTTATGCCCCCTTTTTTTTCCTCATCCCCTTTCCCACTTTTTTTATGCAAGCATCATGCAACAACTCATTTTTAGCTCTCTCTCTCTCTCTCTCTGCCTGTCTCTCTTGTTCTCTCTTGTTTCTATTTTTATTTTATGCATCTCCCATATGAATCCTCTTTTTTTTAAAGTAAAAGCGACCCATCACTCTGATCCCTACTTTTTTTTTTTTGCAAATGGCCCCCCGATTTTTGAAAAAAAAACATGCGCGAGATAAAAGTGCTGTGGAAAGCGCGTGGCAAGGCCAACCAATGGCAGAGTTGCAAAGGCATCGGAGCGTCAAATGTGGCGGAGGCGCTGAAAAGGGCGACTTTTTTTTTTTGTTTCTTTGCCTTCGCATTCTTTTTCCCTCTACTCTCTCTCTCTCTCTCTCGCTCTTTCTCCCTCTTTTTCCGTGTCGATGGTCAAGGCAGTCAAAGGCGTTCTTCTCGAGTGTGATACGACTGTCAAGCAAATTGTATTAAATCTCAACAAGCGCGGCAACTTTGTGATCGAAGACTTGGACGACACACACCTGTTTATTGAAGCATCCTGGGTCGACCATTTGAAGCAGCAACTCGACCAGATCCTCGACGAAAACGCCTATACCATTGCCGCCGACGACGCGCGCAAAAACAAGGACAAGGAATAGACGCGTCTCGTCTTCTCTTTTTTTCCCCCCTTTTTTTCCCCCCACCCATTTCTTTATTCTTCTGCTCTCCCCTTTATTTTCTTTCTTCACTTTTTGCACTTTTAGATTTGTTTTTTTCTCTTTTTACTTTTGCATGCCCATCTTTAAACAGCACCCCTGCCCTATATGTGGCACCATTCGATACAAGCGCTCGAGCGAATCCGGCTACGTCTGCCGCAATGGCCACGAGATGATTGTAGGAGCACAATTGAGCCACGCAAAATACAACCTGGCGCTTATCGTTCTCCCCATTTTGGTTTTTTTTAGGGCGTGCGGCGGCAAGAAGGCGACGAAAACGAAGGACGCGGCAGGCACACGCGTCGAAAAGTGCGCGAGAGGCGCAAGACACAACGTAGGTCACCCATGGCGGTCCATGGAGATGGAACTCACTCCCCCTTCTTTCACAAAATCAGGGCTTTATGGCAATGCTGCGCGCGACGCGGCGCGACGCGTAATGCAACACACGCTTCAATTCCTCTGTCGCATCTTTATCCAAGATCTTGGCATGCCACCCGAATTCGAGGTAAGCAAAACAATGTCAAAAGGACCACGACTCATTTTTTTTTAAAAAAAAAGTACATTGTGCGCGAATTGTGGTTTATCTACGTGTCCAAGAACATCACGTTGTCCATTGACATGGAGGACGACGACGACGACGACGTGGCGCGGCGCAAAGCGCTTTACACCTCACTACGAGCGCCCGGGACAACGACAAACGACAATGATGACGACAATGACGACGAATTGAACCCCGAGGATCTCTTGGAGGAAAGCGACGAAGAAGGCCGCAAGGCTGACGCGGCACCCACCACGCAAAATGATCATGTCGAAGAGGACAATCGCATCGAAAATCGACAAAAGCCTGCGAATGCTGGTCTGTCCGACGAAAGCGTGAAGCATTTGCGGCAGTACGCGCAGCGCGTGATGCGCAGCCGACATCGCACGTCGTTTGCCATGTCGCTGCGGACACGTGAGGCATTGCGCGTGCGCAAGCAGCGGATGATGGCGTCGTTCCACGCCGTGCGACGGAAAAAGTACCTGAGCTTCACACCGCTGCCGCCACGCACGCGCAAAGGCGATTTCCCGCCCATCCGCATCTTTGATACCATCCTCTTCTGCTACCTGGGCGCCGTCTACCTCGGCTGGCCCATCCTCACCGCAGACATCCACCGCTGGTCATGCTCCTTGCGCGTCCCCGTCCTCACCGCCATCAAATCACTCCCGCGCGAAACAATCGCAAACCTGCCCGCAAAAATACACACAACACAGCTCCAATCGCTCCCAAAATTACGCGATACTTTACGCGACTATCTAAATGCGTTTGAAAAAAAATGCAACATCGACCTCCCAGAACCAAACGTGTCGCTCCTCATCTACCGCTTCATCAAGCAATTCTACCTGCCAGGTAATCCATCTCAAAAAAAAAAAAAGGGGGAGGGTCATTGTCGCTCACTTGCTTTTTTACTAGTGGAAATGTATTTTTGCGCAAAGGCCCTATACGACGACTATTGTCCGCCCATCTTTGTCGCCGGCGCAAAGACCCTGCGCAACGAGGAAGTGCGCACCATGATCATCGTCCTCTTTCTCGTCAATGCATGCTATGACCTCGGCGGACCCGTCACGTAAACAACCAAAGAATGACTTTTTTTTTTGGATTTTTACGTGCCGCTGATCGTTTTTTTTTTTTTTTTGTTTCTCTCTCTCGTAGCAATCCATACTTTTCCAATTACAAGTATGCGCCGCCCATGCCAAAGGCCGAGTGGCTGGTGTGCGTCAAGGCCAATGTCGAAAAATGGACTCAGTACGACGAATCGCAGCTGCTCACGTCGTCAAAGGCAGACATCTCGCAGGTGATTGCCTTTATCAAGCAGGGCGTCGTCGAGAAACAAGATGCAGAGGGCAAGCGACATGCTCGTAAGTTGGGTTGGCGGATGAAATGGATCAAAAGAGCGTAAAAAACAAAAATAGGAAAAAAAATACTCAATTTTTTTTTTGTGACGCAGGGTCGCTGGTGCGGTCGTATCTGACGCAGAGTGCGCGGCAGCTGGGCATGGACAAGAGCGCACCGACTAATTGGAGCAACGACATGCTGTCGGACGTGCCAAAGCCGGACCTGACGCGCGCAGCCGCTGACGCCGCACGTGTGCCGGCGCGCTTGTTCGATCTCAACAGGATCACGCGGTACAATTGCAGAACCAGGCGCGAAACGCAAAAGGAGTTCCTGTTTCCAGAGGAATACGCGCTCATGATCGACCTCGCCTCAAGGATCCTCGGCTGGGACACCATGAATCTACACATCCGCCTCCAGTCCTACCATTATTGCTTGCATCTCCTTGTCCAATAAAAAAGAAACAAGTGAATACCCATCTTGGCCCTGCAAGACACCTGTAAACTGAATTCGCTATGAATAAAAGGCACATTTTGGTTTAATGCCACGCGGATCTCAAAAAAAAAAAAAAAAAAAAAGAGCTTGCCAATCGTCGAGAAAAAAAGATGGTCTCGTCGATTTCTCGCCACGTCCCCATCACCAACATCCAATTTAGGATCATCCATGGCGAGGATTTCGAGAGGAAACCTAAAGACGTGGCCATTTTTGTACATTGTTCTTTTTTTGTTCACGATCCAGACACGGCCATTGCCGCGAAACGCGTTCCAGAATGAACAAGCACGCTAGAAACCACCAATGGCACTTAATTTGCACCTAGGCACTGGTCATTTGGACACGCAGCACGCAAACCGACAAATGAGCCATTTCGAGCCCTCGGACGAAAATTGAAAACATGGGTTCCTCAAATGACACCAAACTCACATACAAGATGCATCGGATGGAGAAACGACAGAAAATGGCAAAAACGAGCATGCTTCATCTGCTCGTTGCCGAGCAATGAACAATTTGAGGTTAAACTTAAAAAGTCAAATGGCGCGTCCGAAACGCGTCTTAATGGAGTGCCGACGTGTCCATCAGAAAGTCGTGCTCTCGATGCATCATTTTGATGAGATCAAGCGGCGCGAACAATAACGGCAGCGACAAGGATGATGCGTGCAAGCTCACCAGCAAATTTTAAAATCGCGTGCGGCTCGCGTGAGCTTGTATCATTTTTTGTTATCATGGATATCCACAAACGCGCCCGGTCGAGCTCTTTCCGTTGACCTGTGTTTCAACACATGGCGGTCAGTATTCGTCGACTTGACCTTGGGTCGAAAATAAACTTGTAAACCCATTTTTCGCCAAAAGATGTTCGATGGACCACCCGTTTTTAGTGCATTGCCGTCGGTAAAACCTGCGTGTCCACCATATGGTGTGATTGGCATGGTGATCTGGGGACCTAAATTTCTCGGTTTTCCGAGGTCGAGGGTTCTCCTTGGAAAATTCGTGATTTTTGAAAATGGTGATGGTGCGTCTTTTACGGATCGCGGAGGCTCGCGGGTGGGCTCATTTGAACGACAAAGGATGCCTCTATCGACCCAACGAGTGGATTTCATGGCGAGCCGTCACTTTGTTGAAAAACGACCAAAATACACTAAAAAGCTCCAAATACAACTTTTTCTCGGGATCCATGGTGTTGCTCGTCATTTATTATTGTACCTCACGAGACCACCCAGGTTAAAGCATGTTTTGTAAGCTTGACATGCATTGGTTTAGGCTGTTCTTGGGGGAGCTTTGTTTCAAAATACCTGAAAAGCCAACCCAGTCGCTATTTGTTGACATCACACCTGTTCGATTTCTGTCAAATGAGGAGCTCAAAAGGTCCTTCAGACGTCATTGAAAACATGACGCCGGATTTTGAGATGCCAAGGTATAGTCACCGCGAAGAGATGCGTCAACACGTCCAATTTTACGAGCAATTTGCAAGTGTCATACCGAGAAATGGGTGCGATGAGCCAGGCAACCGCGAAAATGACGCATGCACATAATGAGAAAGACTCTGATGATCTAGTTGCAGCTCATCCTTTGGTGACGGGTCGTGGAAACGCGTTAAAAACATTAAAAACAAGAAAATGGGTGGTGTGCATAAAATCGTGGCGTGATCCGGTCGTTTGTGGCACGTCCATTTAAGGAGGCGCGTGTCAGTGGCTGCGCTCAAGTTTTTTTAAATCGAGATCGGACGCGGTGCGCGCGAGAAAAGCGGCAATGACGCGTCTTTTCTGTTTCTGGCGAAAGCAATATTTCATGTTGGATGGATCCCTAGGGGTTCAATGGAATCCATGGTGGACATGGACAGTGCACGCAATTAGTAATGTGTGCCATTCGTCGGGATGCACGACGCTGATTGGCCCGGAACGGCATGGGCGGCCAATGAACGGGCGCCGCCGTAAGCACGATTGCTGCCAGTCAGCAACAATGCGAAACTAGGCCCAAGCGATCGCACCATTCACTCTTTTTGGACAACGATGTGGCACTATAAAAGCTGGGGGGAAGGGTGCGCTTTTTTTTTTTTTTTTTTTTTTTTTTTTTGTCTTTTCCAACTTTTTTTCTTAACACACACACACACACCACTATGTCTGCCAAAAACTTTTTCGACTTTACCGTCAAGAATATCAAGAACCAGGACTGGAACTTGAATGAGCTCAAGGGCAAGGTAAGCAACACACAGAACGAAAAAAAAAAAAGCAAAAAAAAGGCGACGCGTAAAAACATAAAATAAACGTCGTTATCTTTTGTAGGTTGTCCTTGTCGTCAACGTTGCGTCCAAGTGCGGCTTCACCAAGCAGTATGCCGGCTTGGAGGAGCTGTACCAAAAGTACAAGGACAAGGACTTTGTCATTGTTGGTGCGCCCTGCAACCAATTTGCCGGCCAAGGTAGAGTTTTAACATATGGAACTTGCGAGCAAAACGCTTCTCACACCCATTTTTTTTTTTTTAAAAAAAACAGAGCCCGGCACCGAAGAGGATATTCAAAACTTTTGCACGCTCAACTGGAGCGTGACGTTCCCTCTGACGGCCAAACTGTAAGATGTGGAAAACAATGTGCACGACAGTGCGAGCGCGATAAAACTCACGCGATTTTTTTTAAAAGCGACGTCAATGGCGATAACGAGGCGCCCGTGTTCAAGTACCTCAAGGAGTCGCAGCCTGGTATCCTTGGGTAGGTCGTGGACGCGTTGAAACAAGGGGGGAGGAGAGAATTGATGCTGATCTGGGAACTTTTTTTTTATTTTTTTTAGCCTGAAGCGCGTCAAGTGGAACTTTGAGGTAAGCGTGCATCGTGTGAAAAAGAGGAGCAAGCGTGTGTGAGGCAGGCATTGCCCGAGACCCGAGACCAAGTGACGAATCCATCCTTTTTTTGGTTTTTTTGTGTCTGTGTTTAGAAATTCTTGGTTGATCGCGAGGGCAAGGTTGTCAAGCGCTTTGCGTCCACTACGGAACCCAAGTCCATTGCGCCCGAGATTGAGAAGCTCTTGTAAAAAGGCCTTTTTTTTTTACCTGTGAATTCACGCCTACCATCTGTTTTATTTCCCCTTTTTTTCTTTGAAATATATTAAACCCGTATTATTATCATTTTTTTTTCAATGCATGCCAACGGCATGTCAAACAAGTTTGCCCAGGGCTTGCAGTGGCCACGAGCACGCGATTTTGGCTGTATCATCGCGTCACCATGCTTTATTTGAAAAAGACCACCATGAGGTCCGGGGCGAGTCTTGGGGTTGATGGTTGCGATGGCGATGGCAAATGGCAATGGCTGATCCCCCAAGGCGATAAAAAGTCCGTGCTGCGGTATGAGGCAATGGCGCATTTTCCCCTTTTTTGATAAAAAATGGTTATTGAACACGCGACACTGGGCGCCCGACGGGCAAATCATTGGATGGGCAGGGTGTTGTCAATGGACGCTCATTTGATCGCGCGCCCTGCCTCAGTTCAATGGATTCAGATGGGCGCGCAAACGCGTCATTGCGCAGCCTTGGCACGCGGCTTTTTGCCATCACGTCTCCAAAGACACAAACGAGGAGAATCACGTTGTCCATGTTCGTCGTTTTATTTCTTTTTGGGGGGGGAACATCAACAAAATACAAACAGAAAATGGATAATTATACAAAAATAAGACAAAAGAGAAGGAAAAAGAGAGAGGCGACCAGCAAAGGACGCGTGTAAACGGGGAAACAGGGAGTATACAAATAGAAAAAGAAAAAAGAGGGGGATAGAGGAGAGGGGAGAGACACAGAAAAGAAAAATGGGGGGGGGAGGGGAAGGCAAAGAAGAGGGAAAAAAAGTGTAGAGTGGGAGAACCGGAGGAGACAAATGCAAATTGAGAAAGAAAAGAAGCCATTGGAGGGGTGGTCATGGCGAGGCATTGACGCCTATAAAAGGGAGGAGCAAGAGGTTGAAAAAAAGGGAGGAGGTATTGCTGGGCTTTGACGCGTTTTAAGCGAGGGGTTTCAGCGATTTCGCGCGTTTTTTTGTTTTTTCTCTTAAGCGTAAGGGTTGGCGGCAAGGACACGGATCAAGGGCGGTGTGTGCATCATTTCGATGGTGAGGATGATGCGGACCTTGTCGAGAGCCTTGATGGTCTGTGACGATTGTTCGACGCTGAAGCCTGTGCTGTTGGAAAGGCGCGACTGGATGATGGACTGGCGCTTGTTGGAGGACTTTGTGGGCTCGGGGTGTTGCTGCTGGCCATTGGTGGTGGTAGTAGTACCATTGGTGGTAGCGGTGGTGCCAATATCGTCGATAAAGTCTTCGTACTCGTCGTCGGACAGCGAACACGTGGGTTGTCTGCCGGTGGACGTGTCGACGCCCTTTTTCCAGAACATGGTGAGGGCGCGGCGCGATTGGTCGAGTTCGTGACGCCACACGGGCAAGTTGGCCAAGTGGATGCGGCGCTCCATGTTGAGCTCGGGGATCATGACGTCGAAAAAGTCGTCAAACACGGAAATCACGAGGGCTTCACGCTGCAACACGCGGATGCTGGGGTCGTCGACGTTGCGCGGCGTGGCAATGCTGTTGAGATACATGGATGCGAACAATTGAGCACTCTGCTCGCGCGCAACGAGTGCCGCTTCCTTTTTCACGTTGCAATGTTGGCCCAATTTGTGCACCGTGTCGCGGTCCAAGTAAAAGTTGCGATCTATGGTAGAGTAAGAAACGAGGTTAGACGCGCCCTCTTTTTTTTTTTTTTTTTTCTCCAAATTCTCCAAAATTTCCTCATAAAAATTTACCATTGGCGAGAGTGGCCTCGAGTTGGCGGTGAACGACAATGTCTGCGAATCTGCGCGACGGGGCGGTAAAGTGGGCAAAGAGGGGCAGATTGAGCGAGTAGTGTGCGAATTTGACAATGTCGAGGACGCCTGTGCAAAAGTATTTTGGCGGCTGCATGGTCTTTAGCAAGAGGACGGCGACCATGTTGCGGAGTTGGGGGTTGTCGATGGCCTGGAGGGATTGCTGGAGGCCCTGGGCATTGTCGACATTGATGTGGACACCGAGCATGTCGCGCGCATAGTCTTGGAGCGCGAGGATCTTGCGCTCGAGCGGGCGCGGTTGGCGGCGCAGCAGCGCAAGCTCGGGCATGTGGCTCGACACCTTTTGCGCGACGCACGTGTTGGCCAGCAGCAAGAATTCCTTGACGACCTTGGCAGCCTCGATCTTTTTGGCAACGCCGATCTGCGAAGGGATGCAATGCGCATTGTCAATGACGTCGTGTGCAAACGTAAACGCGAGCGGCTCGCGCTGCTGGTGCATGGCACCGCCCTTGGTGTAGCGCCGGTCGTGCAGCTGGCTGGCAATCGCATACAGCGACTGAATATCAGCAGAAATGCCCGCACGCAGCTCCGTGTCCTCGATTTTTTCGAGCGCGTGGCCATCCAGCACCTGTTGCGCGTCTTCGTAAGAAAGGCGAGCGCGCGACCTGGGGAAAGAAAGAAAAAAAAAAGGCAACAAAAATGAGCAACAAAAATTATTTTTTCCCAAAAAAAATTAAAATAGATTTCTTACTTGACCATGGACTTGCCGAACCAGGTGTCGAGGATCTTGCCCTCTGAGTCGAGTTTCCACACGACGGAGAACGAGAAGCGCGTCTCGTCGGGAACAAGATTGGTGACGTTTTGGGTCAATGGCTCGGGGAGCATGGGCACGGATTTGTGGATGAGGTCGACACGCACACCACGCGCGCGCGCCTCCTTGTCGAGCGGCGAATTGGCCTTGATAAAGTACGTGACGTCGCTCACGTGCACGCCCACCTCGAACGTGTCGTCACCGACGCGCTGGATCGTCAATGCGTCATCCAAAACTAAGTGTTTCGAGGGGGAAAAACAATGAGCCCTGCTCGTTTTTCTTTTTTTTTTTTCTTTTTTAATTTACCATCGGAGCCGGCGGGATCAATAGTAAAGGCACGGATGCCGGTAAAGTCGCGTCTGCGGTCGGTGGGGACGGGGGAAAAGTCGTAGGGAATGGAAGGCAGGCATTTGTACACCTGGTCGGTGAAATCGGTGTGGGTGACATTGTTGTCGGCGAGGATGGCCATGGTTTGAACGTCCAAATGGGCAATTGGGCCGAGCTCGTGCTCGAGCGTGCCAAAGGGATGCAGCGACGTGATGGGCCAGCGCTTGATGGAGCTCTGGTGATTGAGGGAAAAGGGAAAATGAGCATTTTTCTTTATCTTTTTCTTCTTTTTTTTTCGCTCCCAATTCTTTCCAGTTCATTTTCTGTCCCATTGCCGTTGCCATTCCCCAATTCTCTATTCTCTATTCTCTGTTTTACTTACGACAAAGAGACGATCGGCATAGGCCTCGTGCTGGTCGACAAAGTCGGCGGGGACTTGTTCGATAGGGATGGCGATGAGGGGGACGCGCTTGTCGACGGCCTTGAACCAGACGATGCGCGGGGGATCCTGCATGGGCTTCTCTTGCTGGTGGTGATGGTGTTGTTGTTGCTGGTCCTCTTGGGCGCGCTTGTTGTTTGGGCGGCGCAGGGTGAGGGTGCCGGAAAAGACCTGGTTCTGAGCGCGTTCGAGGATGGCGACAACCATGCCGCAATATTTGGGCCTGACGGTCTCGATATCGTCGTCGCCGCCAAAGATGATCTCATTCTCGTCTTCTTCGTCGGGCAGACGCACCTTGACCTGGCCACCGTTGCGATTGAGCTTTGCTTCTTCCTTTTCCTTCTTCTCACTAAGGACGCGCTGGACATCGACAAGGCGCACGGCCACAACATCGCCTTCGAGGGCGCGATTGCGATCACGCGAGCCGCACACATAAATGTCGGCGTCCAATTCCTCGCACGACACATAGGCGTCGCTGCGATTGCGCTTGTTGACACGGAGCATGCCGCGCACGAGCTGGCGCGAGCGGAAGAGCGGGGTCAGGGCACTGAAGGGCAGATGCGGGATGAACAATTGGCGGCGCTGGTGCGGATTGGCGTCGTCCCTGGAGAAATTGACGCGTGTGGGCGTGAACGGGACAAGGTTGAACGAAGGCACCGACAGGCTGCCGCCTCCTGTGGCACTGCTGATGCTGCTGCTGCCCATGGAATGGCGATGATGGCTGTTGGCGGGAGGTGCGCTGGATCGCCACGACGACGAGGCCGCAGAAGCAGACGACGTGGACGACGTGACATGAGGTTCAGGACCTCCATTGTGGCTGTTTATCTGACCAAGCGAAGAATAAGAAGCCGAACGATGATGATGCTTTTTGGCCTCGTCGAGATTGAGTGGTTTGTTGAATTGAATGCGACGCGATTGACGACGCGACGCGCTCACGGAATCCACCACCGCGTTCTCTTGCAATGTAGGCAGCTGCTGAAGCGACAATCGCTTTTGTTGAGACAAAGTTGGCGCGGGATTCACCACATCTTGACGCTTGTACGTGCCCATCAACTTGGCCTCGGCCTCGGCAAGTGCAGCGGCACGTGCAGACGCGTCGTCCCCTTGATCGTCCTCTTCAATCACAATATTCGGACGCAAAAGCGACGACGACGTGCGACGACTGCTCGAAGAAGACGCCGATTTGTGCTTTTCTTGAGAAGGCATCGTCTTGAGCGTGTTGATCATGTGCTGCAGGTTGTCCATCGTCATCCCGCCCTTGTTATTATCGCCTTGTGGACCGCCATACGACGCGTGTCGACCCGCATGACCCTGATGGTGCTGCGGATGATGTTGGTGATGGTGGATTGGCTGCTCTTCAGGCAATGGCTGCAACCCAAATGTCCCACCATGGCCACCACCACCACTACCGCCACCGCCGCCTTGTTGCGGCTGATAGCTGCGTCGGAAGCCTTGCCCACTTTGCACCGTCTCGGCGGAAACAGACGAACGTGACCGAGGACGACGCTGAATCGGCAACGAATGGCGCTCGTTCAGACCCTGGAAAGACAGACGCTTATCGTTGCCGGAAAGGAATGGTATCTATTATAAAAAAGAAGAAAAAAAAAAAACGAGGGAAAAAGAAGAGGGGGCGAAAAAAAAAGTAAGAAAACCAGCGAATTTTAGAAAAACAATGCCTCCATCTTGTTTGCTTACCGTGTCGGGTGGATCAAACAGACCACGCGTGCTCTCGGGAGCCGTCTGATGCTGATCATCCATAGTTCACACACAAAAAAAAAAGAGAGAAGAGAGAGGGGGGGAAAAAAAGGGGGGAGGGGGTAAAAGAATGAAACGAGGGCGTGCGCCTGGAAAAAAAAGAGAGAGACAGAAGAAAAGAGTCTGGAAAGAGGAGGGGGGAGAGGGTGAAGAGTGAGTGAGAGGATGAAAGAGCGAGATAGGATGAACAGGGAAGGAAAGGGTTGGGATGCAAAAAAGAAAAAGAAAAAAGTGCAAAGGAACAAGTGAAAGAAAAGCGATTCGTGGAATTCCCGTCGTCCTTTTTTTCTTTGGCTTGACCTTTTTGCTCCGCAACACACACACACGCATCTCATTGTGTAACCCACCAAAAAAATTCTCATTCGCCTTTTGAATCTATCAGTCGATGCCCCAATGGCACGCTGCACGCCTTTTTATGTGATTTCGGTGCGGTTATTTCTTGCTATTGCTTGTTGATCAGTGCAGCACGACACTCTTTGCCCCTTTTTACCCGTGCGAAGACGACAATAAAAAAGTGGGACGCTTAAATTGCTTTCTGCCTTTTTTGGCGGCCAGCCAATCACCGCCCGGGCTGTGCGGAGTCTCAATGCCAGAAGCGTCACGCTTTTTGCCCAAAACAAAAAGTTTCGTGTTGATGCGTTTTCGTGTTTTTGTTCTATTTTTTTTTCTTTTCCCTTTTTTTTTTGTGACCCTCTCTTTTTTTCTTCCCCTTTTTTTTTCAATGGCTGATCACGCGCCCAGCGACCATTTGTTCACGTCTCTGCTCGACTCGCAGCAGGTGCCCATGGACCAAGAGTTCCCCGTGTCGTCCACAGGCCACATGGACGTCGATCAAGACCATGTGCCTCAGGCACCGGCCCATCGCGTCACTTTTGCCCAGGACACCGTCTCAAAGGTGCTCGATCGCACCGCCCTTGTCGTCATGGAATCCTTTGAGCACTTTATTGAGCGGTAAATCCCGGGCTTCTCGCATTTTTGCGCTTTATTTTGCTTGTTTTGCCGTGTTTTGCTCGAGAAACTCACCTTTTTGCTTCTTGGGGGGAAATCAGGTACCGTGATGACAGCTCCAGCTACATGGCCACGCAAAGCGCTTGGACAGGTTACCCATACATGATGCAATTGGAGCAATTGAAGCTGTCGGATCTGCAAACCATCTTTGTCGACTTTGCGCATATCCGTGCCAGCGATGAGACCCTAGCCACGGCGCTGCTCGAGCAATACTACCGGTAAAGAAATACAAAGAGGGCGAGAGAGAGAGAAAGCAATTGACATTTTTTTTTATATGATTTTTCAGCTTCATGCCGTATATTCGCCACGCGATCCAAAACATTGTGCGCAAACACTTTCCGGATTTCATGCACGTGAACACGAGTCTGAGCGAGAATGCGTCTGGTGCCGTGCTGCGCGAGTTTGCCGTCGCGTTCTATGGCATGCCCACGCTGCAGCGCGTCCGTGAGCTGCGCACCGACAAAATCGGCCAGCTCATCACCGTCAGCGGCACCGTCACGCGCACCACAGAGGTCAGGCCCGAATTGCTCTATGCCACCTTCTTGTGCAAAGAGTGTACCACCGTCGTTCGCGACGTCGAGCAGCAATTCAGATACACAGAGGTATTCCCCTTTCCTTGCCAAATTGCCCCCCCCTTTCCATGCCCAAATCAACCGCGGCCAATCTCATCGCCCCCTCCCCTTTTTTTTTGCCATCCGTAGCCATCCATGTGTAACGGCATTGGCTGCTTCAATCGCGGAAATTGGGAATTGTTGCTTGAACAATCCAAGTTTGTCGATTGGCAAAAGGTGCGCATCCAGGAAAACTCGAGCGAGATCCCCACCGGCAGCATGCCCCGCAGGTACAAAAAAAAAAAAAAAATAGGGCTTGCGTGTGGCGCAGTTCACCGATTTTTTTTTTCTAGTTTGGACGTCATTGTGCGTGGCGAGATGGTCGAGCGCGCCAAGGCTGGTGACAAGTGCATGTTTACCGGCACATTGATTGTTGTCCCCGACGTTGCCGCGTACCGCACCCCTGGTAAGCACTCGTCACCCTCCCTCCCCCATCCAAAAAAAAAAAAAGCGAAAAATTGCGGAAAAACGAAAAAAAGGCATCATCTCATGGCCCTCGCCCCCTCTTTTCTCCCCTGAAAATAGGCACCTCCGTCGAGGCGCAGCGCGATACCAGCACGCGTTCGCGTGAGGGCATGGCCAACGAGGGCGTGACCGGCCTAAAGTCGCTGGGTGTGCGTGATTTGACGTACAAAATGTCGTTTTTGGCCGCCATGGTCCAGCCCGCCACCATCCACAAGACATCATCGGCCAATTTGCACGGCGAGGATGCCGAGAATGAGACACAGGAACAGGTGCTCCAAGACTTTACCCAGGAAGAGGTCGACAAGCTCAAGCAAATGCTCAATCTCGACTCGGGTATCTATAGCAAGCTCGTCGGCAGCATCGCGCCCAATGTTTATGGTAATTTCCCATTCGAGAGGGAAAAAAAAGCATGGCGCAAATCTGACTCGGCTTTCACTTTTATTTTAGGCCACGAGTACGTGAAAAAGGGCATTTTGTTGCAAATGATGGGCGGTGTGCACAAGCAGACGCCCGAGGGCATGAACTTGCGTGGCGATATCAACGTGTGCGTCGTCGGCGACCCCAGTACAAGCAAGAGTCAGTTCCTAAAGTAAGCAAAATCCCACGGCAAAACGACAAAAAAATGGGATTTCTGACTCGTTTTTTTTTTAATTCTTAGGTACGTGTGCGGCTTCATGCCTCGCTCCGTGTACACGTCGGGCAAGGCGTCCAGTGCAGCCGGTCTGACGGCATCCGTGATCAAGGACGAGGAGACGGGTGAATTCTCCATCGAGGCTGGCGCGCTCATGCTCGCGGACAATGGCATTTGCGCCATTGACGAGTTTGACAAGATGGACATCAAGGACCAAGTCGCTATCCACGAAGCCATGGAACAGCAGACCATCTCCATTGCCAAGGCAGGCATCCAGGCAAGCCTCAACGCCCGCACAAGCATCCTCGCCGCCGCCAACCCTGTCGGTGGCCGCTACAACAAGAAGCTGACACTTAAGGTAAAATATAAAACAAAAATTTAGTCATTTTGGACTCACGCTTTTCGATCCATTGGTAGCAAAACATCAACATGTCGGCGCCCATCATGTCGCGCTTTGACCTGTTTTTCGTGGTGTTGGACGAATGCAATGAGGTGGTTGATTTCCACGTGGCCAGACACATTGTCAATGTGCATCGTCTCAAGGATGACTTTATCCAGCCCGAATTCTCCACCCAGGACATCCAAAACTACATCCGCTTTGCTAGAACATACAAGCCCAAGGTAAAAATAGGCGAAAAAAAATGCAAAAAAAAAATCACGGATAGTGTCACCCCCATGGGACGCGCCGCTCATCCCCCGCACTCTTTTTTTTTTCATTATTAGATGACACCCGAGGCCGCGGCCAAGCTGGCAGACTGCTACCGCGACCTGCGCCAGGGCGACGCGCAGGGTGTGACGAAAAACTCGTATCGCATCACCGTCCGCCAATTGGAGAGCATGATCCGTCTCTCTGAAGCGATTGCGCGCGTCTACTGTAGTGACAAGGTACCCATGAAAAAAAAAATTGAGAGAGAGACAATGGGAGTAAGATGAAGGCACCTCTGACACGCTCGCCCTTTGCCCCCTTTTTTTAAAAAAAAAAAAGATCACTGAATCGTACGTGAACGACGCCTTTGGCCTGCTGCAAAAGTCGATCATCCGCGTGGAGCACGACGACGTGGACATTGATGAGGACACCACGGGCATTGAGGGCCATATGCGCAACATGCACGTCGACACACAGCGCGACGCATCCCAACAAGAAGATGCCATGGAAGAGGACACCCAAGAATCCCAGCGCATCAAGATTGAATACGCAAAGTATTGCCAGATCCAATTAATGCTTGCACATCGCCTCAAGGAAGTCCAAGATCAGCGAGGTAAGGAAAAAAAGAAAGAGAAATCACGCCAAGAAATACGTGTCTGACGCGCTCGTAATTTCTTAACATCAATAGATGAAGGCATCCGTCGCAGCGATCTTGTCATGTGGTACCTCGAGGCCAAGGAAGACGAGATGGAAACAGAGGAAGACCTGGTCCGTGAGCAAACGATCATCAACAAAGTCATCAATCGCCTCATCAAAAAGGTAAGAAAAAAAAAAGAGAGATCCCCGTCGTTCTTGGTTGTCAAAACAAAAAACAAAACAAAAAACGCACGCTCACACGGTCTCTTTATGATGATTTAGGACCAAGTGCTCATCGAGGTCCGTGAAAGAATGGACCCAGCGCCCGCCACGGACGGCGACCAGGGCGACGACGACCAGCAAGCCCAAGACGAAGAAGACGACGACGATCGGGTCCTCATGCTGCACCCCAATTATGTTTACGAAGAGTAGATGGCCCATGTTTTTTCTTTTTCAATCCTCCATTGCTTTCCTTTTTTTTTCCATGTATATAAGTAATTTTTTTTCCTTCTCGTAATAAAGCGCATCAGTTCATCCCATCTCGTTTCACTTTTGGACGGCTGCGACATGACACGAACAAAGGGGCGGGGGCTGGGGCAGGATGAAAAAGACCAAGCAGGCGGGGGGGGGGGGCGCACGGCAGAACAAGGGGGACAAGCGAGGCCCAGCGCACCCGGATCCATCCTTTCAGGAACAATTGCACAAGGGCAGCCCCAAGCTCAGCCAATCGATGATAAAAAAGACCATAGCAGCCGCTCTTTGCCATTCTCGGAGACGCCATTTATAGAGCTTGCAAGACATTGCACAAAAACTTGGGAGCTTTCAAATGCGGCAACTCGCCTTTTGGTCGTCTTGACACATTTCCCCGACAACAAAAAAAAAAAAAACCTTTTCACTATCGATGAGTTCTCCTTTGGGTCCCTTTAACCTTAAATGGCCATTGGGCGCGGGGGAAAGGAAACAAAAAAAAAAAAAATAGAAACACCCTTCAGGCGATCGGGCTTCCTGAGATACGGATGATGGGCCATTCAATGGATTTTTTTTTTTATTGATTATGCTATTTATGATATACGGGGGTGATAATATATACTCAATGGGCGGGGGGAAGGGGTGTCAAAAAAAAAAAGTGGGGGCGACGGATTGTCCTAAAGGTTCATGTACAAAGAGGGTGGCAAGCAACGTGGGACGGGCCGTGCTCAGCGCGGAATAGGGCGAGAGAGAGCAAGATGCGTTATGATACAAAAGAGGAGGAATTGAGGGAAACGATCAAAAAAAAAAAAAAAAAAAAAGCCATCTAGGCGGCGGTCATGACCATGGTTTTTGGTGGTGGCGGGTTCATGGAATATTGTGTGAACCAGACAGGCTGACGTGACGCGGTGCGCGTAGACCGGATGGAACCTCTTGGGTAGGGCGTGGGCGCGGCGCGCAGCGCCTCTTGCTCTTGCTCTTGCTGTTTTGAGGAGTGGCCATTGTTGTCAATGGCCTGCGAAGTGTGGTCCGCCGAGTGTTTGCGCTTCTTTGATGAGAACAATCCGCTCAATTTGGACACAAAGTGGTCAATGACGGACGACCGCTCATGCAGAATCGACGGTGTTGACGCGTGGAAGGTGCGTCTGGGTGGTTGAGGCGGCGCACTGGACGCACGACGCGGCACGGTGGCCAAAGGCTCATACTTTGCCGGCGAGTGTGCAGATGTGATGCACGACCGTTGCGAATAGATGCTCTGACTCGAGATGGACCCATTCTTTTGCCGCACCGATGCCGCTGCAGGCGTGTACGCGCGCTCCGCCGTCGGCAAAAAGTGGTCGTCATTGTGGTAAGGAAAGGTCGCCGATCGCGGCGATTCCATCACAATGTCCTTGGATGTTTTGCGCTGCCGACGAGGGCGTGGTGGCGGCGCCAAACCAAGCGCCGTCGGCGTGGGCACTGGCAAATGTCGATCCAATGCCTGCTGCTCGCCGGATTGCCCATAATACCGCCGGATCGACTCTTGCTGCAACGAAACCATCGAGTCAGACAGCTCGTTCATCTTGCAAATGTTCTCCTCCGTCAATGGCGTCATGGGCCTTGTTGGTCGTGTGGATTGAACGCGTCGCGACATCATGCAATGAATCAAAAAAAAAAAAAAAAGACGAGGGAAAAAAAAAAGGGAACAATGGTAGAAGAAAAAAAGATGAATAAAAAAAAAAAAGGATCGCCCGCTCTCTTTTATACCTTTTGTTCTAGATTTGTGTGAGGTGCTCATCCCGACAAGAGAGTCGTGCCAACTCCCGAAACGACACACTCGCACAAAAAAGAAAAATAAGGTTGCTCAGGGCGCGAGCGCAAAGGCGCGCTAAGACCCATCCCCCATCTCGTTCTTTCCGAGCCGACAGAGAGAGAGCGAAGGGGGGGGGCACGGCGTCCTTGTGCTAGGCCCTTCTCACTACAATTGACACGACCACAATCTCTTTTCTCCTTGCTATCCTTGCTTTCCGCCTTTTTTTTTTCTGCCATTCCCGTAACCCCATCGCACCCATCGCGGCCGCCCGACGTGCCTGCACCCCCATTTTTCTTTTTTCTTTTTTTTTTCCAGTGCCGATGCCTCTTTTTTCTGCTTTTTCAAATGTTGACTGAAAAATGGGGGAGTCAGAAGGCAAGATGACCAAAAAGATGTCAACCTGGAGTGCGCCAAACAAAGCACCCAGACTTGACAGGGTAACACCAACTTCTAAATATAGGGTGGACCCCAGCGGTCGCACCCTGATTCATCGATGTTGGTGAGGGGGGGGCACAGGGGGTCGCGTCGCTCCTCTTTTATATTTTGTGGTCGAGACCACTGTCCATGAAACACCCTCCCCCCATCTTTTTTTTTTTTTTGATAAAAAAAAGAGGAGGATTGCTCGGGCTTACCAATTCCTGTCAAAAACAAACAACCGCCTCATCTGTCCCTCTTAAATTGAGCATGATCTTCTCTTGCAGCGCGCCCGCCACGTTTGGGCGTCCCATCGGCACTTTGCCTATCGTAGTGATTCCGAATGAAACACGCACCCTCAGGCGTAAACCATGGCGATGCGCCAACCATATGGCGCAACAAGGAGCCCATGAATGGACCGTCCATTCTTTGTGCAAGGCCAAAATTGAAGCGGAGTGATCATCCACGTTTTTTTTATATAATGGTTGGGCGCAAACCGCCTCTTAAAAACCATATGATAGCGCCCCGGAATTCATAAAAGCCTCGCTTGTCCCCCTCCCCCCCTCTCACAAGTTAAAACTTCACATGTGTTGCGCAAGCCAACGATGGAACGCAAGAGGGGGGAGGCACAGAGACCGCGTGCCATCTGTCAGGGCAAACCCAAGGTCCCAATGTGTCATGGAACGACGTGATAAAAAAAATGAAGCTACTGTAATCAATCAAATTTCTGCCCCATTGACGGGTCATTTCTCCATCTGGATTCGGGGGGACTGCATGACCGAGAGCGAGATTCAGGGTCAGGGGCAATCATTTTTTCCACGTGAGAAACAAAAGAGATGGCCATCGCTTTCATTTCATCTAACGATGCCTCCTTTCTTCTCAGCTCACGGAGCAAAAAAAAAAAAAAAAAAAAAAAAAAAAAACAGCAATGAGATCAATTTCAGGGGCGGTCGGTTCGACACATGTGATCGACGCGCCACCTCGTCTTTTTCTCTCTGACACGAGATGAATCGACAAAAAGGCACGCCGATTTTAACAAAAAAAATCAACAAAATTCGCCGTTGCTCCCAGCTCAAGGCGCTCACGCAAGAACAATAAGGTCGGAAACGCATTCAAATGTGCATGGTATGATTGAGCCAGAAAATCGAATGAATGCCTCAGAGATCATGGAGACGCCGCTGTTCCCAACCGTAAAAAAATCAGCCGTGGAGAGCTCCATCATATCATACAGCGAGAAATGCAAAATCAGGTCTCCAGAATCGCGCCCAAACTTGTACATATGATATCATAAAGCAGCATGACTAAACCAAGAAACATGTCCAAATGAGTGCGATCCATCTGCTCATTGTCAAGCGATGACCCATTTTCGATTTTTCTTTCCTGGCAAATGACGTCGCGAAAAATACGTTACAATGCCGCAGTGGCGCGCCACATTCAAGAGATGCACTAGGGCGCGCGTCAATTTGATGAAGGCCATGGGCGGCTGACATAGCTGTGGAACACGCCATTATCCATTCAAAGTGACGGAATAAGTCTCGTTTTTTATCTCGCGTATATGATACTCTGTCAGAATTCATTCATCTGACAGATCACAGGCACAGATGCAGTAGAGCATGCTCTTTCAGTTGAATCTTGTTTCAGGACGCGAGGACCAACCCTCATCGAGCTAGCCATGAGGCGAAAACAAGGTTGAAAACGTAACAAACTGCATTTATCGCCCAAACCAGATGTTTGCTTGACCCTTAGTTTTTATGGCGTTTTCGTTGCTAAACAACGTGCATTCATCTGCCATGTGAATGGCATGGCGATCCAAGAAACTGAATGTACACATTTGAAAATGCCGACTATGATATGTTATATCCCTTGGAAAATCGCGATTTTTCCAAAGCAGCTTGACGCGCCATCGCGTGATCGCCGCGCCGTGAAAATTAATGTATGCACTTTGGCCACCTGTCAAAAACAAATTAAAAACCGGGGGTCAATCGGGCCGTTGACGACTAATCGACATTTGTTCACAAATTCACCACTTTGGCAGATCTGGCGCGTCAAATTGTTACGTATTCCATCGGGCTGAAAAAAGTTGCAACAGCAGAAATAAAGAGAGATAGAGATACTACACGCCAGCGTCATGTTGTCCCTGCCCGCGTGCCCGGCAAGACGGATGAGCGACCTTTGTATGATACAGTAGATCCTCGCTATAACGCCCCTCGCTATAATGCCATTTCGAAAATACAGATCAATGGCGTTATAAAATTCGCTGCAAAATGACGCTATAAAATCGCCCGCACGTGACTTTTTTGGTTACACACTGCCATTTGAAATTTGCGATTTGTGGCGTTATAAGTTTTTGGATGGCGTTATAACAACGAGGATCTACTGTATCATACTCGCCTAGCTATAATTTTGCGTGGTAAAGTATTTGGCTGGCAAGACGTTTTAATCTCTTGCTAGACGCCCCGAAATTGCTCTTAGAGGCTACAACGCGTCGCTCCTGGATGTAAAATTCGATTTGGAATCGAATGGTGTTACTTTCGAGCCGTGCTCTCTTAGTAAAAACACGAAAAATCACGCATTTACTGCCAAAAATCAAAATCGGGCCGAAATGTCGTAAATTGCGATTATCTCGAAATTTCATTAAGTTAACGGACATCGTGTGAGAACTTTATTCGATTCTAAATTAAATTTTACATTGGACCCGTGTGGCAAAATAGCGATTCAAGCAAGTTTTGAGGTACTTCCATTAGAGCAAACTGCAGCATTTGAGCCAGATTTCTAAGTACTCAAAAACCTGCAATTGGACATGTAATTTAAACACCGCCAGGAGATTCTACGCCCTTGAAAACATATAAAACGCCATTTTCAGCTTCATCATTATTGACCAAACCCTGAGTATAAGTGGGGTCGGGGTGACGAATTCTAACTTTACCACGCAAAATTCTAGCTACGCTATCATACTCTTGCAACACTCGATCAAACATTTCACTCTTCTCAATTTTTTGATTGACATTGGGCTTGGTATTCGACAGTTCGCTGTTGCGACAAAATACTGTATGCAGAATTTTTTCTCTGTCGAAAGAGACCATTTTCACGGGGTATGTACTCATGTTGTTTTTTCAAAGAAGAAGAAGGCAAGAAGCAATTGTGCAATTTGCTGGACCATGGAAATACCGACGATGATATGAGGTTGCTCGAGGAGATGGTGCCACCACGGTCCTTTGAAAGGGAATCCTCCTACGCGAGCGAGATGGAGCGCAGGGGGCTATTCGACAAGCGACGAGGCCCATGACGGACAAGATGTGATGCACGCCGCAGAAGAAGTACTTTGGAACAGACAGCGCATGAGAGCAGCTGAGGAAGCGCTGCTGCAGCAGGAAGGGCTTGCGCAGGAAGAGACCACCGGTGGCGAGCACGCTGACAGCGACTCGATTGCGACAATAATCCCATTCGACGACGCCGACGTGGTGGACGCACCCATTGATGACCTAGAGGTCGGCCAAGAAGAAGCCAGTACTGTAGCAGCAGCGAAACCACAATGCGCCGTTCTCAGTGCCCTTCAGTAGTAACGCGCTCGATGAAGCACCGCCCCGTCTTCCCAAGAAGCGCCGCTCGAAGCGCAACACTGCGAAGTGATTGTACTACTGTATATGTCATCAAGATTCTCAAGCATTTTGTTTGTTAAATCAGTTAATATGATAAAAAAACGGGATTTATTAGACGCGCCGCCCCACCAGTGCATCTTGTAAAAATGTCAAAGTCGATGCTGGACGACGCGCCGTTCTGGATTTCAATGTTTTACTGTAATATCCGCTTCTCACGCCCTACTGTACCTTGAAACGAAACAGGCCAGGGGGCGCACTCACGACTTTGTTTCTTTTGCCATCATCATCCCTTCATACGGTATTCTTCATCATCCACACTTCTCTATATCTTTATTTTTCTTGTCAGTGGCAATGCTAAGACGCCTTCACCTCCTTCAAGCAACTTGCACGCGCTTCATCAGCAAGACATGCGAATAGATCTTTTGGACCGGAAGTATGATGGCTGTATGATCAAGCAGCACAGTAGATGCTCGTTATAACGGCACTCTTTATAACGGCATTTCATTGAAACTGATCGACGCCGTTATAAAAATCACTGCAAAAAACCGTTATAATATACTCGCTCACACGTGACATTTTTAGTTACACACTGCCGAGCAAAATTTTCAAATGATGCCGTTATAAGAATTCTGAATGCCGTTATAACGAGCATCTACTGCAATTGGCTCAAAAGTGCTGTCCCGAAGAAGCCGACAGTATTTCTATGATGATACTGTACTTTTTACTTTTTCAAAAAATGGGGGAAATTTTTGCTACTGTATTAATTTTCAAAATTGACCCAAAAAGTGACGGTTACAGTACTGTACTGTATACAGTATGATAGATGATTGAGACGCACAATGCGACCAAAACCGGTCGAGAAGACCCGATATCAATTGGGTCGTTGTTGTGCAGATACCGTAATTAAATCCAAATAATATCGATATTTTTTTCACAATTTGGCACAATCTTGGTCAAATTTTCTTCGATTGCAATGAAACTTGCATTGTTCGAATTAGAAAGGCTTCATAGCCCTTTCCGGAATGTTTATTTGCCCGATGCATAAATTTTGTATGCTTGCAAAATCGGATCAAACTTTTGATTTATTTTTAAATCTCATTTTCTCGACAGCGAAAATGACGACCTACAGCGCTTTTAACGTATCGCAAGCAGCTGCTGAATATCCGTCGAATGAGACCAGTTTCACCGATGGATGGCTAAAACTCGCAGAGAAAATTCACTTTATTTTATCAAAATCTTTAATCGCGATTTGCTCGACAACGGTCTAATAAACCTGTGATTTTTATTCCAGTTTTACACAAAAGGGGGCTCAAAGCATCTAATGGGATGACTTGCAGTGCGCTAGCTTCATGGGTTTTAATTTTTTGCATCGATTACTGTATTTCACCAGCCTGCAGCCCATTCATCAGCGCACAAAAATCTGCAAAATAAAAAATAAAAAATACTGAACCTATACTGTAACAGTAAAAAATTTGACCATGCAATTTACGTACAGCACCTTAATTTGGAAGTGTCAAACCTTAAATTTTTGCAAAAAAATCTTGCCAAAAGTAGGCATTTTTCTCAGTCGATCGCCGTTCATGCGTCACTCTTTGGGCATTTTTCTTAAAGTTCGGGCGACCTGCTGCCATTTTGTCTGCCAATAGCAAATTGTCGGAGCTACCTGTTTGGGATGCATTGATCACTCGGAGTTCGAAATCTCCCAAATTTGGCATTTTCTGAGATTGAAATGTGTGACCCCAGAGTGACCCCTGAATTTTTCAAAAGTGGTCGTAGCGCTTTGGGAGTTTAAGCTTTTTAGTTACAAATTCTGCGCTGAATTCGATGCGGCTATTTTTGACCGGGGTCGACCATGCAATGGCCAGATGAACGCAAAATAGTACAAATGTGCCGTTTTTGGCATTTTCGAGTTCAAAAAAATCGGGCGGATCCGTCTTGAGCACTGCTGGGCGAGAGTGCACGTACAGTTCTACAGTATCATATGTCGTGATGGATTTTTCATCGGCGGGCGAGCAAGCTGTAAAAAAAATTCTGGAGGCACAGCAGCAGGACGCCAAAGTCAGAAAAACAAGCTCTTTGATGTTTGAACGGTGATTTTTGAACGCACAGTGCATGTGTGCGTTTTTGTGCGGTGTAGAACGACGCTGCACGTATTGAAATTTTGACGCGCGTCAGATGCCGCCAACTGAGCTTGCTTAAATATGCCTTGATCTAACATTGTGTTGTTTTGAGGTGAAATCCAAAAAAAACGAATAAAAATCATCGTGCATTACTGTATTTGTGCATTTTTTTTTTGATGCTGGCTGCTTGTTTTTTTTCAGATGGATGAAACATGAAAGAAAGAGGAGGGGCATGCTTCACAATTGCAGCCATCATCCTACGTAGTGTGACATACTGTAATACTGTATCATACTGTAGATGTTAGCAGTGGTGTTATGACATCTTGATATGATACTTGGGAAAAAGACACTCACAAAAAAATATTTACTGTCAGAAGTTGGGGGTTTCTACGTAGTAGGGCTAAATTTCTTGTATCATAGCCACCACTGCAATGTGGCATCGCTACAAGCGACTCCTGGCGTGGTTGCCCATGACTCCATCATGTACGTAGCTAGGGCCGTGCAAAAGTAAAGAGCATTGTCTACAGTATCATACCAATCAATGCAAGCAAAACGCAAGAAAATCAATAATGACGGCTCTCCTTCATTTGCTTTTTTTATAATAACATGTCTCTGAATGATATAAAAATGCATTGGTGTTCGGCACAAGTGCACGGCACAGCACACAAGGTTTTTTTTTCTAAAAAGAATGGCGCGCAAAAGTGCAAAAATCGTGAAAAATTATTTTTCTGGAATTAAATAAAGGCTTGATGTTAAAGTAAGAGTCACGGGTTGCTGGAAGTGTGCCTCGTTGTCATGTGTGTAGAAATTAAGTGGGTCATGGTGGCCTGCTGCGAGCACGCGTATGAAATTGGGACGGAAATGGGATTTGGGCGGCGGGGCGGCGGGGAAAAGTCTGTTTCCAAAGGGCGACCTGCCCTTTTTTTTTTGGTTCTCCTCTTTTTTTTTTCTCTTTCCCGTACTGCTCAGGTTTCGCGTTCCTGTTCCTTCCCGCATTCTTTGGTCATAGCGTAAGAGCACCACGCGTGCGACTTGACTCGTATTAATATCGTTTGTTTCTGCCTTTCGTGCCGTCATAGGGTCGTTCCACGACACATTTTTTGTTTTCCTCTCTTTCCTTGTCATTTTACTCTAGACGAATTCCATTTGTCCTGGCGTAAAAAATAAAAAAAGAAAAGAAACAGGGAAACCCGACTCGCTTATCGCATGAGCTCCTCCGTGAACAACGCGCCGGCCCACGCGCCATCTACACCGTCGTCCCATGCTGCGCTGTCGCCTGCAGTGCCCATCGACTTGCCGCGCACGTCGCATGCCGCGACCACAGATGAACACACGCCGTATGTCCCTCCCCCCTTTTTGTTCTCAGGCCAACAATCTGCTCATGCACGCTTTTTTTTTTTTTTTTTTTTTAATCTGCTCTCGCAATCCAATTCACCTTTTTTTTTTTTAAAAAAAAATCTTTTAGGTACATGAACAGCAACAAAAAAGCGCATGGCCCGCCACGACCGAACCACAAGACGAATCGTAAGTTTGAAATTAGAGAAATTCCCCCTTTTTTATTGCCAATTTGTGAGCGTGAGCGTGTGTGGATTGTTTGATCAGGTGGCACACACGACAAACAAATGGGCGTGTGCCTGTCGTTGACATTTTTTTTTGATAGAATACAAGCACGATTATGGCTACAACAGCGAAACGGGCAAAATCAAGCATCCCCCCTCGTATAGCAAACCCGCACCAGATCATGTGCGCGCCGGCGGCATGCAGCAGCAGGTAATCAAGAAAAAAAAAAAAAAGATCACACCTGCCCTTTTTTATTTATTTTTTTACTCACGACTCTCACTCCGTCTCCCCCCCCTTTTTTTTTTGATAGAAACCTTCGTTTCACCGGCAAGGCAAAGGCACGTTCAACAAGCGTGAGCCCAAGGCGGCCGACAATAGCCACAAGGACAAGCTGTTCACACAGCCGTTTGTGCCGCAGTCGTCGTACACGAATGGGTCGCCTATCCAGGCTTACCACCACGCCGCACCGGCAGGTATGCCTTTGCACGCGCATCATCCTTCCCAGCAGCAGCAACAACAACATCCGCAGCCGCCGTACACGGCGTCACAGGCGTACTCATCCGGATCGTTGCACGCCATGTCCTATTACGTGCCTGCGGCGAGTGCAGACCCCGCAACGCGACACGCAGGTATGCCCATGCATCCCGGATGGCCAATGGCACATTTTGTAAGTTGGGGGAATTGGAGGTGTGAAAAGGGTGAACATTGGCCAACTCATCGATTCCGCACTTTCATAGTACGCGACGACGGCCCAGCCTGTGTACGACCCGCACCAGCAGCAAATGACGTATAGCTACATGTACGCGCCTCACATGCCGCACCAGGTGCCGCCCCCACCCCCATCGTCGTCGTCGGCCATGTACCCGTCTCCGCAGATGCAACATCCGCCATTACCCGTGTCGTCACCATCATTGGGGCCGCAGAATTTGGGCTCACAGACCTCGCATCGACGCGCATCCTCATCCACAACGTCGGCAGCGTCACAGGGCTCGCCACACACAGCATCCACCAAGCTCGCCGCCCCGGCATCGCCGTACCAGCTGCCTCAGCATCACAGCAGTCCTAATCCGTCCAAATCCAAGGCCATTGCCATCATCAACCCGGATACAGGCACACGCGTCAACGTCGATATTGCAAAGAGCGTATCCACAAGCTCACGCAGTAGCACAACCACCACAACAAGGCGCGATATCGACCATCCTGCTCCTCCCTCGTCGTCCTCATCGTCTTCTGTGGCTGCGACTGCCACTGCGACTGCGACCGCTGCACCTGTTGCTGCGCAAACAAGCATTCCCAACCCCAGCCCGTCTTATCTGGACATCATGGACCCGGCCATCCGCGAGCGCGAGGAGCGCGAAGCCCAGGAACAGCTCGAACAGCTCCGGCAAAAGCAATTACAAGCTCAGAATCAGCAGGATGACCAAGAGAACGCCGCAAAAGCCCTTGCATCGCCCGAAAAGGGGCATGAACACGAAAAACACGCCCCAGTGCCCGAGGAATCGACGGTGGAAAAGGATAAAACGGAGAACGATGTGGCGACATGCCCCGAAATCGTCGAATTCGACGTCACCGAGTCGCCCATCCCGACACGGTCCAATGCGCCCGAGACCATTGTCCCCAGCGCGGCCCCGGCCACAGAAGGAGAAGGAGAAGGCGATGTTGTGCCTACCGCCCCTGCCGTTTTGCCCCAAAGTCCTGAAATCACGCTGACGGACGCCAAGGACGAGACCACCGCGCCAATCACACCGCCAATGGAAGCCAAAGACGAAAAAGACGAAAAAAATGACAACGAAAAGATTCCCTCGGCACCACCGTCGCCGTCGCCACCACCCGCCATTGAAGAAAAGGACGAAAAAAGCCAAGAAGAGGCCAAAGAGACCGGCCATGGGCTTTCCAATGGGATTCTTCGTTATGACCCTGTGTTTTTGATGCAATTCATGCCGCTATGTATGGACATCGACGAAGATTTGTCCATGTTCCAAAACATGCAGCCCGTCATGAAGCGCCAACCGTCGACGGATCGCCATCTTGGCCGCAACAACGCATCAAACACGTCGTCGGCGCACCAACATCCAAACGTGCACCAGCATTCCCACGCGCACCCGCCCCAGCAACAGGGCCAGCAGCAGCAAGGCCAGCAGCAATCGCAACCGCAGCCACAGCACTCGCCATCTCATGGGGTGCAGCAGCATTACCCGTCTCAAATGGGTTTCCAAGGTGCGCGATCGCCCATCCAAGGCAATACACACCAAAAATACGCTCAGACGACACCGCGGCAGGGCCGCCACCAAGGCGGTGGGGCAAATCACGAAATGCAGCGCGAAGGTTCCATGGGTCGTCATGGTGGAAAGCCATCCTCGGGTGCTGGTGGCGGGCCAACACGCGGAAACACGCATTACGCGTCACCGTCGTCTATGGGCGCGACCACCAGTGCATCCGCATACAATATTACCAACGTGATTGCGGCCGTCACCGCCTCGTCTTACCATGGCAATAACAACAATTACAATTATAACAAGGCACGCACACCATCCAACGATCCATTGTGGCAGCCATTGCCCAAGAGCGAGAACCGATGGGTCCCGCCATCTACAGCGAAGGCCACGACGGCGGCTACGAGCACCAGTAGCAACAGTAGCAACAGCAATCAGACCTTGGATCCCAAAGAAATGGAAAAGGGCGAACAGCAATTGTCACAAGAGGACATCTCGCGCAAGATCAAGGGCCTGCTGAACAAGCTGACGCTTGAAAAATTCGACACCATTTCCGACAAGATCATCATGTATTGTGCGCAATCACGCAACGAGACCGACGGCAAGTCGCTACGCACCGTGATCAAGCTTGTTTTTGACAAGGCGTGCGACGAGGCCGCATTTGCACCCATGTGGGCCCAATTGTGCCGCAAGATCGACAAGTGGATGCCTGCAGACATCACCGACGTCACCATCCTCGACAAGCAAGGCAATCCGCTTGCAGGCCATCCACTCTATTGCAAATACCTCTTTAGCCGCTGCCAGCGCGAATTCGAGCGCGGATGGGCCGTCGCTCTACCGCAAGGCACAGACACTGCCGTCGTCTTGAGTGACGAGTACTATGCCGCTGCAAAAATCAAGCGCCAGGGTCTTGGACTCGTTCAATTCATCGGCGAACTCTACCGACTCGGCATGCTCACGGAAAACATCATCTATGGCTGCCTCAAGCGCCTCAGCGACTATGGCGCACAGGCTCGCGAGGAGGAGGTCGAGTCCCTCTGCAAGCTGCTCACCACCGTCGGCAAGGATCTCGACAAAAACACCGTAAAAGCACCCATGTTTGACGTCATCTATTCCCGCATGCAAAACGAGCTGTACAGCAGCCCGCACCTCTCGTCCCGCGTCAAATTCATGATCCAGGCAACCACGAAAAAAAAAAGGAGCGTCAATCGCACGAAATTAATAGCTTTTTTCTTTGTTTTTAGGATTTGATCGAGTTGCGCAAAAACAAATGGGTGCCCCGACGAAGCAAACAGGACGGCGGGCCAAAGACCATTGCCGAGATCCATGAATTGGTAAAAAAAAAAAAAAAAAAAAAAAAAAAAAAAAGAAACGAGCAAATGGATCAAAAAAAATCAATTTGTTAATTTTTTTTTAAAAAAATTTCAGGCTGAAAAGGAGAAGGAAGAGGCATCGAAACGCGCGGCGCACGGCCGTGGCAATGGCGGATACGCCATGGGTCGCCAAGGGTCGCAGCAGGTAGGCGGACGCAATGGGACAGCCAAGAATGGGGCGCAAAATGGCGGCGGGGCCAATGGCAATGGCAATGGCGGTGGCAAACGCGCGGCACGCACGGGAACGACGGCCGGAAATGGCAACGACGGCTGGAACACTGTGCCCGGCAGCACGCAGGCAAATACAGGCAACAGCAATAACCGCCGCGTCAACGATCTGTCCAATTTTGGGAAGGCCGAGCGCACGCGCACGCGCACAAACGTCCTCGGACCAAGCAGCAGCCCCTTTGCCGCACTCAACAAGTCCGCTGCCCACGGCATCGAGCGCAAGGCAAGCACAAACAAGTTTAGGTAACGAAAAAGAAAATCGAAAAAATTAAAAAAAGACGCGACTCTTACTCGTTTTCAATGGTTTCAGCTCATTGCTCAACCATGAGCAGGACGACGACACGCCGGCCCTCGCATCCAAGGAGTCATTGCGACCATCGAGCGGCACGGACACGACGACAAAGGACAGCATCAAGAGCCAAGCCGCGGTTGCTACCGACCATACCACCAAGGATACATCGCCATTGCATCCCGATACCACCACCCTCACGCGCCGCGCGCCGCCCCTGGATGAGGCAAAGCTCAAGCGCAGAATCACCAATTCCTTGGATGAATACTTTGCCATGGCCAACATCAAGGTAAAAGAAAAAAAAATGCGTGTCACTCTATCAAAACTTACATGTTGACGATTCGTGATAGGACCTCCTGGAAGACCTGGCCGAATTGGACCAGCCAGACAAGGACTCAGTGCTTGCAACATTGTTGCTGGGCGTTGTAGAGAAGAAACAGGCACAGGTCGACAGTGTATGTGCGCTGCTGCCGCAGCTGTATGCGCATGGCGCGCTGGAAAAGACGGCCATGCAGCACGCTTTCCAGACCTTCATCGAATTGTACGAGGATTTGGTCATTGATGTGCCGCAGGCCCCAAAACTCGTCGCTCAGCTGCTCGTCCACAGCGATCTCACCCTCGACGACGTGTGGCAGCCCACACAGCTTGGACCGTGCCCCGAAAACCTCCAAAATGCTTACACAGACCAGCAAGCGCTCGCGCACTCCTCAGCATCATCGCCATGAAATCAACCCATGCATTAGATCCTCACGCCCCATCCTGTGCTTTTCCATGTAGTTTCCACCCATTAACCTCTTTTTTTACCCACTGTTTCTGCGCTCTTGTACAGTCCATCGTCACTCGCCCACGGCCCCACCTTTCATCCCTCAATTTGCACACATCACTAAACAAATCTGTGGTTTTAACAACAAAAAAATAGGTTTAAACAAAGTATTGGAAGCGAAAAACACGTTCTCCTGCAAGCTGGAGAAAATATTATTATGTGTGTGGCAACCAATGATTTAAAAGAAAAAGAGCATTAACACGCACCTGCATGACACATACACGGTCAAAATTGCACTGACGCATCCCTCATGCGTTCATGATGATGGTCTAACCGATCGCCATATAATTTTATCTTCGCCGGGTTTCTGTGTCCGCGGTTTGTTTTCCACTGGGACAAGTTCGATCGCCAACGGGTAAAAATTTGGTAAGTAACAGTTGAATTTGTAAAAAATACAAGAAAATGTTGAAAATGCCGAGAATGGCCAAATCAATCTCCAGTTTTTCATCGATTTTTGAAAAAGAGTAGGCTCAAAGCCCTGTTTAAGTCTTTCACTGGGGCACTACTATCCTTGATGGCGCGTAATCACCACATTTGAAAATCACAAATTTTCCAAGGGGTGCAGTCGAGGATTTGGAAACAATAGAATTTAGGTCCTCAGAACGACGTACCGTTCATACACATTGTAAACAAGACAGATTCACCAGCAAAAAGGCAGTTAAAATAAGAGATCCAGTGACCGGTTACCGCGTAAAACGCAAAAAGTTGCATTTTTTCACCGCAAGGCAAACTTTACAAGAATTGGCTGAGCGCCATGAAAGTCACATCATCAGAAAGGGCACGACTTGAAGCGTATGTGGACACGGGTGATCTTTGAAAAGAGTCACTTTTGGCATTTTTGACGCCGTTTCAAATCTCATAGCATTTTTCGACGCGTGATAAACCGCGTCAGGCGTCGAATTACACGCGCCTGTCCTAATCAAATCCATGCACCCGGCGTATCACTTGATAGTGGACGCGTCGGTGCGTCAACATGATTACGGTTTTCTCATGCAATTCGCGGTTGAAATAAAATCGAAAATTGGCCATTGCTCGTGACCCAGCAGATGAAGTGATCACTTTTCTGCCATTTTTGCCGGTTTAGCCATGCCCTCCTTCTTGGGTGCCAGTTTGATGGAATTCCGAGGAATTGATTTCAACTCTTTTTGTTTGGGGGCTCGCCATGGCCAAATTTTGGATTGCGCGTGGCATGTCCCCAGTGGCTCGTGACAGCCCCAAATCGCGCCCCCCTCTGATTTCGAGCTCGTCTTTTCACGTCAGTTTGTATTTCGGCGCTTGGTGAGCCAAACTTGGGGGAGATATAAGCACGCTTGCTCTTTAAAACGCAAATACATATAAAACGCTTGAAGGAAACTTGTCCAAGCGGATCCAAATGATAACAGTTGATCATTGGACACAAAATGCAAGGAATTCACGCAGAAAGCTGACAAGAAAACTTGACTTTAAAACGTCAACCAGTTGCGAATTGTTACTTTTTTTAAATATTTTTGTATTTTTCGCCAAAACCAGTCAGTGTATTGTCGATTTTTATCTCGTGTTTATCCGTGCATGTTGTGCGATTTACGATATGAATGAATGCCGAGGCGATAAAAGGTCGAATGTTTGCCTTTTACTCTCTTGGAGTGCTCGCGAATTTTGAAAATCATGAGGGCGCGCCATCCATTGACTGCCATGCTGCAAGAGTCAGCTCATTTGAACAACAAAGGATGTCAACGTCGACCCAAGATATTCTCTCACAAAAATTCAAACTCGCGAATCCTGCTCTTTGACGATTATAAAAATCAGATATCCCTGTCGCTCCGTATGCAAACACGAAAAAAATGAGTGTCTTTTGATAAAAATAAAATAAGATGTATTTCTTTGAATAAAAAAAAAGAGGAGGTATGAACTGGGAATGATCAAGGTTTGATGTACAGAATGAATGGGGCAAAAGATAAAAGAAAAAAATACTACATATACAAATGGAATTTGGGCTGAATGGCTCAATAGACGCCCTCTGGATCATGCAATTGCAACAAGCTAGCGGTTGGTGTATCCTTGTGTGATTGCTGCAAAAAGTGCTTTGTGACGCCCTCGGCGGGCATGTCTTCTTGTTTGAGAACGTCGATGGCGTGGCCGACGATGAGGAGCCCGGGTGGGCGGCTGCCGCCGACGCTCTCGAGGACCTTTGAAATGTTTTCGAGCGGGCCATAGACGACGCGCTGGTCGTCGCACGAGGCGCGTTCGACAATGGCACAGGGGACATTGGCCGGGTATTGCTGCTTGGCAATCAAATCTGCGACAAGGGCATCCAATCGATGGATCGCCATGAGGAACACGTCCGTACGCGACGGCTCATATGTGGGCAAGGGCACGGGCGAGTTCTTTTGACCAGTGCCGGTCGTCACGAGGAATTGAGACGTGACCGACCGGTGTGTCAGAGGAATACCCGCGAGCAATGGCGCCGCAATCGCCGACGAGATTCCAGGAAGCACCTTGGCATCAAAACCATGCTTGCGGAAAAACAGCACCTCTTCACCACCACGGCCAAACAGGAAAGGATCTGGAAAAAAGTCGAAATGGTGAGATTTTCCTCTTTTTCATCCCAATTGATCCCTCTTTTTTCCTTTTTCGTCCGAATTAAGCCTTTTTTTTTTTTCTTCTGTTTCCAAATCGCCAACTTACCACCCTGCTTGAGACGTACGACATTCTTGCCCTCCTTGAGTGCGACGAGGGCCAATTCGTTGAATTCTTGCTGTGCGGCGTCGGCATTGCCTGGGAACTTGCGCGCAATCTTGAGTTCGCATTCGACGAGAGCCACGACCTCGGCGGGGACAATCTTGTCAGAGAGCACGAGATCGGCGTTTTTGATGGCTTCGTGTGCAGCGATGGTCAAGAGCTTTGGGTCGCCTGTGCCCGAGCCAACGAGGGTGATGGAGCCCTGCAATGGCTGCTGGTTGCCATTGGATGAAGATTTCAGGGTGGCAATGGCGTCGTCGTCGTCCATGGTGGATGAGTAGCCCTCGTCCTTGTGTGTGTATGACTCGAGCAGGTCCTCCATCTCCTTGTCGCCCAGGCGTGCGAGGCGGTCCATGCTCCAATATTCACAAATCTGCGCGAGCCACGCCATGCGCCTGTTCTTGGCCATGTCGCCCGGGTCCGTCTGCCTGATCTTGTGACGCAATTGGCCCACACGATGCACGGCATCACCAAGTTTGGCGGGCAACCCGCTAATAATATGGCGGCGGATACGGTTGGACAGCTTGGATGCCTGGCCATTGGTGGACACGGCAATTTGGAGCGATTGGTCGCGGTACGTGCTCGTCATGAAAAAGTCGCAAAGGTCGTTGCGGTCCGTGACATTCACCGAAATGCGCAAATCACGACAATCTTGCGCCATTGCCTCGACGGAC
The DNA here is from genome assembly GCA_025201375.1 of Gongronella butleri. Lineage (NCBI taxonomy): Eukaryota > Fungi > Mucoromycota > Mucoromycetes > Mucorales > Cunninghamellaceae > Gongronella > Gongronella butleri. The sequence continues at coordinate 379,600 of JAIWZP010000023.1, read as the reverse complement.
GCGTCCGCCACCGCCTGGCACACAAACGCCATGTGCACTTGCTCGTCCTGCGACGCCTCCAGGAACGCGTGCCACGACGCACCCGCATAAACAACCTCGCCGCTAGCAATTCGGTGTTCAAGCTCGGAAACCATGTTACTGCGCTCACCAACAACAACAACGCGTGCGTCCGCTTCCAAAAGACCAAAGATCCGGTGCGCCGCCACCGCGTTCGTCCCAACGACAACCATGGTCTTGGCCTGGCACTGGAACGCCACCATAAGCGACGCTCCACCTTGAGGAGTAGCAATTTGCCCAGCCATCAAATAAAAATAGAAGAATAAAAGAGTGGGGAGAAAAAGGGAAAAAGATAAAAAAAAAAGTGAAGCGAGGAACAAGAGAAGAATAAGAGGAACAAAAAAAAAAAAAAAAAGAGGGCGATGAAAATAAAAAGGCACTCACTGCCAATTGTGGGGAGTCCCCGACCCATTCACTGCCGACATTTATGGCGCAATTCTGACGGGATCGTCGGAGCTTGCCTCTGATTGGTCAAAGATACTCTCAGGGCCCCGCTGCCATCTGATTCATCCATTCATCGCCCCATCACGCAATGCGTCAAGCGAAGAGCAATGGCCCGCCTCTTTTTTTTTGATAGAGATGGCCATTGATAGCAAACAAAAAAAAAAAAAAAAACAAGCGAAGAGCATATCAAATTGACCAAAATGGGTAACAAACAAAAAAAAAAAAGCTTCATTTCACAAGATAAAGTGTGCAAATGCCTATCAGTGCAATAAGATAAGGCACCACGAACAACGTTGGCTGGATCAATTGCCAAAGTGGGTTGTCGAGCTTGATAGGTGTGCTGATGGGCGTGCCACATGCCTTGGGGAAGTGGCCATCGCGGTAAAAAGCGGCCATGATCATGTCCTTTTCAACCCAGCGCTCATGCAGCCAATTGCTGAATCGCGCCTCGTCGTGCACAGGGAGATCCTTGATGCGGAAGCGCCGCACATACATGTGGATCTTGCGCGGGTATTGATTGAAAAAGAACACACCCGGCAACGTGTAGATTGACTCGGGATTGTCCCCCTTTTTGATGTCGGGGTAGCAGATTGTCAGGTCATACACCCATTCGACGCTCGTGTCCAGCGTCTCCATCGCCAACCGCAGCCCCGTCGACCGAGGCAACAATGTATACGTCAGATCCTCCTTTCGAAAAAAAAAATCAAAAAATGGAGAAAATGGAGAAGGTGAGCCAAAGGCTTGCTTCAATGACCCTGTTGCCTGCGCCACCCCGCATGCCATGGGGGCTGTGGAAGCCATGCACGTATGCCGCTCATGTTAGTGGCCTGCTTTGTCAGCAATTCGCACCCATTTCTTACCAAATTCATCTTTTCCGCGTACGCCTTGGACCGCTGGCGCGTATTGTCCGAAACCACTAACAAAGAGGGACAAGCGGGTCAGCAAGACGCGTCATGCGCGTACAAGGATACCGCGAAACACGTGCTAAAGTGCGCAAAATGCGTGTTTTTTTTTTCTTTTCTTTTCTTACCTGTGCCTTCTGGGAATAGGACGAGCCACAATGGCCGGCCATTCTTTTTGGACCTCGTCAGATTCTCCTTCAAGTGCAATTGATCGTCGGCGAGCCGCCTCTTTAGAAAAATAAAGTCAAAGTATTGCATGCCCCTGTTTTAAAAAAAAAGAAAAAACTCAAGGTTGGCGTGATCCAATGGGCCAAAAATGGTGAAAATAACTTACCAGCCGTACCAGGGCAGGTATTTTAGGCTGCTCTTGACCACGATCTTGATGCTGCCATGTGCTCGTGCCAAAAAGGCAAGTGCCCAAATGTACACCCAGTCCGCGTAGATCTAAACAGTGCGATCACATGAGCTAAAAAGTGAGATCCATGACACCTCAATTCCTCTCCATGAGTCCACCCTTTCACCCCATCCCTCACCCCATTTTCCCCACACAAACAAACGTGCATACACGCAAAAATTAGAAAAAAAAAGTAAAAAAGAATTTAAAAAAAAACACGGCTCAATGGGATCCGTACCTGGTGATTGCCAATGACAATCATGCGATCGGGCATGTGCAGCTGGAACCCGCTGTCCTTGGGCTCGACAACGGCAGGGTCGTCCGTGACGGTGGGGTCCAGGGTGAGGACAAACGTCGACGGTGCAAAGAATTGGACGACTGCCATAAGGCACTGAGACCAGACACGCTGGGTCATGGCAATATATTGTCGAAAGACGGGCTCGGCAAAGAAATACAACGGCAGGCCCAAGGTTTGCCCAAAGACAACGCACACCGACTGGTAAAACAGGCCAAAATTGACGCAAACAAAATTGACAATACTCGACGGCATAACAAGGCGCTACCAGTGAGAAAGGGGAAGCAACGACAAGAAAAGAAAAGAAAAGAGAAGAGTATGGCAAAGAAAAGGGGGGTGGCTGCCCATCGTAAACATCAGCTGAGCGCGATCGTTTGAAATCTCGGGCACAATGCCGACACCCGACTCAAACACCGACGCCCAGTCCGCCCCCGAGATGGGCTTTGCGCAATGACACACGATCGAAATAAGCTCGCTGAGCGCGTCTTGGTCAGATCAACCGCGTCAAAAAATGCCATTTGCGTGGCATTTCGAGATGAATGACATGACCCCACGGACCATTTTGCCGGCTGATGTCCCAATTGATTTTTTTGCGTCCTCGGATGAAGCACAGCGTGCAAAAGGCATGACAGATGTGCACAAAATGCCAGAGGAAAACGACAAAAACAATGATCTCTGCGCAAACACTGCTTTTGGTCCCTGGTGCACTGAAAAAATGGGTTGAAAGCCTATGGATCCGCCCAATTGGAGCAGTAAAGGCACGTCCAATCCTCTGTCTTCAGTGCATGAGTCGATTTCCCGCGGCGCTTCGTGAAAAAAGCAAAAAAAGGGGGAAAAGGGGTGTTTACGTCGGCAACGAGGAAGCTGTGCCAATTCAGCGTGCACGAGCCGCCGGAAAATGAAGCAAATGACCAAGGCAATAAAGGATGTACATTACGATAAATGCGCCTTTAGTCCATTGCCTTGTAAAACGCGAAAAAAATGAAAAAAAGCATAAAAAAAAGAGGGCCTTTGCTATTTAAGAAAGCGGCGTGTGGCGTCACTTTCTTTTTTCCCATTCTCTTCTCCTCCCCCTTTTTTTGTTTGTTTACCCACCTTTTTCTTTTAACGCGTTGACATTGTCCTTTGCAGGACTCGTTTTGCTTGGTGAGTGTGCTTTTTTTTTATTTCTGTGCGTGCTTGCAGAAGAGAGGAGAGGCAGCGCGCGAGCAAAGGCTGTGGGTGTTCATCGTTTCCTTGTCTTTTTTTCTTTCATTTTTTTCACTTTTATAGCATGACTCGCCCTTCCATGGAACCTTACGGAAAGCCGCTGAATCCCATGTTGGCCATGATACAGCGGCAGCAACAGGAACAGCAGCAGTACGAGGCATTGTCGGCCGGCAAGACTTTGGGCGCCAGTGTGGCCGCGTCATCGCCGGTCGCCGTGGAACCCGCGTCGCCCGCTGCTAACGCCGCTGCTGTTGCCGCGCCCGCCATGCCGCCCGCTGCCTCGCCCACCGCCACAATGCCCTCAATGCCCTCGATGATTCAACAACAGCAAATGATGAGCCAAAACATGATGCACCAGACATATCCGCAGCAACAGCCGCCTCACATACCGCAACAGATCGAGCCCCAGCAACAGGCCACTTATACCATGCCAATGCGCTCCATGATGCCCAATGAAGGTACCAAAAACGAAAAAAAACGCGTCAAAAAATCTTTTTTTCTGATCTTTTTTTTCTTTTTCTATTTTCAAGCCATGTACGGCATGTATCGGCCGCCACAAGTGTATCCCAGCATGCCCATGAACTCCATGATGCCAATGGGTACAAAAAATGATGAATTGGGCAAAAGAGGAGGAGTGCTTTTTTCTTGATGTTTGATTTTTTTACGCTTTTTGACGCGTAGGGCCGTATTCACCCAGTCATTCGCCCGCCCCCAACCACATGCAGCCGTATTCTCAGATGGACATGACGTCCATGTATTATCAAGGTATGAAAGAGTGCGAAAAAAATGAGACGAGCGTTGCGAGTTTCACATAAAATCGCAAAACGCGTCGAATTTAACCCTGATTCTTTTATTTTTATAAAGATCCCTCCACAATGGCCGATCCACAGATGGCCTACATGGTAAGGATTTTACAGAGTCGCGTTTTTTCTAGGCAGAATCGGGATCTCATTTCTTTTTTTTTTTGAACTTTTTCCTTTTTTTAGATGTCTTCGCAAGCCATGATGAATCCAGCCATGTACTCGATACCCAACATGTCGGCGTCGCCGGTACCGCACATGTACATGAATAGCATGAGTATGGGCACGATGAACAACAACATGGGCAGCGCCATGAACATGTATGGCAACATGGGGTCGTCCATGCCCATGGACAACGCGTCGGGTGGCGGCACCGGCACGCCATCGACGCCGACCAAGCTGGAAACGAGCAATTTGACGTCCAAACCCGTGCAATCCATCGACCAGCCGCCTCAGCCGCCACTCGCCTCGGCATCGTCGTCACCCGTTGCCCACATGGCCGGCGCATCCTCACCCGTCAATACCCTGTCGCCCTCATCCGTCCCGGCCGCCGCCGCTACGCCCCCATTACATCGCACCACCTCGTCCGACACCAATGCCACCATTCTGGCTTCCAATGCAGCCGCCGCTGCCGCCCCTGCCAGCAATATGGCCGAGGCGCCGCCAAAGCCTTCCGTGTACATTCCGAAGACGCGCCTCGTCGAGACCTACGGAGGCATCGACATCAAGGTCTTTGAAAAGTACGACGCCAAACCACCCGTCATGCTCTTTGAAGAGCTAGGTAAAGCCCGTTTTCCCACATTTTCTTGCCTTTTCCACTTTTGTGGTGGTTGTATTGCGTATTTTATTGTGTTTTTAATCTCAATTCCACTCATTTCTCTCTCTTTTTTAAAAAAAGGGACGGTGGATATGCACGCGTTGATCATGTCGCTAAAATCTGGCCTGCCCATGGAAATGACAAACGCGCTAAACACGCTGACGACGCTGTCCAAGGTGGCCAAGCCCTTGCACCTGTTCCTGCGCGAATGCGACGACCTGCTGGACACGCTGCTGGACGCACTGGAGGCGGCGGTGGACAAGGCAAGGCTGTCATGCGCGTCGTCGCCAAGCAACAATGCCAAGGACGAGACGTCGTACCCGCAACTGTTTGAAACGGCACTGGACGAGATGAAGTCGCTGATTCCGCGACTGGAAGACACGTCGTCGGACACATGGTTGCCGCGACGCGAGCTTTGTTGGTGCATCCTCAACATTTTGCGCAATTTGTCGTATCTACCCGAGAACCAGCAAACCATGGCCGACGACCAGCGCTGCATCGACGTGCTTACCCACCTGGTTGACCTCACGCGTCATTACGAACCTGCCGTGTCGCTCGAAGATGAGCACGACTTTATGAAAAACGGCGAAAACGGCGAAACAATTGCCAATGGCACGGAAAAGGTGACATCCATCGAGTTTCGATCGGTGGACATTCTCGACTGTCGCAAGTCGGTGCTGCTGATCTTTGCCAATGTGGCGCAGGCCCTGGGCAAAACACCTCTTTTGCACGCCAGCGCGCTTCAATCGCTCGTGTCACTAACCCATGATTTTATCGTGCATGGCCACGATACATATTATTGCGCCGTCGCCATCGATACGTGGAACAAGCTAGTTGTCCGTGATTTCCATCGACAATTGCTCGCACACGTCCTGGAGGCGCGATTTTCAACCGAGTTGGCACCCAATGGGGCGAAAAAGGTGTTGACGTTGGCGGATGACACACAGGTGACGCTGACGGCGTTCCCGGATGCCGACGCAGCGCAATTGGTCGCGTCACAGCTTGGCAACATGTTGGCGGCCATGGTCAAGATGCTGCGGCGGCAATTTTACTTGCTCGAGTCTGGGCGCGTGATGGCTTTGGACCAGCCGCAGCTGACCACGCTGGAAACATTGATGATGGGCTTGTACACGGTGGTCGCCGTTGCAGATTCGCGTCTGTGCTCGCAATGGATCGAAAATGACAAGCAAATGCCGGCATCTATTGCTCGCATTGCCCTCACCCTCGCCCTCATGAACCAAAACCACTTGCGCATTGCCGCCCACCGCGCCCTCGACGTCGTCTATGTTCTTGTCCTTGGCGGCGCACAACGATTGGCGGCATTGCAATCCGCCAATGCCACTCTCGACCCGCGCAGACACACAACTTCCTCCTCTTCTTCCTCTTCCTCCGCCTCCACCTCTTCCCTATCACGGCGCAACCATTTTACCATCACCGCACACAGTCTGGACGACTCGGACACAGAGTATGTGCGCGACGTCGCCTCCCGTGCGCGTGCACTCTTGTACGCATCCAATATCCAGGATAAACTCGTCATGGCCATGCTCAACCCGGCCGCCGACCCCGTCATCCTCAACCTCATGGACGACTTGCTTTCCTCATTGAACTCTTTTACCCATCTCCAAACCGAGTAATAAAAAAAGCATTAAAAAAATCATGATACTTGATTGCTACCATTGACAGGTCCCCATCCTGCCCGGTTACACAGCGGATGACGCGGTTGCAAAGAAGTGATCTGAGCACAGGATGTTACGCGGCTTGTTTTTGTATGGGGTCCTCTCTGTATTTTTTCCATTTTCTTGGAGTTTTCTTGAAGTTTTCTTGAGTTTTCTTGTTTTTGCTGGATTCAACAGCGCATGGCGCGTCCCAATGGCTGGACAGAATGGACAACAGGGTGCCAATGGACGAGTTGGCGCCCTTGGAAACAAGGATCGGAGTGTGCCGGTGGCTGCTATTTCCCAATTGGGACAGATCCACTTTTTTTCATTCTTTTGCTTCTCTTTCTCCTTTTTCCCACTTTTTTTTTTCCTCACTGTCGCCTTTTAACTAATGTCAAACTCATACACGCTCGCCAACTGCAGCAAAAGACGCGTAACGTACTTTTACGACCGTAAGTTGGGGGGAAAACGCCCACGGTGTGACAACAAAGGGCTTCGTCACAAGGTGCAACGACGAACAACACGCGCGCTCATGCCTCCTTGCCTTTTTTTATTATCGCTAGACGACGTGGGCAATTTCAATTATGGGCCAGGTAAGCATAAAAGAAAAGAAAAAACGACGAGACGCTGCCTTTTTCATTCTTTGAGCCACGTTCACGACTCATTTTGATTTTTATAGGCCATTACATGAAGCCCAAGCGTATGCATATGGTGCACAACATGGTGGTCAACTATGGCCTGTACAAAAAGCTGGACATTGTGGTAAAAATGGCGAAATAGGGCGCATCGCGCCCGTGGAGCGATAATTGACGTGGCTTTTCTTTTTTTTTTTTTCATCGTGTAGAAACCAGATCGCACTACCGCGTTTCAAATGACGCGCTTCCACTCGGATGAATACATCAACTTTTTGCAAACCGTGACACCCGACAATTTGGAGGCCCTGGCCATGCAATACGGCGGCCTTGAGCAAGGCATTGCCAGGTGTAAGCCTGCATGAGCTTCAAACATTGCCCCATGTGCGTCTCATCTCATGTATTTCTTCTTTCTAGTCAACGTTGGGGAGGATTGTCCCGTGTTTGAGGGCTTGTTTGAATTTTGCTCCATCAGCGCGGGTGGATCGATTGGTACGGCGTGCCATAAAAGGGGGTTCCGTGGGTCACGAGACTCAATTTTTTTTTTTTTTTTTTTTTGGATAGGCGCGGCCAACAAGCTGCTGAATGGTGACGCGGACATTGCGATCAATTGGGCAGGCGGGCTGCATCACGCGAAAAAGACGGAGGCGTCGGGTTTTTGTTACGTCAACGACATTGTGCTCGGCATCTTGGAGCTGCTACGATACCACCAGCGCGTCCTCTACGTCGACATTGACGTCCATCATGGCGACGGCGTCGAAGAAGCTTTTTATACCACGGATCGCGTCATGACTTGCTCTTTTCACAAGTTTGGTGAATTTTTCCCAGGCACAGGCGACATCAAGGTAAGAAAAAACCCTTTTTTTATCATGCCTATGTTTCCAAAAATTGACGCGTCATCCAAACCCATTCACTTAGGACACGGGCTTGTCCAAGGGTAAAAATTATGCTGTCAACGTGCCGCTGCGCGACGGCATTGACGATGAGTCGTACAAGAGCGTGTTTCAGCCAGTGATCCAGCACATCATGGATTGGTATCGCCCCGGCGTGGTCGTGCTGCAATTGGGTGGCGATTCGCTTGCTGGCGATCGTTTGGGCTGCTTCAACCTGTCCATGCGCGGCCACGCATCCTGCGTCGAGTTTTTAAAGAGCTTTGACGTGCCCATGATGATGGTCGGCGGCGGCGGATACACCATCCGCAACGTCGCGCGCACTTGGGCCTTTGAAACGGGTTTGGCTGTCGGCGAGGACCTGACAAAAGGTAAAAAAAAAAAAAAAAAGCAAAATGAAAGCGGCAACACGCGATCAATTCTTTTATTTTTTTGCTCACGTGCTGTTTCTCTAGAGGAGCTGCCCTACAACAACTATTTTGAATACTATGGGCCAGAGTACAAGCTGGACGTGCCCTCCAACAACATGTCAAATCACAACACGCGAGAATACCTGGATCGCACCATGTAAATGACACACCAATGAGCAATCAATGGCTCTTGAATTGCTCGCGTCGCGTGGTTTTTTTTTTGTCTCATGCCCCTTTTTTTTTCCTCTCTTTTACAGCAACAAGATCATAGACAATCTGCGCAGCATGCCGCACGCGCCCTCGGTGGGGCTGCAAGAGGTGCCCAGGGACTTTGATGCCGACGATTACATTGATGGCGAGGACAGCGAGGCAGAGGATGCGGATGTCCGCCGAACGCGTAAGAATTTAGAGGTCATGGAGGCACGTCGCGCAGGACTGACACGCTTTTTTTTTCGTTCTTTAGAGCATCGCAAGCTACAGAACATGGGCATTTTATAAGCGCGTCGCTTTTTTTTTTTTTTGTTTTGTACTTTGCTAAAACTTGCTTTACACTCGTCTGAATTAAAAAAAAAATCTATTGCCGTACAAAAAGTTGCATATGGGATGGAAATGTAAAATTTTTATGCTTCTTCATCATCGGCACGGTGCTTTGTATTCTGGGCATTGTCCACAGACGCGGTGGGTTGGGAATATTCGTCAATGGCACGCGCATAGGCGCGTGCGTGCAGCAGCAGCGCGTCTGGGTCAATGTTTTTGATCGTGTCGCATGCTTGGTGGTAGCATGGATCGTGCGCCACACCAGCCTGGCCACCATAGTCCTTGACCTCGGCCTTGGTCTTGATAAATTCGAAACCCGTCGTCAAGCCGCCAAAAGGAATGCCGGCCTCCTAATTGTCATACAAAAAAAAAAAAAAAATGAGCACCTGCGCTCCTCTGACACGTTTTTTTTTGTGTGTGTGTGCAAATTTTACAAAAAAGGGCCCAGCGTCGCTGCGCGAGATATACTGGAGGCCAACCACCTCGTGTTTTTCATGATTTTGCTCAAAATACTTTTCAAACAGCTTCTCAATGGGTGCATTGCCCGCAGGGATGGCCAATCCTGTTTCCTCACTCTCGTTGCCATCACCTAGCACCCAAAAAAAAAAAAAAAAAAAAAAAAAAAAAAGGAGAAAAAAAACGCGCGCGATCAGCAATTAAAAAAAAACAAAAACGGGTGATAGGTTACCATCGTAGATCATGTTCACATGATTTGGGCTGCCAATCATGTCAATGTTGAGGTACACCTTGATTTTCTTCTTTTCCTCGTCCGAGAGTCCCTTCATGTAATTGTGCGACCCAATGATCCCGAGCTCTTCGGCCGACCAGAATGCAAAGCGCACGGCATTCTTGATTTTGCGCTGCTGGATGTGTGCCGCCAGCTCCAAAAGGGTCGTGACACCACTCCCATCATCATTAATCCCTGGGCCTTGCGCCACGCTGTCTGTGTGTGCGCCGATCATCACTACATTTTCATGATCGCCGCCCTCAGTCTCGGCAATCACATTGTACGTCTTTGCCTGCGTCGTTTTCACTTCCATGGCGAGATTCACGAGCGTCTTGCCAAGCTTCAAGAGCTTCAGCCCAGTGTCCATCGAGATGGCGCCAATGGGCGGCAGCTGTTGCTCATTCTGCTGACCCTGGTCGTCCACCTGGCCCTCGAATTCCTCCTCGTCGGCATTGCTGTCGTAAACGAGCACGGCACTCGCGCCATCCTCGTGCGCCACCTTTTGTTTGTCAGTGAACGAGCATCCGCCACGCTTGACAAGCGCGATCCACGGCCCATCCGCCTCATTTTCATTCTCAGAGGTGCCTTGCTGACGCGTGCATCCTTCGTCCATGTGCACAAGGTGCGCATGGAGCCCGCCTTCCTTCGTCGACGGCGAGTTGTGCATGATGTTCACATTGTAATCCTGCGTCGATCCATCCTCGTGCTTCACCGACATGGTATGATGGGGCACATCCACACGCACAACCTCAAATTCTGCATAAAATGAATAAAAAGGATTCAATTCGATGCCCCTAGCTCTCCTTTTCGTGGAAAAAGTGGCCAACGGGTTCTCCTTTTTACCTTTTTTGCCCAATGTACCCCCACCACCGGGTACAAAAGGCGTTTTGCCCCCCTCCCCCTTTATTTTTTTTTGTCACTTTACCTTGTTTGTGCACCTTGTAGCCGTACGACGACATGAACGACGTAATATAGTCTAATGTTTCCTCGTGGCCGTCGCTGCCGACCTGGCGATTGTCCCCGTGCTTGCTCGCAAGCGATTGCAGCTTTTCCAGATGGTGCATCAGCCCATCCTTGGTAATCGACAGCTCCAGGTCCGACATCTGGGCCATCTTGACCTTTTTGTCTCTTTGTCCGGTAGGACGCGCATCAACAACAAACGCGACGCCAACAAAAAACAACAAGGCACGACAAACACACACCATCAAAAGAAAAACAAAAAAAGAGGCGACAATTAAAAAAAAAAAAATGTCGGTCAGGCACACGCTTTTTATATGCAATGGGAAGCGAGAGAGAGAGAAAATAGGAGAACCCCGCAGGCATCGCGCAGCATGGATTGAAATGCGTCAGCCATCATGGCGAAATGGCGTCGATGCGCGCTGGACGGAGCTCTGTGGGCACGCGGACTGGGAAAATCAAACAAAAGGCAACGGAAAATGCCGGCCCTGACGGTCATCGCGAAATAGGAGACCGGATGTTATTGCCATAGATACAGAAAATGGACTGACCCATTAGCCGGAGTCGTTACCGGCCGGGCAAAAGTACCCTTCCCTACCCCCCTTTTTTTCTTTCTCACTCGATGCATAAATGCACTCAACCCCTTCCGTGAAATGGGTGTAAAAAAAAAAAAAAAGAAAAGAAAACATGAATTTTACACCAAATGGAAGGTGACCGCGCGCCCCCAAAATGATTTAAATACGCACACTTGATTGCTTTGGGTACCCACGTGATGCCCTCACTTTCTTGGTCCACGCAGGCCGTGCCACTTCAATGGTTCACATCGTGTCACGCCCTTGCATAAATTTTATGCAGACAAAACGACGCCATCAATCACTCATTTATGCCCATGGCGCGTCATGCCGAACCACAACCAATATCCCACAATAAAAAATAGGTTGACGCGAGACCGTGCTCATGCTAAAATCAAAGGGTCACAAATTACTTGTCGAAAACATACATATTTTCACACATTCCAGTGCTTTCAGCCAAGTTTTTGCCAAAAGGGTATAGCAACGAAGGTTAAGGGTGATATGAGTCGACAGCAGTGCCATCGGACATGGTTTGACGTCCGTGTGGAGATTGCGCGTACGTACCATCCTCTGCACGATCTCGAAATGCGAACAAGTATTTCAAGCGCGGCTTTTCTCGCGTTATCGGCAATGGATGCGACCAAAGCAGAATGCCGTGGCGTGACAGAAGGGGCAGAATTTGATTCCGCATTGACTGCATGCCAGTTCACGGCATTGTGACAAGACATTTTTATGCCAACTTTAAAAAATTCACTGAAATCGTCATTTGCTTGCACAGTAGTTCAATTAAGTACGATAGAGACCTGAAACGCGTCCGAGTGTGATCTGCCAGGCACTAAAATTGAGTGGGATGCGACATGCGAGCCATTGCATACCACTGGGAGCGCGCCATGAGTAAGTCAAAAATTGGCTGTGGCGAGCCCCAGATCCAACATCTAAAATTCAATTTCTTAGAATTATTCCAAACTTGTACACAAGAAAAAGTGAGTGGAGAAATCACAAAAAACGCCAAAAAAGAGCGGGATCGACTTGCTGGTTGACGAGCAATTCCTGATTTTATAAAAAAAATTCACCGGCGATTTGCACGGGAAAACGCGCTTGTAGAGATACGTTGACGCGTTCATTAGCAAGGGAGATACCATGTGCATTGATTGATGAGGAAGAGCAGCTTGTAAATCGACGCTTAACGCGGTTAATCACGTGTCGAAAAACATATATGACATTAAAACCGTGTCAAAATTGCGAATAATTACTTTTTTCATTGATCATCAACATCTACGCATGCCTCAAGTCATGCCTTTTTCGATGATCCGTGTTTCTCTGAGATGCAGGCACTTCTCGCTGAGATGTCTTTTTTTTTTTGTATGAAATAATAGATCAAGTTTATAAAAAAGTCTACAAGAGGCATGAGAGCAAAACAGATCGAGAAGAGAACAAAAGAGAGTACGAGACAAAGAACGAGTAGAGAACTAGGTTCAAATTTCTTTAGTCAAAAAGAGAGAGAAAATCCTAAAAGGGGCTCTGGAAAATTATTTAGGGAAGAGAGCGTGGGCCTACGCACAGGCGGCCCCGACGATTTTGAAATGGCAATCACTTTTGTGCCACTGCGATCCAATCCACTTGTTATTTAGGGCCAATTCCGCGTATGCAACTGATAAACTTCAATCCCAGATTTTTTTTCCTGCCATCCTCCGTCGTACTTTATTTGCATTAAAAAGAAATACCACTGTAGGGGATGAAGGGAGCAGAGGGAGCGCTTTCCCGCACACAAAGCACGCTCTGGTGCGCTTGCGTGGAGTAAAAGTCTCGGGCGCACGCGTCGCGGGAAGAGCGAGTAAATGAAGCGGAGCAGTGCGAGGCAGAAGGGCAGAAGGGCAGGCGGTGGGCAGTTGGCCGTTTGGGGTGTGGGAGGCCAATAGGGAAGAAAAAAGAGGCAGCGGGACGAGGGAGAAAGAAAAGCGCGGTAGGGTGTTGTTTGGCGGGACAAGAGGCTGTGGCGGTATAATAGTACTAATGCAGCTAATAAATAAATAAATACATCAATACTTTGAGTAATAGCTGTTACTTGGAATAATCCACCGAATACTCCTACTCCTGAACCTACTAAATCTGTATAAGTTGTATTATAAGCTAGTAATGCAGAAAACAGTAATAAAATAATTGTAATTCGGTTAAAATAAATCGCAGGGATTTGAAAGTGGATGGATGAGGAGCAATTGGCCTTGGCTCGATGAGAGACGCGTCAGACGCGTCAGGCTGAGTCTCTGCACGCGTTGAGGCTCGGGCACAGACGGCTGGCGCAATCGATGTGACGTCGGCTCGTCGCGGTTGTCAAACGCGTAGAAGAGTGTGCATGGCGCATTGGCGATGGTGGTGCGCAGGCCTGGGCGATTCAAGTGCTCGAGACGTTGAAGCGCGCTTGGCCAGCGCGGCCATTGCATCCAAAAAAGGAAGGAAGTTGAATATGACGTTGATTGGCTGCTTTGTTTTTTTTCTTTTCTTTTCTTTTCACTGTTCCTTGTCAATTGCGGTAAGATGTTGGTGAGCGGTATTGGTTTGGACGACAGGCTTTACTGGAGCAATATCCTTAGTAATCAGCGAAGCCCCGGCGTGATTAGCTTGGCTGGAGATGAACGGGTGGTGTTACCGGCTTGTGATTTCTAGTAGTCTGAGAAGGTCCGGCGTGATTAGCTTGACTGGAGACGAACGAAACTTGTTTGGATTCCACAGAAACAGAGAAGCACTGCCTTTAGTAGTCGGCGAAGGTCGGGCGTGAATTAGCTTGACTGGAGACAAACGAGCTGTGGCAACCGGCAGTGATCCAAGTAGTCTAGGAACGTCGGGCGTGATTAGCTTGGCTGGAGATGAACGGACTCTGTTTGGCACTGTTCCCAGTGCCAAGATATTAGCTCTATGCGGGCGCGTATTTGGGTTTCTCTGCCGCAGTCGTCCGTCTGGTGTGCTAACATTTTTCTTTTCTTTTTTGTATTTCCCTGCGGCACTTTGGTGCTATCCAAGCTTCAAGGAGGTTGTGGGAACACAGCTGCACGCGGGTGTCAGGTCCATGGCTGACATTGATCCCGCGGCGTTTGGCCTGCCTGCATTTGACGACCAGGATGCGTAAACAACGCGTTGGACTGAAGACTATTAAGTTTCAAAATCCTACACCCTTAAAGAATAAAAAACTTGGCCACAATGTGCGCCCCATTGAATAAGCGTTGGCGGTCCCCAAAAAACGAGATGTCGACCTGCAGGATTCCGGGCAATGGCCATTTAAAGGATTAACTTTGATCGCGTCGCGTCGGCCGAGAACGCGTGATATTGCCAATCCTACGTGTCCATCACTTAAGTGTGGTCACGGGACGCACAATTCATCTGTTCAGAGATGGTGTAACATGCATGTGACGCGAGCCATCACGGATTATAAAAGCCCAAAATTTAGGGTCGCACGGCGTTCGCTTATTGTCGGCAACGTTCACCTCAATCCTTAGATATCACAACGAACAAAATACGCGTCAAGTCGTGCTCTTACTCTGGAGTCTACGTTGAGGACATTGCGATGTGTTTTCGTCAACTTGACCTTCCGGACAAAATAGGACCTTTTTCGCAAACTTTTGACGTTTCCAGCACAACGGTCTTGCCGACTCCGGATGTTGATGACATGAATGTTTATCTTTCTTTGTGCCCTGTCATGGGTCAAAAGATCAAAGCAGTTGGAGCAACCTGGTTTTCCGAATCCCGCCCTCCTGGGTGAACCCTTGGCTAAAATCAAGAATTTCGAATTTCGTGATTTCTCGCGTTTCTGTCATCACAAAGACCCCCCATGGGCTCATTTGAAAGAGCATGCTTTTCCGCATTAGATGGTGCGTGTGAGGCGCGACGGTGCTTGTGGCGCTGTCGCCAAAAGTAAGAAAATATTACAAACACGCTTCCCCAAAGTAAATTCCTTCATCTGACGCGTTTTTCACGCGTCCGGACCCGCCTCCACGTGCTCTCCGCCTGTCATGACACTATGGCACGTCACGACGCGCTTTGACGCGCCTCAACGTGTTTCAGCGCGCCCCACGTCATTTTATAGCTATTTATCGACGCGCGCCCAGAAACGAACCAGCCCTGCGATCCTCTGACGATGACATCCCCCTCATCGGGCTCTTGTCCACCCTGGACGTACTTTATTACTTCCCACTGACCTATCCCCTAATGTTCTTTTATAGGGATGCGCGCTGCATACCTGAAAAATGGCGCACCTCATCTCGAAACGTTGCTCAGGCACGCCAGCTGCTTCATGTTGACGCGCCCGCGCGAGTGCTTTAACCATGCAATAGTGCTGGTTTTGAATGTTTTGTTCGGCACAAAGATTGCGAAAAGGCAAAGATAACCCTGCCTTTTTCATTTCGGCAGGTTTGTTCTCCATCTAGTGCTTCTCTAAAATTGTGAAATGTGTCATTCGTCGACGCTTCGTGCCAGTGGGCTTGCATTTGGGAGGCTGGTCTCGCAGAAAAGGCATGAAAAACGTAAAAAAAATAAAAAAAAAAAAGGATTGATATAAGGTTTTTCCAGCTTGGCCTTTCTCTCCGGCTCGCTGTGATGGCTCGTAAAAGCAGCAACATGGGTGCGGACGCGATCTGATCTCTTACAAGGAAATGGTGCGGGGTCAGCTAATTTGTTGCACAAAAAGGGGCGGCGTCGGCGCCTGACATTTAAAAGTCCTCTTGATTTCCAAAACTCAGGGCGCCCTGTTCACGCCCTTTCTTTCATTTTTATTTTTTATTCCATTTGTTTTCTATCATCATGGATGACGAGCACGCCACCAAGGAGTTAAGCAAGCACGAGGCTGTGACAGAAGAAAAAATCGAGAGCCATGCGGCGAGCGACGACGACTTTGCGGTTGTTGACACTGTGTCGTCGTCGACGACATCCGAGGCCGTCCAAGTGTCCTCCCCTGAGCACGTTACTGCCGCGACCACGACGGACGCCAGTGCGGACGCGAGTGACGCCGACACGGACGACGCCAACAGCCATAATGATCCTCTGAGCGTTGACAAGCACGACACGGCGGTCCCTGAAGACAAACATGACGCGCCCCTGGCTGCTGACACCGACCTGCTGGCCGAAACGTCCTTGGCACACGACACCGAGGAAAAACACGCCAAGACCAACGACGACCACGACGTGTCCGCGGCGACTGCTGCCCCCGAGGTGATTGCCGAAGTCCAGGACATTGTCAAGGAGATTGAGGAGGAAAAGAAGCACGAGGAGCACGACAAGGAGCCAGAAAACGACGACAAGGAGCCAGAAATGGGCAAAACGGAAGACATCGAGATTGAGCGCGCCGTGGCGACGACGCCTGAGCCTGTGTCTGTGCCTGTCGTGTCCGCGGTGGCACCGCCCATGGTGACGGTGACGGACACGGAGATCGAGCCATTGCAGCATCGACAGCACGTGGATATGGACACGGACGACGACGATGATGAACATATGCCCAGCTATCAGCCGTTCACGCCCACGCACGTCGCCACGGCCACTACCAACGCCGCCGCCGCGCCATTGGACGCGGATACATCGCACAAAAAGGTATAGTGCCAAATATTCTTTGCTTTTCCCGGCCGATTCTCATCGTCCCCTCGTTTCTCCTCCCGATGGGCGCACACACAGGGTTTCCAAAACACGACAGACATGGACCAGATTGTGGAATTGCCCGTGGACGGCAAGATTCCGGATTGGCTGATTGGCGAGCACTACACGATTGGACCTGGCGTTTTTGACGTCAAATACCTGCGCAAAGTCGAGATTGATGGCGAAATCCAGCACGCCAGCAGCTACTTTACCTTTGGCCATTGGTTCGATGCGTAAGAAAATCAATTCGTTGGGCGAGGGAGGGGGCGGTGACCATGGATCGAGATGTGAAAATTGACAGAAAAAAGAAAAAAAAAGCGTGGCGCGGGTGGCTGTGCGGAACACAAGGGGGGGTGGGGACAATGGCCCGATCGGATGGTGTAACCTTGGTATTTCTTTTCTTTTTCTTGACAGATTGCCTCTTTTGAATCGTTTTGATATCAATGGCACGCGCAACACGATCAGCTATCGCAATCGTTTGCCAAACGCGCGTCTTGTGGACCGGATCCGCGACCATCACGGCTACACGCCGCCTTATCCAGCCAGCGTGTACAAGACCAATAGCAACCAGACGTTCATCTCCAAGTTTATGAAGTCCAACACCAAGGCGTCGCGTCCCGATGGTGAAATCTGCGGCACGCGCCTCCTTCCCTCGTTGCCAGGCATGGTCGGCAGGCTGTTTGCGCAGAATTCTGCCAAACATGTAAGAGAGAGAAAGAAAAAAAAAAGAGGGAAAAAGAGAAAAAAAGATGCTCATCCCTTTTTTTTTTCTTAGGTTCAAGAGCTTGATCCGTTTGACATGCGTCCGACGCGCACATTTACGTGGGACGAGGTGAATCCGCGATTCAAGGGGTACAGCAGCAGTGCACACGGGCATTTTGACCAGCACACGGGTGAATACTTTAATTTCACCATGGAGGTCGGGTACCAAACGACGCAATATCACATTTTCGCGATTTCCGACCGTGAGCCTGCGGGATCGGTGATTGCATCTGTGCAAGGCCCGACGGCTTTTATGAGCGACATTGCCGTGACGCCCAAATACATTGTGCTGACGCTGTACCCATATGTGGCTAACAGCAGCGGGATGAAATACACGTGGAACGAAAGCATTTTGGACGCGTTCCACTTTGACCACGGGCGCGCGACGCTGTTTTACGTGATCTCGCGCGAGAGGCGGCAGCTGATGACCGTGTTCCGCGCACCGGCCACGTTTGCACTGCACCACGTGAATGCGTTTGAGGACCTGGAAGCGCGCGGACATAACATTGCTCTGGATGTCATCTGCTACAAGGACGACACGATTCTGCATCAAATGACAACCGATGCCCTGCGGTCGCCAGAGACACACATGGTCCCTTCGCGCCTCGTTGCCTCCGAGGTCCGCCGCTACACGCTCGTCAACATTGAGGAGGAACACCTCGCCTTTGCGAAGCGCCAACAAAACGCGTCAAAGGCCGCTTCAAACGCCGCCTTCTCCTACAGCGCGCCTGCCAACGGTGCAAACGCGTCGTCGGGCATGTCTGGCAAGTGGGCATCAGCCCTGGGCAGCCTGTTCCGAGGCAATGCACAGCCATCGTCGGCACCATCGACCGCACCGACCGCCGCTACCACCACGGCGTCCACGGCCGCCAATGCGTCGTGGCTCCCCGAAGCGCGCGTGAGCAATTTGCTGGCCCCGTCGCTCGAATTGCCCCAAATTCACCCAAGTTACAAAATGTACGCCTATCGCTTCATGTACGGCCTCGGATTCTCCGCAGCAAGCGCCATCCAGGACGGCCGAATTTGGGATAGCATCGTTAAAGCCGTAAGTCAACCAGAAAAAAAACAAGTCAGCGGTGGCTCATGCTTTTTTTTTTTTTTTTGTGTTTTTACGTTTTTTTCTTCGTTTTGTGCTAGGACGTGACCACGGGTGCCATTGTTGCCACCTGGCACAAGGAGCATTGCTATCCAAGCCAGGCAGTGTTTATCCCACGGGACGCCAAGGACGCACAGGAAGACGACGGCGTGCTGGTCAGCGTGGTCATGGATGCCGCACGCGCCACGTCGTTCCTCTTGGTGCTCGACGCCGCCAATCTCGACGTCCTCGCCACTGCAGACCTCGGCATGATCGTCCCCATCAGCTTTGCACATGGCACGTACCGCCTGCGCAAGTAAAATCCTTTTTATAGACACTTTCCTTTTTTTTTTTTTTTTTTGCCCAAGGCCATTGATATTGTAGACTCTTTCATTTGCTTTCCGTTACCCCCCCTTCCAATCCACCCACCCCAATTTTTTCTCATTCAATCATACATCTTGTGATTTAAAAATAGCATGACGTTGCCATGATCGCCCTCTATTTTCTCTTCTTTGCTTCTTTTGTGCGGATCAGGTGAATCAAGTGATTTGTCGTGCGCGGACATTGTGGCGAACGGCGCTTGTCCTTTTTTGGTGGCGGCTTGCATTTAAGCTTTTTCTTTTGACGTCAGTCGTGTTTCCCGGGTAGTGCGCTGCGTGCCAAAAGTTGCTATGCGTTGCCCTTTTTCGTGCTGGTGCAACCATGGCTTGCCACTTGAGAGCATCACGCTGAAAAATATGATTAGGGGATGGTCTTTCTTGTCAAGTGAATTAAAAAAAAAGGGTCAGACGTCACCAGGCTGCGGCAAAAGATATAAAAAGGCCCGGATGCAGATCATTTTAATGCCAAGAACAATACAATCTCTCTAAACAATGGCTTTTACCTGTACCGATATCTGCAAGCTCGCCGTCGCCGTCGTTTTGCCTCCTCTTGGTGTGATGATGGAGCGGTATGTGCTAGAAATAAAGGCAAAATCGAAGAAATTGACTTTATTTTTTTTCTTTTGCATCTAGTGGTTGCTGGCACTGTGATTTCTGGATCAACATTTGTCTGACGCTCCTTGGTTACATTCCTGGCATCCGTAAGTGCGGATGGGATATTTGAATGGTTCGTGTCTCATCATTTTATTTTATTTTCCAATAGTTCACGCCATCTACATTATCCTAAAGTACTAGCCGCCGTGCCAATGCCTTCACTGTAGACCCCCTTTCTCGCTCTCTATGTAGATACATCCATGTAGCATATCCATTAAATTCTTTATAACTCTAAATTATGTACAATTATTGAAAGGGGGGAATCATTTCTAAAAGTAGCATCGGAAAGCGCGTCATTGTGCCATGGATCGACGCAGGGGGCCGTGTACGAGGACCATGCAGCCATTGGCGGCAAGGCTCAGCGCGAGTAGCATCAGCATCGGCACGCGCATGGAAAAGGGGGCGGCCGTGTCGGCCGTCAAGCCCATGGTCGCTACCATGACGGTGCCTACGACATTGCCAACCAAGAATAGGTACCCCGTCGGCACCACCTCTTGCACAGGGTAAAACAGCTCGCCCGCATATTGGAAGATCGCAGGCGCAATCGCTAAAACAATGCAAAATGAAAAATAAAAACGCGACGTAAATAAAAAAGCCCGTTCCCCCGCACGCGCGCGCGCCTTGTTTAAACGTCACTCTCTATACCATAAGACGCCAGGCCAAACAAAAGACTAAATGAGAAGGAAAAAAAAACGAGATGAGTTGATAAAAAAGCGGAAACACCTTATTTTTGCTCGTATTTGTGTACCAGGCGACGACGACGCCGGGGAAAGAGTGGATTTCGATAGCGGCAAAGAGACCAATGAGGCTGAGGGAGGTGATGGTGGCAAGCAAATGGCAGACGGGCCGGTAGCGCTTGGTTTTATCGAGATATCGCGCGACGAGGACGCTGCCGGGCAGGCCACAGACGAGCATGGCGCACGAGAGCATGCCCACCTGATGCTCGGTCACGTCCTTGGCAAAGGGTCCAAGCAGCAGCTGATCGATCAGCGTAATGATCGCACATTGCGCGCCAAAAATCGTGCCATACGCCACCAGCATCAGCAAAAAGTTTTTTGACCGAAACAGGCGCAAATTGCTTGGCGGCGCGTCGCTTGTCGACGTGCTTTTTTTTTTTTTTTTTGGCAAAAGGAATAAAAACAAGGGGAGGGAATGAGCAAACGCCTTTTCTTTTTTTTTTTTGTCATTTTTGTCATTTTTTTTTTCTCAATCTTCGTACCCAGACCACGGGGCCTCGTGCACGTGGGGTGGTGGGCGTTGAAAAGCGAACCAGATAAACACAAAGACCATGAACGTGAGGAAGGCCTGGTGGCCAAGGAGGCGCGGGATGTCCTTTTCCATGGTCGAGGCATGGATGGCCCACGGCGACCACAAGCACCCCAATGCAATCCCAATGTTGTTGGCTGACACCGCCAGTGCCGTCGCCAGATTAATCTCATTGTCCGGGAACCATACAACCGCAAGCTGCGGAGGCACAGCCAGCATGAATACTTGGCCTGAAAAATAGAAAAACAGGAAAAAAGGGGATCAATTGGTGTTTCAGACATGGATCAAAACACTTTTTCATGTTTCAATGACATCCATGGAGCCTCCAGTTGCCGATTTTACCCAAGGCAGCAAGTGTCTGACCGGCAAACAGGACGGCAAAGCCCGCGACAGATGGAAAGGCGCCCAGGTAGCGGATAGTGCCGCCAGCCATGTTGAGTAGCGCGCCCACGAGGATGCCACGACGCAGCCCGCCATGCCTGTACTCAAATACGGGGAACGTGAAATGCACAACGAGCGGATAAAGCAGCATATACACCGTTGACAGCGAATGGATAGCGTTGACCGTGACCGTGTCGCTTTTGCCAAAGAAATAGTCGGTGAAAACGTAAAGACAGGGCGCAAACGTGACCCACATAAGCGCACTCGATAGCGAAAACGTGCAAAACGCAAGCAAGACCACCCACCGCCACCCGTATGGCTTTGAAACGCCTAAAAGCAACGCAGAAGCCTCATGACAGGCCATACAAAAAAAAAAAAAAAAAAGAGGAAGAAAAAGAGAAGAAGAAAAAAAAGAACGCCAATTGGCCCCTGGGCGCTCCTCATAAGGCGGAATCACGCGCCAATTCAAGATTTCGCCCTTCTTTTCCTTCTTTGTCCTGTCAAACAGCAAGCTGTTCATACCCCCCTTGTCCCTGTCCTCTTTTTCAACATCTCCTATGGTCATGTATGTCGCTTGACAACCACACTGAGACCTTTTCAGCCCCTTGAGCTCTGCATTTCTGTTCGTTTTCCAAGACTGACTCGTTTTTTTTTTCTGCTGTTTTTTTCTTTTTTTTTTCTTTTTCTATTTTTTTTTTTTTTTTTGCTATTAGCAACGAGTGGTTCTGGTATGGCATTGGTGTCATTGTGGCGGCGTACCTGTATTTTGATTACAAGGCCAAGCAAGTGGATGAGGTCAAATCCAAGCAATACGAGCAAGCCAAGCCAAAATCCTCATGAAATCACACTTTGGGGGCTTACCAATGATCGCAGCCGGCGGAATTTGAAACCAATGAATAAAAGGAATGGTGGAAAATTTTTCTCCTTTTTTTTTCTGTCTCTCTTTTTCTTTCCTTGTTTTTCCTTTTTCCTTTTTTTTTTTTTTTCTTTATCGTTCAAGATGTCCTACTCTCCTTCTTCGTCTTCCCGTGATCGCCGCTCGTCCCGCGACAGAGATCATGGTCACAGCAGCCGTGAGCGCCGCAGCAGCCGTGAGCGCCGTCATCGCAGCTCCAGCCGCGAGCGTCGTCACCGCCACTCAAGCCGAGATCGCCACAGCAGCCGAGATGACCGAGATGACCGTCATCGCAGCAGCCGTGACTCCCGCGACCGTCCCGACAGGTAAAAGCAAAATGAGCAATGAGTGGAAGAAATGAGGAAAAAATGAAGAAAAATGAAGAAAGCGAGAAAAAAATAGAGTCATTGTGGATGCTTATCGCTTTTTTTATTGCCTTTTTGATAGATATGAGCGCTCAGATGCCGGCAAGGACTATCGCAGCAGCAATGGCAATGGTGCCAGCTATGGCCAATCGGCGGCTCCCCGTGGCGGCAGCGGCGGCTATGGTGGTGGTGCTGGTGGTGGCTATGGCGGTGGTGGCTATGGCGGCGGCGGCTACGGTGGTGGTGGCGGCTATGGCGGTGGTGGTGGTGGCTATGGCGGCGGCGGTGGTGGCTATGGCGGCGACCGCATGGGTCAATTGGGCGCGAACCTGCGCACGGTGCAATGGGAGCAAGCGCAATTGCCCAAATTCGAGAAGAATTTCTACCACGAGCACGAAAAGGTGGCTGCACGCTCTGATGCGGAAGTTGCCGAAATGCGTGCGGCGGCCAACATGACGGTGATGGGCACCAATGTGCCGAATCCTCTAAAGACCTTTGATGAAGCCAATTTCCCGGCGTACGTGATGCAAGAACTCAACAAGTTGGGCTTCCCTGCGCCCACGCCCATTCAATCGCAAGGCTGGCCAATGGCCCTCAGCGGCCGTGACGTTGTCGGCATCGCTGAAACCGGTTCCGGCAAGACCCTCGCTTACATCTTGCCCTCCATCGTCCACATCAATGCTCAGCCGCTCCTCAACCCCGGCGACGGCCCCATTGTCCTCGTCCTCGCACCCACACGTGAACTCGCCGTGCAAATCCAGCAAGAATGTGTCAAATTCGGTTCTTCCTCTCGTATTCGCAACACCTGTCTGTACGGTGGTGCCCCCAAGGGTGGCCAAATCCGTGACTTGTCTCGTGGTGTCGAAATTTGCATTGCCACGCCCGGTCGTCTTATTGACATGATCGAATCCGGCCGCACCAACCTGCGCCGCGTCACTTACCTTGTCCTCGACGAAGCCGATCGCATGCTCGACATGGGCTTCGAGCCCCAAATCCGCAAGATCGTCTCGCAGATCCGCCCCGACAGGCAGACACTCATGTGGAGCGCCACCTGGCCCGAATCTGTCAAGCAAATGGCCCATTCGTACCTCAGCGACTTTATCCAGGTCAATGTCGGCTCCCTCTCCCTCGCCGCCTCCAAGAACGTCAAGCAGATTGTCGAGGTCTGCGACGAAATGCAAAAGCGCGGAAAGTAAGTCCCCAATTCCATCCGAATTGATTTGTTTTTTTTTTTTCGTTTTTTTGTTGTTTTTGAGAAACTTACTCTCTTTTTTTTTTATATCTAGGTTGATCTCCCACTTGGAACGCATCATGGACGAGCCCAAGGACGAGCGCAAGACCATCATCTTCACGGCAACCAAACGCAAGGCTGACGAAATCACGCGCTACCTGCGCCAAGACGGCTTCCCCGCGCTCGCCATCCACGGTGATAAGGCCCAATCCGAGCGTGACTGGGTCCTCGGCCAATTCCGATCTGGCGGACACCCCATCATGGTCGCCACCGACGTCGCGTCGCGTGGTATTGGTAAGAAAAAAGAGAAAAGCGTGGTTATTTTGGGGGGAGTTTGCATGTGTGCGGCGAGCATGATGTTGGCGAGAGTGCGTTTGCGTGTGTGTGCATGTGTACGTGCGAGGCAAAAGAAAAGGAGGCAGAGGGCGGGCAGATGGGCACAATGATTGCAATTTGCGAGGAGGAAGAAGAAAAATGCGCAAACGAGAACCACAAACACGCTGTCTGCAACGAGTCACACGAAACATCGGCCCTCTTGGCTCCCGGCTCAGACAAGTGGGCTGCGATTCCTCGGTGGGTGGGCACCCGTTTCCCTTTTTGCACACACACACATCTCCACGCCAAGATGCAAAACAGGGAAAGCAGCCTCCCCGATGGGCGTGTTTGCTCCAAAGCCATTTTTCTCCTTTTGATTCCAATGGAATCCGCTCGTCTCTCTGTCTTTTTTTTTTTTTTTTTTTTTTGAATTGATTGGGTAAGGGACTCGCTTGATGCTTGGATACACGCACTTGCAAAAAGAAAAAAAAATAAAGGTGGGCATGGCCTTTTTTTTTTTTTTTTTTTTTATTGTCGCGTCCCCTTCCCTTGCCCACTCTCTTTTTTTAAAAAAAACATGGAATTGGTTTTTTGACGGGGCAAGTGGCACTCATCCGCATTGCTTTTTTTTTTTTTTCCTTAGATGTCAAGGACGTGAAATTCGTCATCAATTACGATTTCCCCTCCAACATTGACGATTATCCTCATCGTGTGGGCCGTACGGGCCGTGGTGGTCGCAAGGGCACATCCATTACCTTCTTCACCATGGACAACATGCGCCAGGCGCGTGAGCTCGTGGCCATTTTGCGCGAAACTGACCAACAAATCGATCCCCGCCTTGAGGAGATGGCCATGTCCGGTGGCCGTGGTGGTGGCCGCGGTGGCGGTGGTCGTCGCGGTGGCGGTGGTGGCCGTGGCGGCGGCCGTGGCGGCTACGGTGGTGGCGGCTATGGCGGTGGCGGCTATGGCGGTGGTGGCTACGGTGGTGGTGGCTACGGCGGCGGTGGCGGCTATGGCGGCGGCTATGGCGGCGCCGGCGCCGGTGCGCCTCCCTCGTATGGCGGCTACGGTGCCGCGCCCCAGGGCGGCGCAGGCGGCTACCAAGGCGGCTACCAGGGCTACTAGACTCCCCTTTTTTTTTTAATTCTTTCTCTTCCCCGCGAAAATGCATCCTCCCCCATTCTTTACCACACACTCACTCTTTGCTCTTTTTCATCACAATTGTCCCCCTCTTCGTATCATACAATGAAAAATATCCAAAATTGTCCCAGCACACGCTGAAGTAATAAAAACCAAGCTCATGTTGATCATTTATTATTTAACGTGCCAAAATAATAGAAAGCGCACCGTCTGCACGCGTCACGAACGCGCCAACGCGATGCGCGTCCCCAAATAAACAGCGTGCAGAATACGACATGCCATCGTTTCTTGTACACGTGCAAAAAAAGGCGTCTAAAAGCAAGTTTACCATGAACATCGGCTTGCGGAATGGGCAAAAGCATACGAAATTTGACACATGCCATTCTTGCATCGCTGTTCCACGGATGACAAGTGTGGATAGAGATCGGATCAATGGACCGCCAGCAAAACTCGAATAGGATGTTTTGCTTTCATCCATTGGCTAATCCTTCTAGAGTCGATATGCACAAGCGTGCTGCTGGAGTTTGGGTTTATGTTCACGTACTTGCATGCTGCTCAACAAAAAAAAAGCAAACGAAGTAGCATAAAGAGATTGCCTAGATAATAGTGGGAAGCTTTTTTAACGTTTTTTTTGTCGTTTGTCTACGGATTCACGAGCTACTAGTAAAATGATCCTTTGACCAGGCGCTCCCAACTTTCCTCTTGCAAATGAGCCCACCCCGGTGGCGCTGCGGCCACTGGGTGACGTGCCATCACCGTTTTCGAAAATTGCCAAATTTCCAAGGAGTACAGTCATCAATTTTCCAGATGTGAAATTTGGGTCCTCAGATCGCCACCCCATTCACACGTGTGGTAAGCACCCACTTGGCACCGATGAATACGAAATAAAAACGAGGGGTGCATTAACTGGTTCTGGAGAAAAATGAAAATTGGCTCGATTTTTCGTGTCAAGGCTACCTCGGCGAAAAATGATCCCTATGACTTGAAACACGAATCAGCAGAAAGAACACAAACGGGCGCGTTTGTGGTTATTGGTGATCGCTGAAAATAAATAGATTTAGGCGGACTGCACACGTTTTAAGAATGGCTGGCGAACTTGAACGCATGAAAAACCACGTCAAAAGTCGGATTTCACGCGCCAGCTCCACATCACGCATGCACCTGGAGCTCCTCTTGTCGATGGACGTGTCGGCGCGGCTCTATGAGCGCGTTTTTCCCGCGCAATTCGCGATTGAAATTTGAGCTAAAATCGCTCATTGCTCGCGAGCCATCTAATGGACTGCCCTCTTTTTTGGCATTCTTGTTCGTTTCCCCATACGGTTGCTATTGTGTGCAAGTTTGGCCTCATTCTGGAGACCTGATTTTCAACTTTTTGGATCAGATGCTTTTCACGACAAAATCTTGATTTGCACGTGGCGCGACCCTATGGCTTTTGCCGGCCGCAACTTGAGACCTATTCGGGTTTTCCGGCTGTCCTGTCACGTCTGCACGCGTTTCGGAGCTTCAAAATGCCAAAAGTCGACAAGTTGCCTATAAAATTTGCCGCAAAAGACGAATTACGCGAGTTTCCCTTGATAGATGATTGTGCAAACCGTCCAAGACATTGAAGGGCGTGAAGTTTGAGGTACCAACTCAAACAATATCTGGGTTTCCACACGATCGATCGACATGGCCTTACGACACAGCGTCGTGAATTGACCAAAATGCACCCTTGGTAGTACACTTGCCGACTTCGCGAAGAAATTGCCATCCCGGGCGGCCCGCTGGTTCGTTAGTCACTGGCAAATCGCGTGATGCACATCAAAAATGGAGATCGTTGAGCTGGTTGTCGATATTTCGCTTTTTTTTCTCAGAAATTAGCAAATTTCGTCGTGGCAACATCTGTGTACATGATCTGGCAACCCGTGGGTAAGCTGACGAGATGAACGAGATCTCAGAACACCGTTTCAACTTGATCTGGAATTGCGACGGTGACTCCACGGCGTGTGCATCCCTAAAAAGTTCCACACGCTAGATGGCCCCCATTTTCAGCCCAATGGCCACCGTGGAGGCAATGAAACATGGAAACCGTCACGATTGCAGTCTATGCATGGTGATATGCCTTGGCAACATCCAAGAATTAATGCGCGACACAAAAAAAACCGAAAAAAGACTGAAATTTGGTTTCCAACGCCTCTTTTTTTTGCACGCGTCGCATTGACCATGCTTCTAGGTTCATCAAAAATTGCCCTGCTTGTTTTTTTTATTCCTGAGGAGATGTAGGGGAATGGGGATCTATGGCGGAATCGCTGCTTGAGGATCTATTTAACAGCTCAGCGTCCTTTTTGTGATCTGCCACGTATTGCACGCCGTCATCGTGCAGCTCCATGAGCGATTGAATGACATCTAGGAACAAAAGACCGCATGAGCCACATATAATTGCTAGCAAGCATCACAGATACTCACCTCGTACGGATTGTACAGACACATTTTCGGCGGCGCCCCATTGATCGACCCACTGCGTGCCCAAAAAAAAAAAAAAATGAAAAATCCAGGTGAGCTAGGCAAATTGACGACGCGCCACGCTTTTTACCTCGGTCATGGACATGTCAAGGTTGGCACCGGTCATGCGCAAAGCCAGATATAGGCTGCCAAGCGCGATCTCATGTGTCTTGTGCGTGAGGACGATCCGTGGCGACGCGAGGCTGTCCCACAAAAAGAGCCACGCCAGGCGTGCAATCACGTTAAACTCATGAGGCATGTCTACAAACGAAAATGACGTGTGTGAGCCGCCTTTTTTTTTTAACGTTTTCGCCCTTTTTGTTTCTTCTTTCTTACTCTGTTCCATCTGTTTCCACACGTCCTTTTGCAGATGATGGGCCTGTTTCTTGGTATCTTTGTAAAAGGAGACGGCACCCATGGCGCGCAGCACGTTTAAACAGCAGGCAAAAGGCAGCTCAATCTCGAGATTGCAGTCCAATGCGCGTACAAGGATCATTTCGCAAGTTGTCAACGACGTGCGCATTTGAAAGTACACCTACAATCATTGGATCAGAGCCGAGTGAGACGGATACACGTCAATTGCTCATAAAGATATTACCTCATCCGCGTTTAGCAGCTGTTCCTCGGGATGATAATAGCGATATCCCACATTGACCAGATCGCGCACTTTTCTGGGCATCTCTGTCGCCTTGCAAGCCAGCAGCAGGCACGTTGTCGTCAAAAGCTGGATGCACAATAAAAAAAAACACGGGCGATTCAGCGCAAAATCGGGCTCATTATGCCATTTACCTCCTCGTTCTCGCGTAAAGGGAGCGCCGCGTCGACTTGCTGGCCATTTCGAGGATTTATGTTGCCCTGGTGCGTGGACATAAAGTCGTGGAACCGGTGGTAATAGTAGATAGCCGTGCCAGTCGTCCGTACAGGCCTAAAACGAGGGAAAAAACGAATAAAATATAAGCTGATTGACGGCGAGGCGCTTCATGGGAGGTGTTCAAACGAGAAAACATACAGATCCAGCATAGAGCTCGCGTGGCGAAAGTAGTGTATGGACGCAAAATTGTAATACAGCAAATTGCTGTAAGGATCGGCAGGCTGGGTCGTCATGAAGTAAAGCAAAAAGAAAAAAAAAAAAAATAGGCAAGAGCAGCTAGAATTCAATGCTGACCTGCTGCGATCTTTTGACAGACCAATGAAAAGCGCCTTGTCCGAATTCACTGCAGATTGTTCTTGATCATCGAGCGACAAAATCTTTCCTTCAGCTCGCCAATCTTGCGAGCAATTTATTTTGCATAGCTTGAGACAAGACACTGAATGGCATCGCGATGCATGTCATGGAAAGCCAATTGGGCCCAGATCATGCCTCCATAGTGAGCGAGAATCTCCAAACAGCACCCAGCAGGCAATTGCGCTGATTGACCAAGTGTTCAGGACGCCGATGCACAAAAAAAAAAAAAAAAAAAAAAAAAAAAAAAAGCGCAATCGATCATTGCATTGGATGTCATTGCCCACTCAAACCATGAAGCAAAGCAATGCTAAACGAGGCATGAAAATCGTCACCATTTATTCAGTTTAGGAAATACAGGGAAGAAAAAAAAGAAGAGGGTCAACGTGAAAAAGTGATAAAAAGATAGAAAAAGACGAATTGGAAAGCCGAGACGCTGCCGTCTACTCGTGGCTATCATCCTGTCTTGACGCACCAGGACCTGCGCCCGGTTGGCCCTGGCCAAAGTGTTGCTGGCCTTGCGCCTGGGCAGCCTGCTGCGATGATTGTGGTTGTTGCTGGGGCTGCTGTGCTTGCGCTGCCGCAAACTGTTGAAGCTGCAATTGATATTGCTGCACTTGCTCAGGTGTCAGCTAAAATGATTAAAAAAGAGCGCGTCAGACGCGTCAAAACTAGCGAAAAAAAAGAAAGGGACTTTACCTGTGAGATCGACGGATAATAGGCGGGATCCATCTGCTGCTGGGGAACTTGGCCATGAGGAGGGTAGCCAGGCAAGCCGGTCTGTTGTTGGTAGTAATTGGCATAATTTTGCTGCTGGTCATATACGGAGGACGCCGCCGCCTGCGTGAAAAGAAAAAAACCATTGAGCACTTTTGCCAATGCATGCCCACTGTCCTTTTTTGCGCTTGCGCGCGCCGCATTCCGCGCCCAATTCCTTCATTTTATACCTTGGAAGCTTCCTCGCGGGGCACAATGTCGATCAAAAAGTCGCACATATCCGTTTTGGAGATGGCGGTGGCAATATCCGACCTTTGGAGCGTTCGTCGCTTGTTCTCCTCCGCATGCACCCTAGAAAAATATATAAAAAAGTTCAAGTCACATGGACAACGCCAAGCCAGCCAGTCAGAGCGATGTAAAAAAAGTGCTCTTCTTACCATGCGCGCTTCGTCAATTCGGTGATAAAGATTTCGCAGCCTTTAGCAAACAGAATAGGCGCCTATGATAAATGAAAAAAAAAAAGAACGAATTGACTAAATAAACGCGTCGAATTCGCCATTCCAGCGGTCGTTCGCGTTGCTTGGCCATACCTCGGCGCTGATCATCTAAGTGAAAATAGAAACGTGGGTGAGGACCAAACAAACAACGTGGAGCACGCGCTAAAAAAAAGCGGGGAAAAAAAAAGAAAAAACGACGTGGTATTGTACCTTGACATCTTGATCGGTCTTCATGACCTTCTTGATACGCGCCAACGGCAGCGGATGGTTCTTAAAGTCGGGCTCGGTGGTGTCCACCAGCGTCATTTGCTCCTGCCAGAACTTGCTGAGATCAAAGACAGGGTGGCCGCCAGGCGCGGTGCTGCTGCCGGAGACGCCGGCGGCCGCCGCCGCCGCCGCCGCGCTCATCACAGGGTTGCCTGCCTGCTGATGGTGGTAGTGAGGGTCCGTGTTGCTGGCCATACTTTTCGAAACGTGTGCAAGAAAGGCAGAAAAAAAAAAAGTGAGGAAAGAAAGAAAACCAAACAAAAAAAATGCGAGCAAAAAAAGACACACACAAAGAACAAAGAAAAAAAAAATCGCGGTATGGGCCTGACCGCACCCTGATTGGCCCCGTCTCAGCCTTTTTTGTGATTGGCCAATGGGTTTCACACCCTTTGCCCAAGGGTTCCACCCATTGGCTTTTGCAGCAAAAAGACGCGCCTCTTCATCATGCAAAATAAAGTGACAACCCGCCAAACGCGCGCTGCACGACACGCACCGCACGCAATGCTGGTCCTCAATGCATCCAATGCCTTTCAATCCCTATTTTCATCGTACAAAGGCAGTTTCTCGTCATCTTCGTTGTCAACCAAGTAAAAAAAAAAAAAAAAAAAAAGGAATCGTCGATGCCCACCACAGAGCAGAGTGCCTGCAAATTCATTGGCAGAGCAATTGATAAGAATGAAACAAGGCGTCATCGAGACGCGAATGAGACGTGATCTTGTATTGCAGCCAAATACGGATCGTGCTTTTGTGCATTTTCTCGGGCATTTGCTGAGATACTGAGAGATTTTTTTTCACGCTTGCGGAAGCTTAAGTTTGTGCATGTGAACAGACCACGCAGAGCCGAACGAGTATCGGGTCTACCAATCCAATATCGAAAATGCGAGTTCTCGGAGTCATTTCACACCAATTCGCCGAGATCTCAATGTGATCTCTTCAAACCACAAGCGCTTTTACCGCGTTCGGCCACTGATTCATTTGAGATGACTCGCGCGTCAATACGCTGGGCCGTTGTCGCGTACGTTTCCAAAATGGACTAATCCTTACCGCACTTTGGCTGGGCGCGTCCTCCGGATCTTGTTCATCGGGTCCTATATTTGAGGTAGAGGTTGCTGATCGCAAAAAGCCGATGATGTTAACCTTTTTCAGAGGTCGGATCAGGCAGTTCTGAGAACATTCATTTTTCATAAAATTAGGGCCAAACCAAAATCAAAACGACCCCTCAAGGCTAACTCGCCGAAAACGTGAAGCGATATCCCCAAACCACAAGCGCTTTTACCGCGTTTGCCCGCCGAATCATTTGAGATGTCTCACACGTCGGGGCGCTCAGCCGTTGCCGCTGTACGAGACCAAATGTTGCTGACCGTACCCCCTTTACGCCAATGAAACTGTCGCTTCGTTAGAAACTTGCTCATGAAGTCCCAAATTTGGACCAGTTGATGGTTAACCCAATTCTCCAGCAGTGTTGATTTTTTTCGCGAAGCGGATCACTCAGTCCTGAGAAATCTCGAGATTCGTGTTTGCTAGTGAATATCATACCCAGCGCAAAAAATATTTTACGCGTTTCTCCCGATGAAACTGACCATATGGCTCCAAATTTAAACCAGTGGACACCCGACTCAAAAATACAACGACATCAAGTTTTTCCAGAGATTGGATCACTCAATAATGAGAAAGCGGATATTGCGTAAAATCAGGGCCAACACAGGTTCAAAACGACCCTTCAATGGTAACTCGCCAAGAACACGATGCGATGTCCCAAAACCACAAGCGCTTTTACCGCGTTTGCCCGCTAATTCATTTGAGGTGCCTCACGTGTCGAGGCCGTCAGCCGTTGCCGTGGTACGAGACCAAATGGTACTGATTTTGCCCCCTTTATTACTACGCCTGTGAAACTGACGCTGCTTCATCAGAAACTTGCTCATCGGGTCCCAAATTTGGACCAGTTATCATAATGGTACTGTATACCCTATTCTTCAAACTTCAACGGTGTTAATTTTTTCGCGAATCGGATCTCTCAGTCGCGAGAAATCTCATGTGGGTTGTCGGGGAGCACTGCATTATTGCTGAAAATTTGGCTATACTGTATGATAGTAGCGCGTTTTTGTAAAATTCATTTCGCGGTACGTAAAATCATGATTCGATCATCATCGTCAAACTTCGACACTTGTTGGCTTTTTCAGCGTCTCTCTTTGAAAAAAAATTAAAAAAACCAGACGTTGATCGGGCCGTTTTCGTGGCATGCGCCGTTTTCAAGAATTGGCACAAATCCATGGATGACCAACACAAATCGTGAATCGACTGCCTCCCAACCTTTGCCCTTAGACTATTTCGCCGCGCCTTATTCAACAACACAACAGGAAACCCAAGATTGACTGGATCGTTTTTTTGCAAATGAATTCGTCGAAATCTCGACATTTTTACAAATGCAGAATTACAGTAAATGCCATAAACCATCATAATAGTTGGGTGACCCAAAATCTACACATATCATACTGTAGTACTGTAATGTTTTACCGTCGCGACTCTTTTTGAAAACACGTTCAAACCAGAAGGAGCCGACCGAGTCATTGTGCAGATGAATCCAAAATTCTGACATTTCCACAAATAATCCGGCACGAGTCTCTCAAAATATTTTGTGGATCGCCGTGAGCTGACACCGATCGAAAGATACGCACTCGGTTGTCATTTCCTGATTGTTTGCTTGCCCGATGGATGAACTTTGCCCGCTTGCAAAAGTCGCTCAAACATTATTGGATCAATTTTCAAACTTGCTTTTCTCGCTCGACAACTGGAAAAATAACCAACGATGCTTTTAATGTGTCAAATCTTGCTGCTGCTGAATCTGCACCGAATGAAATAAATTTCACGGCGGTCTGATCGAAACTGGCGGAGGAAATACTACACTTTTTCAACAAAAATTTCAATGACGATTTTTTCAATGACGATTTGCTCGACAACCGTCTAGTCATCAACCCTCGATTTTTATTTCAGATTTACTGTAATAAAAAACAGGGGGGCAAAGCATCTAATGGGATGACTTGGAGCGGGGCGCTAGCTTGGGTTTTAACTTTTTGCATCGGTCATTTCACAACTTGCAGCCCACTCTACCTACAGCGCACAAAAACCTGCAAAAAAAATACAGAAAGAAAAATTCCATGCAATTTACGCACCTTAATTTGGAAGTGTCAAACCTTAAATTTTTGCAAAAAATCTTGGCCAAAATAGGCACTTTTCTCAGTCGATCGCCGTTCATGCGTCACTCTTTGGACTTCACATTTTTCCTACGTTGGGGCAACCTGGCATTTTGTCTTCTGCCAATAGCAAATGGTCGGGGTTACCTACTTGGGATGCATTGATCAATCGGAGTTCGAAATTTCCCGAGTTTGGCATTTTCTGAGATTGAAATTTGTGACCCCTGAGTGACCCCTGAATTTTTCAAAAGTGGTTGCAGCGCTTTCGGGGTTTAAGCTTTTTTGTTGCAAATTTTGCGCTGAATGCAATGCAGGTATTTTTGAGCGGGGTTGACCAAGCAGATGGCGAGATAAAAACAAAATAGGACAAATTTATCGTTTTTGGAATTTGCGGGTTGAAAAAAAATCGGCGGGCGGATCCTCCATCTCGAGCACTGGGCAATTGTTCATCTCGTCGCGCGACTTTTATCATCATCTGTGGGCAGACAGACTGTAAAAAAATTTCTGGAGGCACAACAAGCCGTCAAATTCCGGAAAACACGCCTTTTCGTTTTCCAATGGCAAATGTGTCTATTTAAGTGATGTGTAGCGTGCTACTTTATCATATTGCAGCAATTCAAGTAACAGCGTGCTTCAGGCTGTGTCCACTGAGGTTAAAAAATGGACAGATCAAAACCACATTTGCGTGAGTGCGTATCATACTGTAAAACCTCAAAAATTATACTGTAAAGTCGTGCCTTTTTGCATTATTTCATCAGGCACTGGCCGATCGATATTCTTTTAAAAAAGAGTCAAGACATACAGTATGAAGGATATGATACTGCATCATTGTAGCGACGCTCTCACCAATAGTTACAGTACAAACAAGAGAATTGTATGGCAAAAGTGCATGATTTTCGACTTTTTTCCATTTGCACGCATTTCTGGACTGCGTACGGCAAACATGGAGCAAATGCAATTTTTTTTTTCGTTTGTTTGGACTTGAGGCTGAATGAAATCTAAAGGAATGGGAATTGGTATCGGCAAACGGGTTTTTTTTATGATTTTGAAATGTATCATATTTGAAGAATGGATTGCTAAAGTCTATTCGGTTTCCCAGCCATCGTCGTCATTGTCAAAAAGAGCGTGGTCTAGCTCGCCGTCCTCTTGGGGCACGACGTTGAAGCAGTCTTTGATGTTAATGTAGCGAATGTGTGCGCAGCGGCGCGTGAGATGAAGTATGCCGTCCTCGGAAATGGCCTCGCACGCCGAGACATCGAGGTGCTCGAGCTGCAGGCAGTGCGCAGCTATGGTATAGATGGACTCGTCGGTGATTTGGCACGCAGACACATCGAGCTTGAGCAAGTGCGGGTGGTCTGTCACCCACCGGTCAATAATTGCATCGGTGACCTGATGGCCCAGGCCGTGCAGTGACAGAGATTCAAGCGGAAGGTGGATAGTTGCCTCCTGAATGCGTGTCATGTGACTGCAGTCGTAAAAAAAAAGAGTGAGCGACAACCTCTTGTAACATGCAGCGCCATTTACAGCTGATTGCAAAGGGCGAGGTCCAAATCGGTGATGTTGATGGCATGGGCAAGAATTGGCAGCAGAGCATCGCCCATGTTGAGGCGCCATCGATGGGGTATCATTTGCATATTGAGTGTCTTGATCAGGTGGAGGTGTGGGGCGCGGGCCAAGGCCAGCAACTGGCTGTACAGGTGAATTGACGGCTGTTTATAAAGGTAGACGGTGGCGGCCTTGTTCCATGAGCGCGACACGCGGCTCAGCTGCACCAGGGTCGGCTGATCGCCCTCCACATACGAAAGAATGCTGTACAAGAGTTCGGTCGCCAGGTTCATTCCATGAGAAAACCCGAAGAAACAGGAAAAAAAAGGCGAAAAATCAATCGAAACGCCGCCCGACACGCTTTTATCGGGTATCGCTTTCGCTTTTTTCTTTTCTCCACCTGTCTTTTACTCTTTGCTCAATGGTAAAAGCCTGATGCCCCTTTTGTTGCCACGTTTATTGACATTTTGCTGCTTTTCGCCCCTAGTTGTTACGTATCCGCTCGAAGGAAGGCATGGCCCGCGTGCAGGTTGAACCCACCGACACGTTTGCCGTGCTGGCTGCCAAGGTACACGCAAATTGTAGCGTGGTTGGCCACGTCACTCACCTGTTTTATAGATTGGCGAGCTGCACCACATCGATGACCTTACCACCATTGCCATTTCTGACCAGCCCAACCCGGACACTGCACGACCCATCCTGCAAGGCGCCGACCAGACGCTTCAAAACGCCAACCTCAAGTAAAAAAAAAAAAAAAAGAGCCATTGGACGCTAAAAAGACGCCTTTTTCACCTTTTCTTTTTTTTTTTTTTTTTTGCGTGGCGCAGGCATGGCGATATTCTGTACGTGACCTATCAGGAGGCCAAGGCGGCTGAGGCTGTAGAAACATCATCCGCCAGCGCCGCAGTTGAGCAAGAGGCTGTGGACACGTTCCTCGAAACGCAGCGCGGCCTGATCAAGCGGTCCAAGGACCCTAAATTGTAAGTTTAAGCGGATTGCCACGGCGAATGATGACTCAATTGCTTTCTAGTTGTCGTCATGGTGACAATGCCATGTGTGATTACTGCATGCCACTCGAGGTAAAAAAAGAAGAAACGACGAAAAAAGAGCACATTTGCTGACGCGCGTCGCGTTTGCGCGATCTTTTAGCCATACGACAAGGACTATTTGGAGCAGAACAAGATCAAGCACATGTCGTTCCACGCGTATATCCGGTCGATCAGCGCGTCGCAGCAGAACAAGGCGCCATCGTCCGCCATCTCCACACAACTGCCGCCGCTGGAAGAACCCAATTACAAAGTCAAGGTGCCATGCAGTGGCGGCCACAATCCTTGGCCAGAGGGCATCTGCACAAAGTGTCAACCGGGCACCATCACACTGCAACGACAGGTAAAAAAAAAAAAAACAAGAAAAAAACAAGAAAAAAAAACTAAATTCGTCTTTTTTAACATCCCTCTCTCCTTTTTTTTTCGTCTAGACTTACCGCATGGTGGATCACGTCGAATTCAGCTCATCCAAGTTGATTGAGCAGGTGATTGACTTTTGGCGCAAGACGGGCCATCAGCGCATTGGATATCTGTACGGGCGATACGAGCCGTATTTGGACGTGCCGCTGGGAAGCAAGGCGCTTGTGGAGGCCATTTACGAGCCGCCTCAGGAGAGTCACGTGGATGGCGTGCAGCTGGACTTGCCATGGCAGGAGGAGACGATGGTTGACCGTGTGGCGCGTGCATGCGGATTGACACGCGTCGGTGTCGTTTTCACGGATTTAACGGACGATGGAACGCAGCAGGGCAAGGTCGTGAGCAAGCGACACGTCGATTCATTCTTCCTGTCGTCGCTCGAATGCAGCTTTGCCGCGGAATTGCAGCGGCGCTTCCCCAATCGCACGCGCTATTCGGCTTCAGGCTCGTATGGCTCGAAATTCGTGACTTGTGTCATCTCGGGCGATCTGGACGGCAACATTGACGTCAAGGCATACCAAGTGTCCGAGACCATGACGGCCATGCAAGATGCCGACATTGTCGAGCCCAGCAGAAAGCCGTCGGTCATCCGAGTCAAGGAAAGCATCCCACACCAGCGCTACGTGCCCGACGTCTTTTACAAGTTTAAAAACGAGTATGGTGTCGTCGTCCAGGAGCCAGCCAAGCCAACGTTCCCTGTCGAATACATGCTTGTCAACGTAAGTTTTTCCTAAAAGATGAAAAAGAGGGGAGGAAAGAAAAAAAAGGAACGCGACGCGCTCAATTTTATTTTTTTCTTCTTCTCAATTAGGTGACCAATGGCTTCCCGCAGCAGCCCACGCCACTGTTTGCGAATGATCAGGTGATCAATGACGGGTATTCGCACCCGGATATTAGCATTGTGGCCAAACGGCTGTTGCGTGTGCTTGATCAGCCAGACGCCCTGTTCAAGACATTGTCGGACTTTCACATGCTGTGCGCGATCTGGTCCATGGATGTGGTGTCGGCGGCCGAGTTTGGCAGCATCTGTGACATGGCCATTGGCAAGGTGCCGTTCTCGGTCGACGCATTGAACAAGCTCCAGGGATGGCAAACCTTGTTGGTGTTGCTGAATGAAGCAGGTAATTTAAAAAAAAAAATCAACATGCCCACACATGAACAATGCGCCCTCATCCAATCACGTGCCAATGCATTGGACTCGCGCTTTTTTCTTTTTCTTTTTCTTTTTCTTTTTAATTTTTTTTATTTATCTCTCTCTTTTCAGGCACACAAATGGCGCCGGCGTCATCGTCTGGCCGATCCACGAGCTCGAGCATGACGCCCGTGCAGCCGATCTCTTGTCGCCATTGTACGTTTGCCAATCCAGGCACCAACGAGAGCTGCGAGATGTGTGGTCTGCCGCTAAAAGACTGATGCCTCGTGGCAACGCGCCTTTTTTTGGCAATTCAGTGACACCTTTTTGCCTGCGTCGTACAAGGCCAATCCCCTTTTCTTCTTTTTTTTTTTTTTTTTTTGGATTGATTGCCCTGTCCTTCCCCTCACTCCTCAAAATCCAATAAATCCCCCCGCCAGGCTTTACTGTTGCTCACCTTTTCTTTTGTTCTTTCTGCACGTTGCTGATTTAGATTTTTTTTTCCCATTTCCCATTTATTTGATTCCAACGCCCGCTCGTCCCCCCTTTTTTTATCCTCTTTTTTTTATATCTTGTTACTGCACACTTATTGAAAGTGGGCTAGATCCCGTGAGCTTCCCCCAGTCGCCCCTCTTTTTCTCTCTTTCACTCTTTTGTTCCCCCACTCTCCTTTTTCTATTTCATGTTGCCCAACTCGCGCATAGTGCCTCCACCAGGCGACACGACGGCTCCAACGACGTTTGCACACCACGCTTCGCTCAAAAAGCCGGCTGGCCAGCAGCAACAGCAGCCATATTTATCGCGCACGCTGCCGTCCAAGCCCACCACTCGCTCCACAGCGCCCTTGACAACACTCCCTACGACCCTGCATACCTCCAACTCCTTGCCGTTCGAGCCAACGTACAAGACCGGCGCGTTGACCGCCGACGACGCGAAAAAGGTACCAAAAAAAGAGGAGACAAACAAGGGTGCCCCTCGCCCGCCCGATCACTCGCTGAATCGTGCTTTTTTTTTCCATTTTCTTTTCATAGAAATCAGGATCACAGCGCAAGGGCATTGGCAAGTTTTTTAAAAAGCTTGGAAAGGTAAACAATAGGCCAGGAACCAAAAAAAAAAAGGGAGATTTGGCATGCGAGGCACTCTATTTTTTCTTTCCCTTTCAATGGCGCATCACATGACTCACCTTATTTCTGGGTTTCTCCCTTTTTTTTTTCCTCTCGTTTCCTTAGACTTTTGATGACGAGGATGAGGCCCCACAAGTGCGTGCGGTGACCAATGTCTTGTCTGTGAAGTCGTCACGCTCGTACAACCATATACCATTGGCACCGCCTCCACCTGCACCCGCGCCGCCCGCGAAATCGCCCGACGCGTTGCTTGCGTCGTTGCCGCAAGAATACAAGAGCCGATCGCTGCGTTATCACCCCTTGCCATCCACCCCGGCATCTTCAGCAGCCGCATCATCAGCAGCAGCCGCATCAGCACCTGCAAGCGCATCTACAAAGACCAAGGAGGCACAAAATGGGCCTTTGCCAACCACATTGCCTGTTTCCAGGCCCCAAAACACAACATTAGCGCCGACACCATCCATTCTCGCGCGCCGTGCGACGACCAATGGCATGGCACGCGTGCCTACACCTGGCGGTGCATCAGGCGCGTCGTCATCGTCGTCGTCGTCGTCGGCAGCGAGCACACCGACGCCACCAAGGTCCCATTCACCTCCCATTCGTCAACCCAGCCCCAAACCCACACTTTTTGACGACGTGGCGCCCGCCAGCGTCCAACATCCGCGCTGGTCCGTGTCCACACGCAAGTCCAGCGCATCGTACTCGATCTATTCGACCTTTGGCGCCGATTCAGCAACATCACAAGAAACATTGGACGAGAAAATCGACGATTTGACATGGATTGTCACCAACAATGTCCAGCGCCGCAGCCAGGCACGCGTCGTCGCCACGCCCGCTTCCAATTCGAGCTATTCTAGCCTGCCGCCCACGCAATTGCGCCGCGCAAGCAATGCACGCGACTTGGAAGACGATTCGGATCGTGATGATGACGAAGATGATGACGAAGATGATGATGATGATGATGATGTGTTTGTGGATGCCACGGGGCTCAGCCAGGACGACATGGACAAGGAACGCATGGATGCCCGTTTATCTAAGCGATTGAGCGGCGGCCACTTTGGCAGTGCCGGTGGACTCCTTCAAAGCATTGCCACTGCTCATCATCATGATACACGCCGACGCCCTTCTTACCCGCCATCCCCAGACTCTACTCACGATCAACAGCAAAAACCATCCTTGAAACCGACCATCCACAACACCAACAGCTCAAGCACAAGGAGCACAAATAGCACAAGCAGCGATTCGCCTGCAGTTCCCTCGTCCTTGTCCACCAAAAAGCCATTGCCGCCCCCACAACCCACGCAATCCCTCTCGGGCCAAAAGGAAAACAAAAAGGACGAGCTCACCTCCTTTGTCTCCTCCCAATTCTGGAATGAAAAGCCCAATCTGACGTTACACGGCTTTGATGATCCCATGCACGACGACCTCGACTTGACCGATCCGGTCGTCGCCACACAGGTTCATCAGGCAAAGATAATGGCATTGCAACTGTGGAACGAAAATGCAGCCTTTGTCACAAAGGAGCGCGCCGCGGAATGGCTCGGAACAAGGTAAAAAAAAATTTGGCGACGCGACACGATCGTCCTTTTTTTTAACCTATTTTTTTTGGGGGGTATCAAAATTTACCAGCAAGCCGCTCAATAGCCTGGTGCTCCGCTTTTACATGGATCATTTTGACTTTTCGTCCCTGCGTCTAGACGAGGCTTTCCGCAAATTGTGCACACAGCTGTATTTCAAGGCCGAAGGGCAACAAATCGAGCGTCTGCTCGAAGCCTTTGCCAAGCGCTACTGGCATGACAACCCAAGGAGCGTCCTGGGCAGCATGGGTAAGCCAATGGAGCTCGATTGGGACGAGCGTTTTTGATCTTTTTGGCTTTTTATTCATTTTTGCTCATTTGTTTCTCTCTCTTTTTTTTTTTTGCCGTGACCCAGATGTTGTGTACGCGGTGGTGTACTCGCTGCTATTGCTAAACACGGATCTCCACGTCGCACAGGGTAATTACGTGCGCATGACCAAGCAGGCCTTTGTCAGAAACACCATGTCGACGATTGAGGACCAGTCGACGGTCAAGATCACGCGCGCTTGGCAGGTCAACATGGAGGCGCATCTCAAGGTAACACGGGGGGAAGGGGGCTCCCTAAATTGCAACATTTCTTTTTCTGATCATGCCTTGGAATGGCGCTTTTCGATGCATTTGGTTAGGACATGTACACCTCCGTCAAGCAACGCCAAATCCTGCAACCCCACGCGGACGACACGGACATTGTCGTCAATGAAAAGCGCGGATCCATCATGGGCGGCCTCCGCATGATGGAAATGAAGCGAAACATGGGCAATATCATCCGAAAATCCGTCCTCGAGCCAACCGTCCACTTGGACGACGCGTCTTCCATTGTAAGAATAATTTTACCCCTCCAGAAAAAAAAACCTCGGACGGGGAGTAGCGCCAGGGGAGGCGGAGGAGGCAGCAGTTGCATGATCTTGCAGGACAATGGGCTCATACATCCATTCCCCCTATTTTTTTTCTTCGTTTTTCTTTTTCTAGGTGAGCCCCGTCAAGTCGCCATCGTCACCCATCCATGGTGCGAGCAGCAAGCGCGACTCATTCTCGTCCGTGACATCAAGCACCGTGTTCCCCTCGCTTCCCAATGGCCTGTTTGTGAATCAATCGCCGTATGCAAAGGAAGGCGTCGTTGTACGCAAACATTTGCTCGACCAGGCCGCCCACAAGGCCAAGCACCGCGACTGGCGCGAGTGCCTGCTCG
Source organism: Gongronella butleri (assembly GCA_025201375.1). Lineage (NCBI taxonomy): Eukaryota > Fungi > Mucoromycota > Mucoromycetes > Mucorales > Cunninghamellaceae > Gongronella > Gongronella butleri. The sequence continues at coordinate 337,814 of JAIWZP010000023.1, read as the reverse complement.
TGGTTGCCGACGGCGAGCTTAAAATGTACGCCGTCCAGGGCAATCACCCAGACAATACCGTCGATCGCAAGACACTCATGCGTTCCAGCCATATGATGGGCAATGCAGGCGATCAGCAACGCTGGGCTGTAAGTATTTTTCTCCCCTTTTTTTTTTTCTGGGACGAATTGGCGCGCTCCAATGGCTTATTTTTATCTTTTTTGATTAGACATTCACGCATTTGACGGGCACCATCTCGCTGAATCACTCGCTGGCCAATAGTCTGCCGCCGCCAGGGTACAATCGGCAGCGACCGCACGTGTTTGCCATCCAGCAGGCACATGGTGGCGTGTACTTGTTCCAATCGTCATCGCAGGCACAGGTCCATGAATGGGTTGCTACGTGCAATTATTGGGCGGCGCGCCTCAGCAAGGAGCCGCTGCAGGGTGGTGTCAGCAACATGGAATACGGCTGGGGGAATTGCCTCAACGACGTCATTCTGAATCTGGACGACGACTATCGCGAGAAACCCATCGGCATCCACGGCGACGTGGCCGACGCACCGAATCAGGTCATGATTTACGACTGGACACCGCCCACACCACCTATGGTCGGCAGCTCACTCGACGAAAAGGACCAGCTCGCCGCACTCCAGCGCTACCTCGCCATGCTCAATGCTGATATCAATGAGCACCGCGATTTGAAAAAGAAAATCCTCGTAAAGTTCCCCTCAAAACACCCACAACACGCCCGCGTCCTCGCAAACTGGGAGCAAAAGTCAAAATACCTCTTGCATGAAATCATAAAGTACCAGCACTACTGCAACGCCCTCGAACAGAGCATCCACCGCGCACAAATCCAAGGCACTCCTTCCCCCTCTAGATCCATCGCCTCCCCATCCTCCCCCTCCCCCTCCTCCTCTACCAATTAGCCCTATTTATCCCTTATACATAGCTTCATAATCGTAATAAAATGACAAGACCAATCCCAAAAAAAAAACGCGACGCGACGCGTAAAAAGTTGACTAAACCTCAACCGAATCGCGTCAAATTTGACACAGATGCCGATCAGAGCTGTCGTAAACGAGATCATCCAGCTCATGAGCTGCAGCCTCGATCCATTTAAGCTGTGCAGCAGTCAATTTTCGTCACTTTGCCCCCAAATTGCATTATTCTCAGCATCCAGTGAGTCCATCGCCAATTTTATTTCTCTTGATGCCACGAGCAAAGCCCAAAAACATGTGCAGTGGATCAATTGTCCATATTGTAAAGAAACAATTGGAAAAAAAAAAAAGTCATCAAAATGGACAAAAAGGAACCCAAATTCGTGTTGCTGGCATTATAAGGCCAACCTTGGTCAAATCTGGTGCACTTGTTCACTCAAGGACGTCGAAAATCCTTGTGCAAATTCGACATCTCATGTTCCACTCTTGGGGTATGATAGATTGGACCGAGAAATCGAATTTTAAGAATGAAGCAGCCGATGACGACGAAACAAAATTGTTTGGAGAGGTTTGGGACCTTGCTGTGTTGCTCTGTCATCCGTTTTGGCCAAGAAATTGGCGGATCCTCCTGAGCTAATTTTTTTAGCTGGAAAAAATGAAGCCAATTTCGCGCAATGGCAATTTAACGTGTGGGGCGGCAAGCCAAAATTCAAGTTTGACAGGATTTGTGCACTAGTTTTCCAGGACTAGAATTTTCCGGGATCAAATCTGGCCGCCACGAACTCGTCATGTGACACGAGGCGTGCTCAACACGCCGATCTCCTGGTAATTGTCACAAAAGATCCTCTTTTTCGATTTTTTTTATGTTTTATCGTGATTCAGATTGATTTTTATTGTTTTTTGACGTGTTAAGGATGCGATTTGGAGGGGGGATGTGAAGATGCATTTTATACTTTAAAAGAACAGGGTCGCTTTAGCGGCGCAACATGGGTCGGACGAGATCGACTTGTTTTTGGTGCAGCATGAATGCGGGAGTGATCCAGCGACCACACGAGCACTGTTCGCCGCTCCACGAGTAGAATCCGAGTTTGCATGCGCATTTGGGGCAGTCGATGCGGCCCTGGAGGTCGTGCGTGTCGGTCATCCATTCCATGGGCTCGATGAAGAATGACGAGCAATTGGACGCGCGATTCGCAAGCGACGCCAGCAGCGGATTGAGCGACTGGTTCACGGTCGGCACCGCGGCATCGGACACGGCGCCATTCGTCTCTGTCGTCGATTGCTGCACATCTTTCACATTGAGCTCACTTGTGCGCTTAAAGTACGAAAACGCTTGCTGGCCTTGGCCTGGCTTGTGCTCAATCACATGCTCAGCGTGCACAAGGAGACGCCTGTCGCAGAACAAATAAAGCAACAACGAGTCAATGAATTGCGCGTCCTCAATCGTCTTTTTCGATCTCCCCTTCACCCGCCATCGCGTCAAATTCCACTCTTTTTCGCATTTTTTTTTCTGCCTCCAAGCTTACCGGCATCGCTTGCACCGCAGAGACGTGAACCCAGTGGACGACGATGTGTCCGTCTGGCTAGGCGGCGTGTATTCTGGATCGGCCGCGGGCGCGTAATTTTCCATTTGACCAATATCTGCAGAAAAACGATAAAAAAATGAGCACAGAAGAAAATCCACTGGAAAAAATTGGGCTTACAATCCTGCTGCTCGGCGATGCGGGCCAAGAGGAAGCGTCTGTAAGCGGCGTGCTGGGTATCGAGGGAGTAATTGAGCGATTCATACAGCTCGAGCTGGGCCATGAAGCCGTCATTGGGCCGTGCGGCTGGGCGACGGATTTGGATCATTTCCAGGGCCTTGATGTACCCAATGTTCGCCTTGCGCATCATGTACGCGGCCGTCACCGCCACGCTTCGTGACATGCCCGCCTGGCAATGCACAAGCACGCCCGTGCCATTGGCACGCCCTTCCTCAATGAAATCAAACGTCTCATCAAAATGCTGAATCAGATTCTCGCTGGCCAAATCTTGAATCGCCACGTCCTAGCATCACAAAAAGATAAAAAGCGTGTCAGCAGCCAAAAATCTCGTTTTCTAGACAATGTTTAGCGTACCAGGTATTGAATATGCGGGTGCCGTGTCTCAAAGTCGCCCACAGCAACGACGTGCGAGATCTTGCTGTCCAGTAGATCCATATAGTTCTTGGCAGCCATCCAGTCGCCCACGTACAGGCGAGGAATAATGAGGTGCGAGTGCATATCGAGGAAAATAAGCGATCAACAAGAAAAAAAGAGTAAAAAAAAAAAAAAAAAAAAAAAAGGGAAAGCACGAAAAAAAAAGGTTGCCGCAGATTTCATTTCAAGAGCAGTTCAGTTACCTTTTTGGGTCGGTGCCACATCGCGCATGAAATGACTCAAATGGCCAAAAAGACGATTTAAAAATTGCTTTTGTGCTGAATTTTCTTGGTTTCCTCGATAGAAAACACACATGACGAGCTTCACTGTTCCAATGCGCGGTGTGCGAACATTCGTAAAAGAGTCTACCACTCAATTGCGGGGTCGGTTTGGCCAGGAACACGTGTAAAACGAGTGAAAAGCGAGAAACAAAGAGAGAACGCGAGACAATAAACGTTTTGGTGCGACAGCCGTGCCAATGGCAAGCCAGATGGTCCATCGTACGCGCTGCAAACGTCCATCATTCATGAAAAAAGGGACCGTGTCAAGGCAAAAGGTTGATTTTTGACGCCCTCTTTGGTTGTCCGAGGGCAATTGCGCCCAAAGGGGGTCGGACTTTATGGCCGTCAAAAAGCCACACCAATTTGACAGCAAAGGCCCGCTTTTGGATCCTCCTACTACTTGTTTCCCTTTTCTTTTTAACCCTCTTTTGCCTTTTTTTACTATGGCTGCCCCTAACATCGACCCCAACTCGGCCGTCTACGCCACGGATGAATACGGCCGCCCCTTCATCATTCTGCGCGAAGGCCAGAAAAAGTCAAGACTCTCTGGCATCGCCGCTATCCGCGTAAGCAGCCCATAACACGCTCCATTTCCTCTCTTTACGCGCTTCATCTAGCCTTCATCTGACCATCCCTCATCGCCGCTTCTCATCTAGTCCCATATCCTTGCTGCCAAGACCGTCTCCAACATTGTCAAGACGTCACTTGGCCCACGAGGTACTTGTCAATTTGCCTTTTTTCTTGTTTTTGTGCAAACGTTGCCCTGACGTCAAGGGCAAACGCGCCAATTTGAGGGCCAGGGGCCACCCACAGGGAACTGATGACGTTTCTTTTTTGATTAGGCTTGGACAAGATTCTTGTCAGCCCCGATGGAAACATCATTGCGTCCAATGACGGCGCGACAATCATGAAAAACTGTGAATTTGAACACCAAATCGCCAAGTTGCTCGTGCAATTGTCGCAGTCGCAAGATGACGAAATTGGCGATGGCACCACCGGCGTCGTTGGTAAGCCTCAGAAAACACGACAAAACACGATAAACACGATAAAAATGGGCCATTGAGGGTTATTTATTTGCTATTTCCACCCCCCTTTTTTTAGTGCTCGCTGGCGCTCTCTTGGAGCAGTGCGAGGAGCTGCTGGACCGCGGCATCCACCCCATTCGCATTGCCGACGGCTTTGAGCGCGCGTGCAACGTTGCTGTTGCTCATTTGGACAGCATTTCGGATACCATTGAATTTGACAAGCAAAACGTGGAGAATCTCAAAAAGACGGCCATGACCTGTCTTGGCAGCAAGATGTAAAAGCGTGAAAAGAGGGGAAATGGGGAATTGATCGAAAGAAGGTGCTCAATTCCTCGTTTTTTTTTGTTTTTTCATTAGTGTGAACAAGTGCCACGACCAATTTGCGGATATTGCCGTGCAGGCTGTGCTTTCTGTTGCGGATTTGGAGCGCAAGGATGTTGACTTTGAGTTGATCAAGGTGGACGGCAAGGTTGGCGGGTCGCTGCAGGACACGATGATTGTGCAGGGTGTTGTTGTGGACAAGGACATGTCTCACCCTCAGATGCCGCGCGAGATCAAGGACGCCAAATTGGCGATTCTGACGTGCGCGTTCGAGCCTCCCCGCCCCAAGACGAAGCACAAGCTGGACATCACGTCGGTCGAGGAGTACCAAAAGCTGCAGGCATACGAAAAGGAGAAATTCCAAGAGATGATCCAGCAGGTCAAGGATTCCGGCGCGAATCTCGTGATTTGCCAGTGGGGCTTTGACGACGAGGCCAACCACCTGTTGCTGCAGAACAAGCTGCCTGCCGTGCGATGGGTTGGCGGCCCCGAAATCGAATTGATTGCCATTGCCACCAATGGCCGCATCGTCCCCCGCTTCGAAGACCTGACCGCCGACAAGCTCGGCACCGCTGGCAGCGTCCGCGAAATCACCTTTGGCACCACAAAGGACCGCATGCTCGTCATCGAGGAATGCGCAAACAGCCGCGCCGTCACCGTCTTTGTCCGCGGCGGAAACAACATGATCATCGACGAGGCAAAGCGCTCGCTCCACGACGCCATCTGCGCCGTCCGAAACCTCGTCCGCGATAACCGCGTCGTCTATGGCGGCGGCTCCGCCGAATTGGCTTGCTCCCTCGCCGTCTCAAAGGTCGCCGACGATGTAAGAAAAAAAAAAAAAGAAAAAAGAAGAAAAAAAGTCGAAAAAACGACAAAATGGGTTATTCACCTTCCCTTTTCCCCCCCCCCCAATAGATCTCGTCCATCGAGCAGTACGCGATGCGCGCATTTGCCAATGCCCTGGACTCGGTGCCCTTGACGCTCGCCGAAAACTCGGGCTTGCCCCCCATTGAGACTCTCGCTGCCGTCAAATCCGAGCAGGTCAAGACCGGCAACTCTCGCCTGGGTGTCGACTGCATGTACAAGGGTACCAACGACATGAAGGACCAACACGTCTACGATCCCCTCATCTCCAAGCGCCAGCAATTCCTCCTCGCCACACAGCTCGTGCGCATGATCCTCAAGCTCGACGATGTCATCATGACCGGCGCTCCCGACCAATATTAATTGTGTAGATGTTTTGCATGTACCTTTTTAGTTTAGTTCCCCCCTTTTTTCAATTCTACCCTTTCTCTCCCTTTGTTCATACAGATTTCCACAAAAATAAAAAAGTTTAGGTTTTGTTGCTGACAGTGCCCCCTTCCCTGGGCCCCAACGGCCCACACTGGCATGGACAAGAAGAGTGATGGCATTTCCAACGCCCATTCATGGTGGGATGACATCGAGGTCCAGCTTATTTGGACTTGTTTTGTTGCCAAAAGAAAAAAAGGCGTAACTCTGGCCTTTGACGCGTGCATTGACGTGTCAGATGTGATTGATAGAATCAATTGCATGAGTCGAAACGACCAGTGCTAGAAAATGTAGTGAGCCAGCCTCCTGGTCGTGTGGTTGTATTATGAAAGACTGGTGCAAATGCACGATTTTGAAAATTGCGACACATGTTTACAATGGGCATCGGATTTTTGGGCGCGTCGGCGGTTCGTATCAGATGACGCAACGCTACCATGCAGCATTCAAACCAATAAATGTCGAATTCCGAGCGTGTCGTACTATGCAAATCGTTCCTAATTGCGCCAAAACGAGATTGCTCGCGTCGCAGCACTCCAATTTCGGTCAGACTTGGATCAATGGGCCCGTTTTGTACACGTGGACGTTTGACCAGTGTTTCAGATCGCTCAAACAAGTCTCTCAGGAGAAGGTTACCAGTCGATCGATTTATTCGCACATCACCTTATGATTCGTCACCAGGGTACTTTTGAAGCCCCGAACCGCGTCCCAACGTGGACATAACGGCTAGGAAACGCGTTTGGGACTCGTCTTGCCACGGTCACAACTCATAGGGGCACGTCACCAGCAAATCAAAATTTAGCCATGGCGAGCCCCCAAAACAAAAAGTTGAAATTGAAGTCTTACGAATGACACCAAACTTGCAGACAAGAAGAACGACAAGTTGAAACCAACAGAAATGCGAAAAAAGAGGGCAAGCCATCTGTGGAATCAGGAGCAATGGGCAATTTTGATGTAAACTTCAAACGCAAATTGCACGGGAAAGAAGAGCCAATAGAGCCATTCCGACACATCCCCTAGCAAGAGATTATCCAGGAGCATGGATATGATGAGTAACAGACGCGCGAAAGTCCATGTTTGACGCGGTTTTTCATGCGTCGAAAATGACTATGATGTTAAAACCGCGTCAAAATGCCAAAGAAATCACTTTTTTGAACGATCACCAACGTCCACGTACGCAGCGAGCCATATTCATTCTAATGGCATTTGTTTTTGAAGATTCAGGTACTTTTCGCTGAGATGGCCTTGAGCTGAAAAATACACCTAAAACGCATTTTACGCCGAAACCTGTCAATGCACCCCTGGTATTTCTTTCATTTCCGCCAGTGAACCGAAGGTCTCTTTACCAAGGATGTGAATGGCGTGGTGATCCACGGACCTAAAATTCATGGTTTGAAAATTGTCGACTGCACCCCTTGGAAAATATGATACTCGATTTTCGAAAATGGTGATTGCGCGACATCTATTGGCCGCAGCGTCCCATGGGTGGGCTCATTTGCATGAGAAAGCGTAGAATCGCCTTCTCAACACGAGACTGCGGTCGAGCTGACGAACACTTTACGCCGAAAAAGGCAAAAATAAAAAAATGAAACAAAGACACACAATCAACCTTTTGCCCGAGAACGCGGCCCATTTATTGTGATCCACACATGACGCGCGTAAACATTTCGTGACAAGGGCGCTCAGCCTGCTGCGCCAACACACGCTTTATGTCAAAATATCAAAAATGGAGGACTTTATGCTACACTTTCGAAACCAGCCCATGAGCCATAGCCCCTTGCATGCTGCCGGTGCCTACCCAGCCATGTAATCATCAAAAAAATAGAGAAGAGATCATAGGAATGTCATGGAAGCATGGCCGGATCGCCGCTCACGATGAGTCAAGAGGGCAAATTGTCCTTTTTTGTCTCAAAATATTGCACCTCGGCGGACCGCAAATAAATCATTGGCGGTCGTCCATTCCGGATGTCCGGGCGTACAGGGCCGAGGAAAAAAAAACGAGCAAAAATGCAAAAAGCTTGTATCATTTAATGTAAAAAAAAGGGGGGGGAATAGTTTAGAGGTCCTTTTTAAGAGCGATGAATTTGCTTGACTTGTCGATAAGAATTTCGGGCTTGGGGAACGGCAAGAACCCGCCGGTGCGCTGGAAGCCAAGTTTCTTCTCATACCAGGCGAGCAGCTCGTCACGACCCTCAAAGAGGTGCATGACGGCCGTTCTGTTTCCGTGGCGGCGCATCTCGTCCATGCACATGCGCACGAGCTTACCACCGATACCTTTGGACTGGTATGCATGATCCACAGAGAGCAATCGGACCTCGGCCTCGCCAGGGGGCACGCGTTCGTGACTCAATTGCACAGTGCCGACCACGCGGCCCTGCACAGTGTCAATGGCAAGATACAGTGGCTGTGACGTGTCCAAAATTGTCTTGCTGAGCTCCTCGGCATTCATGCGCAGACCCGTCACGAATTGATGCTCGCCCGTCCACCCACCTACGTAGAAAAGATGAGAAATGTCACCTCTTTTCCCCCTTTATCAAAAAACCCTCCCCCAAAAGTTCACCTACCTTCTTTGCAATAGGCTTCATTAATGACCTTTTCAATCTCATGGGCAATTACCAAATCCTCAGGGGTTGCCTGGCGCACTATGATGGACGATTCTTGCACCATTTCAAAAATATTTGTGTCGGAACAATGGAAAAAGAAAGAGATGCCAAAAAGGTCGAGCCCTGAAGTTTTTATAGGCGCACGGCGGGGTTTGCAATGTTGAACCAAAGAAAAAAGAAAAAAAAAGGGAGGGGACGGAGGAGGACTGTGAAATTCATGGTTTTGCGATGGGCAATTTGAGCTTGGGGAAGAGCAAGAACCCGTTTGTGTGCTGGAAGCCGGATTTCTTCTTGTGGTGGACGAGCGACTCGCTGCGTGCCTCAAGCGCATATTTGTACGGCACTTTTGTTGAATCTCCCCTTTGAACATGCACACGAGCTTGCCGCAGTCGCTCTTGGCCGCTGTGCAAGTGAACAGGCCTTGCGCCTCCTTGTCAAACAGCATGGCACATGCCCTTCTGTGCAAGTCTGATCTGAGTGCATGACGCGTGGCGCATATTTTTTTCCTTTTTTCTTTTTTTTTTTTTTTTTTTTTTGCTAATTCCAGCTGAATTTTACACGCCAAATCGTAGGTGCACGCTGTTCGTGGCTGTAATGAAAAGGAAGATGAGTTCAGACGTGCCAATGATCGCAAGGATTCATGCAAAAATGCGCGCGCGCAAAAGATGTAGTAAAATCAATGATTCATTGGCTAAATCAGGAACATACGACCGCCACGCGATGCTACTGGGTTCATTTGAACTGCGTCATCAAAGGATGAACAAAACAAGTACTATTATTCGGAAAACAGAGAAACCAAGACGATTAAAAACGCAAAAAAGTAGAAAAAAGAAACACCCTTATTATTTTCTGGCGAATGCCACTGCCAGCAGCTTCCGAAGCACTCCAGGGAGAAAGGACAGGCCTCAAAGTCATATTGGAATACAATTTGCCGTGGTCATAAATCATGGGACGCACCCCAGCAAATCAAAATTTAGCCATGGCGAGCCATCAAATCGAAACATCGAAAATGAGATCTCGCAAATGATCTCAAACTTGCTCACAAGATGAATCGCGTGGAGAAACCAGGAAACATGCCAAAAAAGAGAGCAATCCATCTATTGAGTCGCGAGCAATGAGTGATTTTGATTTAAATTTCAAACGCGAATTGCATAGGAAAACCGTGTCCAAAGAACCACGCTGGCGCGTCCACTAGCAAGAGAAACGACAGGTGCATGAATTTGATTAGAAATCGGCGCGTAAAACTTGAAGTTTGACTCGGTTTATCACGCGTCGAAAAATGCTATGAGATTTGAAACCGTGTCAAAAATGCCAAAATTAACTCTTTTCAGAGATCATCAGTACTTACACACACTTCAAGTCATGCCCTTTCTGATGATGCATCGTTCATGGCGCTGCAGCCATTCCTCGTTGGCTTTGCTTTGGGGCGAAAAAAAAAGCCATTTTGCATTTATCTGCAAAACCTGTCAATGGACCCCTAATTTTTCTTTCCTTTCAATCTGTGAACGCTGCGTGTTCACCAAGTGTGTGAATGGCGTGGTAATCCGAGGTCCTGAATTTCATGGGTTGAAAATTGTCGACTGCACCCCTCGGCAAATCCTTGATTGACGAAAATGGTGATTTCGCAGCGTCCAGTGATCACAGCACCTCAAGAGTTGGCTCGTTGGAACGAGAATGCGTGGGTTTGTCTGTTGAACATGGCGCCATGGTCGAGTTGGCGTGCGCCGCGCACCAAAAAAGGCCAAAGACTGAAAAAATGAAATAAAGACGCACAGCCGGCGTTATGCCCGATGGCGCGACCCAATTGTTGTGATCCACAGTGTCGTGCATAAATATTTCGTGACAGGGGTGATTAACCTTGCTGCGCCAACGTGCATTTCATTTGCAAAAATCAAAAATTGGAGGATTTTATGCTACATCAGCGAAATCGGCCCATGAGTCATTTACCCATGCACGCTACCTTGACTACCCAACCCTTGAAAAGAAAAGAGGAAACCATTAGAATGCCATGGAAGTAAGCCCGGATCGCCGCGACGATGAGTCAAGATCGTTTTTGTCCACATTTGTACGAGATTCTTGCCCAAATAGGGAACCGAGCTTTACCATTGGCGGCCATCCTTTCCGGTTCTCCGGCGTAAAGTTGGGGGAGGACACAGAAAAAGAAAGAGCAAAAAGTCAAAAATGTATCATTCATTTATTGTAAAAAAAGAAAAGGGGGGGGATATTTTATTTTAGAGGTCCTTTTTGAGGACGATGAAATTGATGTTCTTGTCGATGAGCAATTCGGGCATTGGGAACGGGAAGAGCTCGCCGGTGCGCTGGAAGCCGAGTTTCTTCTCGTACCATGCGAGCAGCTCTTCACGGACCTCGAGAACGTGCATGACGGCCTTTTTGTTGCCGAGGCGGCGCATCTCGTCCATGCACATGCGCACGAGCTTGCCACCGACGCCCTTGGATTGGTATGCATGATCCACAGAGAGCAAGCCGACCTCGGCCTCGCCAGGAGCCTCGGGGTCATGACGCATTTGCACGGTGCCGACCACGCGGCCCTGTACGGTGTCAATGGCAAGATACAATGGATCTGATGTGTCCAGGATCGCTTTGCTGAGATCGTCGGCATTCATGCGCAGACCCGTCACCAAATGGCTCTCGCCTGTCCAGCCGCCTAAGCATAAAAAAAAAAAAGGTGAGAAAATGACAGCTTTTTGCCTTGTCAACAAAAACAACGGGTTACCTTCTTTGCGATAAGCGGCATTCACGACCTTTTCAATTTCATGAACAATGGCCAAATCCTCTTGGGTTGCCTGACGCACAATAATGGCTGTCTCTTGCACCATTTCAAAAAATAAATAACTAAGTAATCTAGGGACAATAGAAAAGAAAAAAAAAGAGATGCAAAAGAAAGGTCGAGCCCTTGGGATTTTATTGGAGCACGGCGGGCTTTGAAAAGTGAATGAAGGAAAGAAAAAAAAATGTGGGAGGAGCCAAGGAGCGGGGAGAAAAAGGGAAAATGGAGGCTTTCATTCGGGCATGTCGGTGTCCAATGGCGCTGGCGCAGCGTACACCTTGTAATTTGGTAAGCCAAAGATGCCATAGCCATCAACGCTGGCAGCCTTTGCAAAGGATTCCGTGTCCAATTGGTGTTTATATACATATGGAGGGAAATTGATGCCACCGCGATGCACATCCGCGCGCACAAACAGACAGCTGCCGCCCACACCATCCAATGGCACCATGGTCTCATTGTGGCTCGATGTCGTCTCCATGTCGATCATCAGGAACCGGTGCGTGTCAAATTCCCAGAATCCTGGTTCCAAAAAAAAAAAAAGAGAAATGAGATTTTTTTTTTCCTTTTCTTCGTTTTTTGTTGGCTTGTGTAGCGTCGATCCTTGGCAAAGCGGCCCAATCATTTTACCTTCCATGAACACAAAGTCTTCGGCGACGGTGTCCTGCAATGCTTTTGACGTCTCAGTCTCCTGCCAATTGCCGCGTTCATAGCCCAATTCGGCGTCACCCTTGATGATCATGGTGTTTGGGGCGAGAATGTCGATTGTCTTTGGCGGCTGGCTGACGAGTTGCTGGGGCAAAGGTGGCAGCTTGTCGTCGTCGTCAGTTTTCTCGGTCTTGGCGTCGTCTTTGGCGTTTTTCTCGGGGGGATGTGCTTTTTCCACGTTTTCCGGGGATGTCGATGTGGCGATGGCCTTTGCGGGCGGAATGGCCATGATGCGGATCATGTCATCGATGAACGAGACGGGGTAATCGGTGACGACGGGGTCGAGCCACAAAACGTACTGGTCCATTGGATCAAGGGCGGTCTGGAGCAAGTAATTGCGCGCGCGAGCCATGGTGCTGCGGCGCAAAGGCTCCAATTCGTACACGCTCTGCTGGTCTTGATGCGGCTGCTGCTGGACCCACCGCGAATGCGCGGGGTCAAAGGTTTTGGTATAGAGCTGCACGGGAAAAGGCAAGTGCGCCGCATTGATGGCATTACGCACGGCGTGAGAGGTCGCAGGGCTCGCAGGATTAAGCACAAGCAGCGCCACACGTGTCAATGCGTGCGTCTGCTCACTCAGCGACGCAAAATACGCATCCAGCGAGTCGCCAATCGCCCACGGCGGCAAAACAGACAGAACAACCACTTGTTCTTGCGAAACAGGCTCGTTCAGGTTTTGAAACAGCACGTGCTCCGACGGTTGCTGCTGAGACAGCAGGTGCACACCGTCCGTCATGGAGTCAACAGCAGCGTCAAGCATCTGCTGCTCATCGATACAGTCTTCCGTCGCAAACAGCCACGTCAAGCACCCAACCACCAAAATGACACCTAAAACAAGGCCAAGCAGCCTCTTGCGCCGAAACGGCTGCCCAACACTGCCTATCCTTTTCTTTTCAGAGTCGTCCACCATAGCCGCAAAGGGGGAAAAATACAACAAAAAAGGATAAAACGGACAAAAAAGTGGGGTGTGGGGCGATAAGGTACAACAAAAAGAGAAAGAAGAAGAAAAAAAAAAAAAAGACATGTCGAGGGGGCTGGACTTTTTTTTTTCGTACGGAAAATCTTAATTTAATCGCCGCTCTGATCGCCCAATTGGGCTACAAAGGCGACGATTCATGCGCCCGCCTCTCTCTTTCTCCCACTTTTTTAGCACCATGAGCAGCGACGACGACGACTACATGTCCAGTGCGATCCTGGAGCAAGCCGACCAATACGAAAAAAAGCGCGAAAAGACGTACAGTCAGCGGCGGAGCGAGTATTTGCGTGAACAGGCCAAAAAAGGTGTTGTCAAGCCACGCAAGGAGCTTGAAAAAGAAGCACGCGACAAGGGCCTCGAGAACAAAATCGAATCGTCCAACAAGGGCATGAAAATGCTCATGAAAATGGGCTTCAAGTACGAAAATCGCACCATTTTACGGTTTGGGAGTGACAATTGCTTACATCTCTTCTTTTTAGACAAGGCTCCGGTCTTGGCAAATCTCAGCAAGGCGTAGATACCCCCATTGCCATCGACCTGAAGCAAGGTAACCAGCACCATTGACCATGAAAAAAAGGGGACCAAATGACCATCATCCGCATCCAATTGGCTTGAAAAAGGCGAGCTTGCCTTCAAACGAGTTCAATTACCAAGGAAAGGAAGTCATGGGCCACGGCGATACATAAAAACGCGTGATATGACCGCGCTGACGCGTCGATTTTTAATTTTTTTTTTTACTTTTTTTTTTACCTTTTTTTTTTTTTTTACCAGGACGCAGCGGTCTTGGCATGGACACGTTGATGAAGCGCAAGCTGCAGGAAGAGGAGGACGCGGCCATGGCCAAGGTGCGCAAGCTAGACCAAGCGCCCGAGGATTTCCGACTGGCAATGGCATCCAAGGCCAAAGACGCCAAGCGCATGCGCCAATTGACAGCCGCAGTCCACTTGGCTGAGCGATTTGATGCCGACCATGACATCACCGATAATATTTTGTGGGTGCTCTTGCCACGCTTTGAAGACGACAACAAGGGTGATGCGTCCAAGCCGCAGGGCGACATGGACAATGACGATGCCACGCACGAATGGCCGGAATTGCCAAAAGAAGCCGAAGACGACGATGAAAAAAAGGACGGTGATCAACCAGACATGCACAATCCCGCCTCTTACCCACCAGACCAGGTCAACACGCTCAAAGCTTTGCCGGCAAAGTCATTTTTTTTTCCTGCTTTTACTTTTCTTCATCAAGCTCAATTCACCTCCCTGCCTCCTTTTTTTCGGTTTTAATTACAGCTGGACGATCAATTGGACAAGCTCGTTGCCTACTTGAGAGAAAAGTACGCGTATTGTTTCTGGTGCGCGGCACAGTACGAGGATCAAGCTGCTCTGGAAGCCGAATGCCCTGGATTGGACGAAGATGACCATTAGAAGACGTGACACGTGAATGGATGAAAATAAAGACCAATCTTGCATTTCAAATGCAAGAGGAGACACCTTGAAATCCGGGGACACATCTTGATGGCAAAGCGAAACGCGAGCTAAATTACCATTTTATGCCTTTCTACTCCTTGCGAACGAATTACCCCTTTGTTTTTCTGCATCTGCAAAGTTATAAAAAGCTGTTTTGATTTGTCTCATTTTTTTTTCATCTCATTATGGCTCCCATAAAATCTCTGTTTTTCTTGTTGGCGGTGGCCGCCGCGCTGCAATGCGCATCTGCCGCGGCGCAGCAATGCGCAAAACACACGGAAATGTGCAAACAAGTGGTCTGCTGCGCGGGTGCAGGCGCGTGCATTATTCAAAAGGGCTTTGACAGACCGACGTGCCAAAAAATTGCGAAAAAGGACGAAACGTGCACCGACCCCAACATCAAATGTGACACCGGCCTCAAATGCACCAAGGGCAAGTGTGCTTAGCGACATGGTTATGCCTCATGGTCATCAAATAAAAAAAAAATTCAATAAAACACTCTCTTTTTATTATAATGTCATGTCAACGTCCTGGTTTGAGTGCTCAGGCGCGACCAATTGGGCCAGCTTGTCCTTTTTGATGTAGACCAAAAAGTAGGGGTTGGCCGTCGAGCCCGTGGTATCCTTGAAAATTTCAGACTCTTGCACCTGATGAGCAAAAATCATGTGTCAAAAAAGGTCAATTTGCCCATTTTCTCATTTTTCTCTCTCTCTTTACCTTTGTGACCACCGAATCATTGAACTTCCACCATTGGTCTGCGTGATGGTCCAGCAGGTAGACCCAATAATGGCCGTAATTGGCCTGGCCCTGGTGGATGAACACGGCGTGCAGCAAATATGCATTTTCCGTCATATCGTCGTACTCATGGTTGATGGAATGTCTCAATTTCTTCGCCTCGGCCGTGTTTTCTAACATGATAATTCGCCAATTGTAAAAGAAAATGGGGGGCGGCGCGTAAGAAACAAGAGCCAAAAGGGGAAAATAAAAGATAAATTACCTTCAATGACAGCGCGTGTCTGCGCGATTTCGTCCTCGAGCAGCTGCATTGCTTGTTGGTATTGCTGAGAAAGCTCGTCCGAGTCCTGGTATTCTTGAAGAATGTTGGCTGTTGCAGCGAGCATGTCTGGCACAGGCATTGGGTAAGCTGGGTTGGCGGTGAGGTCGTGCAATGCCTGATCGCACTGAGCGAGGCGTGCGCGCCATGCGGCCACCTTCTCGCGACGTGGCGCAAGGCTGTCGAAATGGGCGTCGCAATAGCGGTCGAGGTAGATTTCCTTGTCGAATTCGATGAATGCGTTTGATTTGTAGACGTTTGCGGTTGCACGGTCGAAATGGACGCGCTGGACGAGGACCTGGAGAATGGGCGGGAATGCCTGGACAGAAACTTCGCGCACTGCCTCTTGGCCTTCGCGATAATTCTCAACCTTGTCCGCAAAAAAGTACTCGTCCAATCCGTCGTACAGATGCTTGGCCTTGACGGCGTCGATGATGACGTGGGAAAATTCCTCTTCCTTGTTCTTCTTGATAGTCTTTTGTTGGTCCGTGTACGTGAGGATTTGCCGGCCCTTGCCATAAAAGAGGTCGCGCACCATGTCGCGTGTTTGCTCGCGTCCCGCCGTCGTTTCTTCCGGTTTAAGTGCAGCCTCCAGTAGATACATCATGTTGCCCATGCACTCGGTCACGTCCTGCTGTTTCCCAAACATCATGCTGTTCAATTGCTGCTGGTGCTGTTTTGTGTTGCTGCCCGACGCCTTATTGCTTGCATTCGCGTCGCCGCTGCTGCTACTGCTGCTCGCCACCACAGCAGACGCCGCAGGCGTGGTCGACGTCGTTGCCAATGGCGTCGGTTCTTCCATGGTTGCATCGATTTGCGCCTCGTTCTCGGGAGAAGCACTACGCGCCGCGTTTGGCCCCATTTCCGCGCCATCCTCGGGCGAAATTCGCTCGTCAATTGCGTCCGACGCGTCCTGCACCTCGACGCGTGGTATATCCGCCGCGTCTGGCTGCTGCTTGACGTCATCGTCGCGTGACGGCTCGTCATCGGACCCCTTTTTGCTCTCGACAAGTGTGCTGACCGATTCCTCGAGCGTGACAGCCGATGATCCTTCCTTGGCATCGCTCGCGTTGCCGAGCGTGCTGTTGTCATCGCGCTCGTTCAGCAGCGCCATGTAAGCAAGATCGTATTCGGGCGAAATCGCACGTTTGTCGGTTTCTTGCAGCTGCATGAACAGCTGCCGCAGCAGGTCGACAACTTTTTGTAGAAAAAAAAAGATGACGTCAATCCACTAAGAATGACGGCACGAGGGGGGGAAGCACAACTTACACTTTTTGGCGCGTCGCACCTCTTTTTGGTCCACCTCGATGCCACCAATCTTTTTTGGCTGCCAGTCGGCCTTGTCCTCATTCTCTACATAGTCGTTCATGTCAAGGACCACGTCACGGAAGGGCACAAGAGAGAAGTAGTACTGCAAAGAAACGAAAAAAACGAGAAAAAGAGGGAAAAAAAAGTTGTCAGACGCGTTGACGCGTCTCAAGGCATGCCCAATCCTTACTTGGAGCAAGCTGTTCAAGTAGCAAGTGTTGCCAATGTTGTTCAAGCCGATGGGCGAGCGGTCCTCGGGCGCAACGGGCTGCATTTCTACAAAAAAAAGAAAAAAAGAGACGAAAGTGAGGAAACAATAAGAAAAAAAAGAGGAAAATCATAAAAATGGGGAATTGAAGGAGATGCCGCTGGCCATTGGCTTACCCTCTTGCTGCTCAGGAGGCACATAGCCGTGATCCAGGTAATGCTTGATATTGTGACTGTTGCGTGCCTGACCGAGGATGCGCAGGCGCTCGTCGTGTGTGGATTTCTGATGGGGCTCGTCGGACGCCTAAGAAAAGAAAAAGGGAAAAAAAAGGGGAGGGGCGTCAAGGATCATCTATTTACAGTCATTGTTACCATTTCTGTTTCTTACCTTGACTTGATGCAGACCAATAAGCAGTGTGTCATCGATGCTCATGTTGCGCTGCAAGCCAAAGTGTGTGTAAGCCTGGTCAATGTCCGCGGTGCTGATGAGGCCACGGCTGCGCTCAATGGCAACCTGTGTTTGCAGGTTGTCAGTGTTTTTGGCGGCGGCTATGCTGACAAGCAAATCGAACCACTCGGTGGTCCGCTCGGGCTGCTCATCGATGCGCTGCTGATACGCCCAGATGATCAATTCGTCTGATGCTTGGCTGGTGATGCCCAACTGCATGCACCGCTCGTCCATGTCCGCGCGCGTCGTATGCATGGTCGACCCATGCTCTAGCGCGTCCTGGCACCCCAAATAATCATTCAAAATCACAGGCTCGGCTAGTGGCCGCTCCGTAGCGCCAAGCGCGTTGCGCGTGTTGCTCTGGATCTCGTACAACGACGCCGTCAATTCCTCGTACATCATGTTCAGCGCGTCCTCATTCAGCGTCCCCACCGGCGGCACCATCTTGTCGTCCACCAGCGAGAACCCAGCCAAACCAAAAAGCTCAATGCTAAAAAAAAAAAAAAAAAAAGAGGGGAAAAAACGCGAAATCAGCCCATTTATCTTCTTTTTTTTCTGTTTTTCTCATTTTTTGTTGTACCTGGCGGGATCAAGGCCAATGCGATTAACAAAATTGTGGTTCAAGGTGTTGATTTCTCGTCTTTCATCCTTGAGAAGCAAGTCCTTGATGTAGAGGCGCATGGTGAGCAGGACGGATGTGAGTGTAGGCTTTTGCTCTGTGTTTTGCATCGAGTCGGCATAAGTGCGGATGAGTGAGCGCGTCTGTTGGAGATGGTCGAGGACGGTGTTGGGCACAATGGGCGCGTGCGTCGACCATTGAATGTGTGCATCGCAGCCGCAGCAATAGAAATCGTCGTGTTGGTGATGTGGCACGCCATCGGCTCGGTGGAAATGGTGTGTGGCATGGCCCGGATGTGGACACGTGGTGCGGAAGCTGGTTGTCGTCACAAAGCACCAAGTGTGGCAGCCTTGGCATAGGAATCGCGCAGATTGCGGCGCAGAACCGTGTGACGTCGCGGGAGGCTGATTTTCTTTGTTCATGGCCGCGTCAGCAGCACCAGTCGCGCCCTCCACCACTGTCACAGACGCAGCCTCCAGCGGAAACCGTTCACACACACGAAATTGGTGCGTATGCTCATCGCTTGCCGTCGAAAGGGCCCCAAACAGCGCGGACGGCACCCACGCAAAGTCAAGCGCAAGCGTCCGCCCGGCCGCAGCTTCATTCTTGGTCGCTATCAGCGTGCGGAACGGATTCGTGTCTCGTACAGCCTCGGTCATACAAAAAGAAGCAAGAGAAAAAGAAAAAAAAAAAGTAACAAAAGAAAAAGAATAAAAAAAAAATGCGCCAAGAAAGCCCGCCTCGACCCCCTTTTATGGCAAGCGCCCGTGGACTCGTCAGCGGCGCAATTCTTTCCTCTCCTTCAACCCCTTTCCCCTTTTTACTCGTTTCCATCGTCCTTAAATCAGTAGTATGAATGACGTCCGTCGGCGGCAAAGCAGCATAAACCAAATTTTTTTATTTTCGAAAAAAGCGTGTATACAAAAAGAAAGCATGGGGAAAAAAAAGGGAAACAATTATAGAAAATGCAACAGAACGAACGAATTTATCGCGATTGGATCAGATCGTCGACCTTCATGATCATTTTGACGGTCTCGGAGGCCAATTCGAGGGCGCTGGTGGTGACGAGCAACGGCTGGATGACGTTTTCCTCGAGAATGTTGCTGATAGTGCCCTTTTTGACATTGATGCCGGCGTCCTTGTCGCCGTGCGCGTGGCGATTGCGCAGCTCCGTGACAATGGCAATGGGGTTGAGACCCGCGTTCTCAGCGAGCGTCGTGGGAATCACCTCGAGCGCGTCGGCAAACGCGTGGAAGCAATATTGCTCCATGCCTTGCAGCGTCTTGGCATAGTCCATCAGCTTCTGTGACACCTCAATCTCCGGCGCACCACCGCCAGCAATCAAGTATCGCTTCTTGACAAGACAACGCACAACACACAACGCGTCGTGCAACGAGCGGTGCGATTCTTCAAGCACAAGCGAATTGGCGCCGCGGCAAAGAACAGAAACCGTCTTACCGGCGTGCTTCATTCCCGTCACCTTGACAACGCGCGATCCGACAGAGTCCACCTCCTCAATCAAGTCCGCATAGCCAAGCTTGTCCTCGGTAAACGACTCGACATCCGCCACAGGCTTGCATCCAAGCGACTAGGATGAAGAGAGAGAGAAAAAAAAAAAGGCGAAAAAGTGAATAAAGCGCTCTTTTTTGTTATTATTTTGTCCATTTTTTTTTACCTTGGCAATAAACTCGATTTCGTCACGCTCGACGTCCTTGACAACCATAATCTTGAGCTTTGACAAAAAGTGCAGGGACAGGTCGTTGACGGCATCGCGAAGAATGGATTTTTGGATCAGCAGGACATTACAGCCCGACTTTTTAATCTTCTTGCACATGTTGAGCAGGTATTGGCGCTCCTCCTTGAGAATCTTGTCCATCTGGCGATAGTCATTGACGATGATCTGGTTCTCCATGTCAGGCTTGGGCGCAGACAGCTGGAATTGGACGAGACCGATCTTGGCCTTCTCCATGCGCGTCGGACCGCCCGCGCTCTTGACCACGTTTTGGTTCAGCACAAGGCCGTCCACGAGCTCCGTGTCGTCGATCGTGCCACCCACCTTTTTCACAACGCGCACGTCGTTCAAATTCACATTGTCGGGCACCGCAGGGTCAATGACGCGCAAAACCGCGTCAACGGCAATGGGCGCAAGCAGCGACGAGTATTGCGACACAATCTTCGAGTTGAGCGACGTCGACGCCGCGCGCAACAGCGATTCACGGTCAGCAAGATCCACAGGCGTCGCCATCTCGGTCAAAAGCTCAACAGACTTTTGAGCAGCGCGCTGGAACGATTCAGCAATCGTCGTGGGATGGATACCTACTCTCCCAAATGTGCCAGTGTCAGTACCATCTGCCGCATCAATGGCTATTTTGATTGTTTTTTTTTATTTTTTTGTTTTTTTGTTTTTTTGGTTTTTTTTACCCTTGTTAAGCATCTTTTCGGCAGCAGCAAGCATCGAGCTGCAGAGCACAACCACCGACGTCGTGCCATCGCCAGCCTCGACATCCTGGGCAGCAGACAGATCGACCAACTAGGACACAATTCGAAAAAAAACGAGTCAATCGACATGCAAAAGACGCGAAAAAACGAGATAAAATACCATTTTGGCGGCAGGGTGCAGCACGCTAAAATTCTTCAGAATAGCGGCGCCATCGTTTGTCACGAGCGTCGAGCCATCGGCCGTTTGAATCTAGATGACACGCAAAACAAGTGAGTTGCGCTGCATAAAACCTGAAAAAACGCAAGAACTATTCATTTACCATCTTGTCCATGCCACGGGGGCCGAGAGATGTGCGGATGGCATCGCCCACGGCTATGAAAAAAAAAAAAAGAACAAGATCCACGCGTGAGTCGTCATGTTTGTGCGTATAGGCCACGTAAACGAGATGAAACTCCCCTGATTTACCTTTGGCAGCTGTAATATTGCTCAAGCGCACCTCGGTGGGCTTTTCTTTGTCCTGGAAGGACGTCTTGGGGACGGTGCTAGGGGCAGCGGCGACTTGAGCCATGTTGTATTAGATGAAACGAGAAAAAGAAAGGACAAAAAGGCCAAAAAAAGGAGCTGTCAAAAAATAAAAAAAGCAGTAAACAGCCCGCTTAAATGCCCCAGCCCCGCTGATTGGGCGGACTGGGCTTTTTTTTTTTTTTTTTGGCCCTGCAGGCACCCACTCGCCCTGTGGATACACCATACACGCCATGCGATCAACCGCGTCACGCCTGCATCAACCTGGTTATTCACAATGCCAACATGGTCTAGTCGTTAAAAAAAGCTGCGAAAATCACGATTAGCTCTCATCTGCCCTCTCCATAGCCCATTTAAAGTGTTCTACGACTCGCAAAATGGCATAAAACTGGAAACAATTCGTTCATTTTAAAAGAGCCATCCAAAAGTCTTCAATTTGCACATTTTATACAGATGATCAAGGATTCTCATCTTGATTCACTAGACAAAGGATGTCACTACTGCATGAGTCGTAAACTGCTGCAACAATAAATGCAAAGTTACGTAAGTCCTTCATCAATATGATTTCCTCGAGTATTCATAGAAAAATGACCAAAATCCAATAAGCATGCCCCAATCAAATTTTCTAGACCAGGTTTCGTTCGCAGGTGAAATTTGCAACATTGGAAAGAGAATTGCTCAGGCTTCATTCGGCTCTGCTCGACTGATGTAACAAATGACCTTGGCACGCGTTATGATACTGTACGTGTTTTTCGGTTTTTTTTTTTTTTTGCGGTAAAATCATGCTTCTTGGATCTCTACGTACCAAACGCTACAGTCGCACTTTGGTATTTCATGGCTTCCCTTTTCATACAGTAAAAAAGGCAAGGGCGATTACAGCCTGTTCTCGAGACGTGCACCCTGCACCATTTTCTCGAATTTTTACAGTACTACTACAGTACAATAACCATGATGATATGATGGTTGGATCGCCTCCTCCAAATCTTTTTACTGTAATTATCATACAGTATGATACTGTATGATACTGTAAATGCGCATGCCATTTCGTCGCGTCTTTTACAGTACCAATCAACATGGCGCTGAAAACCAGAGGTTGATAAAGTTGTTGTTGTGCAGATGATTTCAAAATACTCAGTGTCGACATTTTCACAATTTCGCACCATCTTACTTGATCAAATTCTTCTTCGATCGCAATGAAATTTGTATTGTTCGAATCAGAAGAGCTTGGACGTCATTTCCGGTCGAGGAACAGTATTCGTTTGCCCGATGCATGATCTTTGTATCATATTTATATCATATGCTTATGAAAGCCGATCAAATTATTACAGTACAAAAATTTTCAACCTCGATGTTCTGTTGTCGGCAACCAATTAGACGACACATGGCGCTTTTTTTGACAAGTCAAAAGCACCTGTTGTCAAATTTGGCATTGATCTGGATGATGCGCAGCAGATCAGACCTGCATTTATTATCATAAGTGTCATGGCCCGACGAGGAGGCGGCCACGTGATGGGTCAACACAAACTTGTCGTAATAAGGCATCGTTTATTTTGTACAAGAAGAGGGTACAAGGGGAAAAGTAACAGTAACAGATGGAAGAGGTAAGGAAAAAGGGGGAAGGACATCCGCAAAGCGGGTGTCCTTTTATAGTTTTGAAATTAAGGGAATATTCTAATATGAAGCCTGCGGCAAGACGCGTCTATTTGGATGTTTCGATCTGGAATGGTCCATCGCGTCTTGGCAATTGTAGATGGGCGTTTTGTATGGGTCATGATTGGCGTTTTGACCTTTTGGAACGTACAAGATGGAATGTGGGCGTTTGGAAAGGTAGATGGAAAGATGGGCGTTTAGAAAGGTCTATGGAAGCGCGAGGAGCGTCATCTAGATCAGAGATGGCGCAGCGAGCGCGTAAGAAAAGAAAATAAAATAGAGTGATCTGCAATCTGTGCTGCGGATCTGGGGGGCCTAACAATAAGCTCAGTTGAACACACGCTCTGACGTGTGATGATGCCTCCTCATAGCCTACAGTATTTCCATAGCCTATTTAAACGTCTCTTTCCCCTCTACAGTAGTATTTTCCCTTGCTTTCTTTGCTCTTCTCTCTCTCACTTTTGACATAAAAGCCTGTACTGTACCTTTAGTCCTATCATCATTGTCCTTTTCATTCACAGCATCTGCTGAATCTCTATCGAATGAAGCCATTTTCATCGATGGATTGCCAAAACTGACAGTGAAAATCCACTTTTTCATCAAAAACTTTGATCGCGATTTGTTCGACAACGGTCTATTCGACCCCTGATTTTTATTGCAGTTTTGATAACAAACAGGGGGACAAAGATTCTAATGGGATGACTTGCAGCGCGCTAGCTTGGGTTTTAACTTTTTGCATCGGTCATTTCACCAGCCTCCTGCGGCATGACGCAGAGAAATGTGCAAAATAAAAAAAATAGAAAAAAATAAAAATTCCATGCAATCGACACACTTAATTTGGAATTCTCAAACCTTAAATTTTTACAAAAAACCTTGCCCAAAGTGGGCAGCTTTCTCAGTCGATTGCCGTTCATGCATCACTCTTTACTGTAGATACTTTTCTTAGTTTGAGGCAACTTGCCGTGTTGTCTGCCAATCGCAAATTGTTGGAGTTACCTGTTTGGGATGCATTGATCACTCGGAGTTCGAAAAATCCCAAATTTGGCGTTTTCTGAGATTGAAATGTGTGACCCCTGAATTTTTCAAAAGTGGTCGTAGAGCTTTGGGCTTTTAAGCTTGTTTGTTGCAATTTTTTCATTAAATGCGATGCGGCTATTTTTGAGGGGGTTCGAACATGCAGGTGGCGAGCTGAATGCAAAATGGTACAAATAGGAGGTTTTTGGCATTTTTGAGCTCAAAAAAAATCGGGCCGGTCCGTCTTGAGCTCTGGACCAGAGTTTATAATACTGTATCGTGATGGATGTTTCATTGGCGGGCGAGCAGGCTGTAAAAAAATTTCTGGAGGCACAGCAGGCCGGCAAAGTCTGAAAAACAATACAGTATGGACAGATCAAACACTTTATCATATTTGCGTGCAAGTTGCAACAAACCAACAATCCAAAATGGGTTGAAGATTCCGCTTTTGGGAATTTCTCAAGCACTTGCTGTTCACGACATCACGAATGAGGAGTGATCGGCCGTTCGGCCCAAAGAAGAGCGTAATCAAAGATGATGTTTGCGAGGTGTGGCGCCTGGGCGCAAAAAAAAAGCAGAGTGGCATGGGCACGTGGCGCAGGCGGCAGCGGGGAATGATGATGAGGGTTGCCGCTGACCGCTTGGCCGCGCATCATGCAGCCGTGTGCCAAGGTGGGGAGGGCAAAAATCTATGCAGATGGATTCCGATGTGCAGATGCTCAGCGAGCCGCATTTTCCAACAGGGATCAAAAAAAGGAGTGGGCAAGTGGCTGGCTATTTTTGAAACAACAAAGAGATCATCATGTGTTACTTGCCCATTGCAGGTCGAGGGGCTCGTCAGCCGGATGGGCTTGCTTGGCGTTTTTTTTTTCTTTACGCCACATCTCAATACAGTACACGGGTCTGCGAAACTTGGCGACTTGTGAAACGACGCCAAGGCACTCTTGCTGGGTGATGGAAGAAGGAAGAGGCCATGTGGCGCGTCGATTCACGGGTCTGGCCATGTCATTGCCGTGGATGGGCTCATGATGAATCAAACGGGTCGAGCTAGGCCGCCTGCCAACGGAGTTTGGGTCTGGGCGTGACCCCACCAGATTGGATCAATGTGACACACGAAATTTGATATAAAAAGGATCTCCAGCTCTCCCTTTTTTCGTTTTTTTTTTTTTTTCGCTTTCCTTACTTTCTTTTTTTTTTTTTTTTATCCCTCATTTTTCAAATGACAACTCCACCACCCCCTCTTCCTGAAGGCTGGTATGACGCACGGCTGAGAGCACATGATGGAGGATGGTCTTTTTCCATGGCGCTGACGAGAGCGGCGCCCTGACTTTTTTTTTAATTTATGGCGATTTAGGCAAGCTTTTTGGGACGAATCTGCTCAGCGCTATTATTACGTTGACCTTGCGACGGGCGTGACGCAATGGGATCTGCCCACGCATGCATCGCAAGGCACGTCTGCAGCGCCTGCTCCTCCTGCTTACAGCCAAGCCGCCGGTGAGGCGAGCAGCTACCAATCGGCCTCGGCACCGGCTCCCTACGGCTCATCCAGCGCCCCAGCGCCCGCCGGCATGCCTGGCCAACCAGGGCAGCCTGGCCAGACTGCCGAGAGCGGCGACGGTGATCGAGGTCTTGGCTCGATGCTCTCGAGTTTCATGAAACCCAAGCCCCAACAAGGCTACGGCTATGGCGGCGGCTATGGCGGCGGCTACGGCCAGCCCGCTCACTCCAAACCCAGTGGCTTCCCAGGCGGCAATGCGGCCGCGGGCGCTGTTGCGGGCGCGCTTGTTGCGTAAATACAAAAAAAAAAAAAAAAAAAATAAGAAAAAAAAAGATGCACGATGACTGATCCCATCCCCACCTCTTTCTTTTTTAGTGCTGCTGCGCACAAGTTTTCCGGCCACAACCACGGGGGTCACGGTGGAAGCGGCGGGATGCTTGGCAATTTGATGGGCGGCGGACACCAACAGGTACACAAAATTGCGCTGTTGCTTAATTTAGCGCAGATCGAGCTAGAAATCGACCTAAACTCACGCTGCGCAATTTGATTTGCTTGTAGGGTTACTATCCTCCGCCACCATTCCCTCCAGGCGGCTATGGCGGTCATCACGGAGGTCACCACGGAGGTCATCACGGCCATCATGGCCACGGACATCATGGCGGCGGACATCATGGCGGCGGACATCACGGCGGTGGTGGCTATTGGTAAGCGGCGCACCATTGGCCGCTCAAAAAGGTGTTCCACTTGCCATTTTTCTTTCTTGTTTCACGTTGAGCACACCTTGGGCATAATGCGACAAGCTGGCACTTTTTTTTTTTTTTTTTTTGCTTGTGATTTCATGCCCAAATTTGTAGTATAGTTTTTTTCTCATTCTCTAATTTCCCTATAAATAATAAAGATGCCTGTTTTTTCTTTTTCTTTTTTTTTTTTTTAATCTGGCCTGCTCGTGACGCGTCAATGTCGATGAGCTGGGTATATTGTTGCCTTGGAGGCAAGCCATTGGACCGTCACGATAGATCGAGCGGCGCTCGACGAAAAAATAAAGGCAGCGGACCTTCATGGCAAGCCATTTTTCCCATTTCCTTTCCTGCTTTTTTTTTTCTCGCTTTTTCTTTGCAAAGCGCGCCTGTCCTCCCTTTTTTTTTCTTCCTCTTTTGCGAGCTTGGTGGTAAGCCGTCGGGGTGGACATGGGGGGCGTGGGGGCGAGGCAAAAACAATTGTGCTGATCGAATTGGCAGAATACCTCTTTCTCTTTTTTCTTTCTTTTTTTTTTTTTTGCCGGGTAGTCTCCACGACGACGAGAACGAGACGCTCTAGGTGTGGGACCGTTGTTACATTATGAACTCTAGCAGCAAGAAAGATTCTGAGCGGTCGAAGCGGGATAGCCGTTCGAGCGACAAGCGCAGCAGTACGTCTGGAAATAGCAGCGGTGGCAGCAAACGGCGCAAGGAGGAAGACGACAGCCGGCGGCGACACCGTGCATACGACGACGGGGACGACGACTATCGACGGAAGCGACGCGACGACGACCGTGACGACGACGACGACCATCGTGAGCGGCGGCATCGTAGCGACAGCGACCGATCGTCGTCCCATCGCTCCAGTAGCGACAAGCACCGCTCTTCACGCCACTCGTCGCACCGCAGCAGCCGCCACCACAGCAGAGAACGCACAGAGACCTCAAGACGCGACAAGCCGTCGTCCAATTCCTCGTCTTCGTCACGAAAAATGCAAAAATCCTCCTCAACCCGGCCAGAAAAGCGAAAACGCGCCTCAACTTCCTCCGCCGCGTCCCCTGCACCGGCAAACCAACAAAAAACGAATGATCAGCAGCAGCAGCAGCCCCCGCCACCTCCACCTCCTTCCGGTCCTCCACCTGCCGCGGCAGCAGCACCGCCTCCGCCACCACCACCTCAGCCCACGACAAATTATGCGGATCCCAATGGATGGCACGCTTACTACCAGCAAGAAGGCACCAATTGGGACTATTCTTACTATTATGCCCAGCAGCAGCAGCATCAACAACAGCAGCAACAGCATCAGCAACAAACAGACCCCGCCTTTTATGCCCAGTATTACAATGGTCAGCAGCAGCAACAACAACAACAGCAGGCCCAATTCGATCTTCCACCCCCGCCAGCCACAGACGACGATGCCCCACCTCCACCACCACCCCCGCCTATGGATGACGAGGTGTACCCGCTCTTTGAGGAGCTGGGGTACCCGTATCCCACTTTTCAAGAACCTGGCATCCTCTTTGAAAAGATTGGCCAGGTCGGCGAAGGGACTTATGGGTATGCAATTGGCAATTGGAAGTGAATTGGAGGAAAAAAAAAAAAGAGTGCTCACGCTTGTTTTCCCCCCCCCCTGTTTACAGCAAAGTATACAAGGCGCGTAATTGCAAAACAGGCAAATTATTGGCATTGAAGCGGATACGCATGCGTTCCGACAAGGAGGGTGTAAGTTAAAAAAGAGAATTGGGGCAAAAAGACGCGTGAAAATGAGCTTATGCAATTTTTTTTAAAAGTTCCCCATTACGGCTATGCGTGAGATCAAGCTGCTGCAGCGGCTGCGGCACGACCACATTGTGCGGTTGGAGGAGATTCTCGTGAGCCAGGGGTCAGTGTACATGGTGCTCGAGTACATGGATCACGACCTGTCAGGGATTCTGAGCCATCCGCAATTCAAGTTTGCGCCTGCGCACATCAAATCGCTGACGCAGCAGATCTTGCAGGGGCTGGCCTATCTGCACGGCAAGGGGATATTGCACCGCGACATGAAGGGGTCGAATTTGCTGCTCAATCACCAGGGCCAGCTCAAGATCGCCGATTTTGGCCTCGCGCGTGTCTTTCAGCAAAAGGGCGATTATACCAACCGCGTCATCACCCTGTGGTATCGCCCGCCAGAGCTGCTCCTCGGCGCAACACGTTACGACACAGCCGTCGACATCTGGGGCGTCGGTTGCATCATGATGGAACTCTTTACAGGCAAACCCATCTTCAACGCCGCAGACGAAATCGCACAATTGCACGCCATCTACAAAATCATGGGCACACCCACAAGAGAAGCATGGCCCGCCATGGTCGATCTTCCCTGGTACGAGCTGCTCAAGCCAAAGGAGCCGATCGCAAGCCAATTTCGCGACACATACCTTAGGTAAGATCCATCTTCTTCTCTCAAAGGCTTCTAATGGCCTCCAATGGCCTCCAATGGGCTCCAATGGGCTTCAATGGACTCCAATGGGTTTCAAACAAGCGTGTTCTTGCGACTGACGCGTCTTATTTCTTGATTTCTTTTTTTTTTTTTTTTTTTTTTTGAAACAGCGTGCTCTCGCCTGGCGCATTGGCGCTTGCCGAGGCATTGCTCTCCATGGACCCACAACACAGACCGAGCGCCCAACAGGCGCTCACCTTTGACTATTTCACCGAGGACCCGCTGCCGGAGCAGCCTGGAAAGTATGCGAATGGACCTTTTTCTTTTTCTTTTTCTTTTTTTTTTTTTCCTGCATGAATGGGCCATCTCACCGCGATTTTTTTTTTCGAACAGCGTACTCGATCTCAAAGACGATTGGCATGACTTTGAATCCAAGCAGCGCAAGCGAAAGACGACACAATGATTGGCTCGATTATCTGGTGTGCGCCAAAGCTGTCATCCATACTCCGACGCCATCTGATGCTGGCAACCAAATTTGGAAATGATGAAGTGATCTCCCATCTTTTTGCCTCATATTCGATGTCATTTTTTTTCCTCTCTTCTTCTTTTCTTTTTACCCTTTTTTCTTTTCGTTTGCATACAGCACCACCCTTTTTCCCCTTTTTCACTTACATTATCCAAATAAAGTGCCATGGTGTCTGCCTTACTTTATCGTCAAGCTCGCCAGGTAGGCAACAGAAAGAAAGAAAGAAAAAAAAAATCCGACGCCCTTGACAGGTTTCCCCACAATTGCTCACATTTTTGACTAGGCCACCCAGCCCCTTGGTCGCCACGGGTTGCGCGCCTTTGCCAGCGCCGTGAATCCTGTTCCTGAGAAGGATTGCCGCTCCATCACGCCGCCTTATGCCAAGCTGCAGGCCAATTTGCAAAAAGTGCGCCGTGTCTTGGACAATCGTCCGCTGACGTTGGCCGAAAAGGTGGTCTACTCGCATTTGACCAACCCCGAGGAGACCGTGCCTGTGCGCGGCGAGACATACCTCAAGCTGTCGCCTGGTAAAGACAACGAATTGGGTGTCATGGAAGGGCAATTGTGAGACTGACACAATGCACAATGGCGTTTTTTTTTTTATAGATCGTGTGGCCATGCAGGATGCGTCTGCGCAGATGGCGCTGCTTCAATTTATGCTGTCGGGCATGTCGACGACGGCGGTGCCCTCGTCGATCCACTGTGACCACTTGATTGTCGCCAACGAGGGCGCTGACAAGGATGTTGCCGCGTCCATCAAGACCAACCAGGAAATCTTTGACTTTTTGGAGTCGGCGGGCAAAAAGTACGGCATTGCCTTCTGGAAGCCCGGCAGTGGTATCATCCACCAGATTGTCCTCGAGAATTATGCTGCCCCTGGTGGCCTCATGCTCGGCACTGACAGCCATACGCCCAATGCTGGTAAAATACAAAAAAAAAAAGTGAGAACGTGCCATTGATCCACCCTACTTTTTTTTTTTTTTTTTGTCATTAAATAGGCGGTCTCGGCATGGTTGCCATTGGTGTTGGTGGTGCGGACGCTGTCGACGCTATGGCGGCGATCCCCTGGGAGCTCAAGGCACCCAATGTCATTGGTGTCAAGCTCACGGGCCAATTGAGCAAGTGGGCAAGCCCCAAGG
The DNA here is from genome assembly GCA_025201375.1 of Gongronella butleri. Lineage (NCBI taxonomy): Eukaryota > Fungi > Mucoromycota > Mucoromycetes > Mucorales > Cunninghamellaceae > Gongronella > Gongronella butleri. The sequence continues at coordinate 307,685 of JAIWZP010000023.1, read as the reverse complement.
ATGTCATTCTCAAGCTCGCCGGTGATTTGACCGTGCGCGTAAGTGGCCCATTCGAAAATTTATGTGCAATCATGCTTAATTCGTCGTTTTTTTTTCTTTTTTCTTTTGATTTTTGTGAATTTAGGGCGGCACGGGTCACATCATCGAGTACTTTGGCCAGGGCGTGGACAGCCTGTCGTGCACGGGCATGGCGACCATCTGTAACATGGGTGCCGAAGTGGGTGCGACGACGTCCTTGTTCCCTTACACGGCCGGTATGCGCTCGTACCTTTCTGCCACGGGTCGTGCGCCCGTTGCCCAGGCCGCCGACGCCAACCAGGACTTTTTGCGTGCCGACGCGGGCGCAGATTATGACAAGGTGCTCGAAATTGACTTGAGCCAGGTGGAGCCCCACATCAATGGCCCCTTTACCCCGGATCTTAGCACGCCTTTGTCCAAATTCAAGGATTTCATCAAGGAGAACAACTGGAAGGACGAGATGACCGCCGGTCTCATCGGCAGCTGCACCAATTCGTCGTACCAGGACATGTCGCGCGCCGCGTCGCTCGCAAAGCAGGCCGTCGACGCCGGTCTCCAGACAAAGGCCGATTTCTTGGTCACGCCGGGCTCCGAGCAGATCCGCGCCACCATTGAACGTGACGGCCAGCAGGCCATCTTTGAAAAGGCCGGCGCCAAGGTTCTTTCCAATAGCTGTGGCCCATGCATTGGCATGTGGTCCCGCAGTGAACACCAAGGCGAGGAAAATGCCATCATGACCTCTTTCAACCGCAACTTCCGTAACCGCAACGACGGCAACCCACAAACCATGAACTTTTTGGCCGCACCCGAGGTAAGAAAAAAAAAAAAAGTGAAAAAAGGTGAAAAACGGGAAAAAAATTGCAAATTTATTGATTTGTGCCCCCCTTTTTTCTTTCGTGTCCCAGATTGTGACGGCCATGTCGTTTGCCGGCAAGCTGTCGTTCAACCCCATGACGGATTCGCTGTTGGACAAGGATGGCAATGCGTTCCAATTCCAGCCTCCTCAAGGCGACGACCTGCCCAAGCAAGGCTTTGAGGCCGGCCGCGCCACGTACGAGCCTCCTGCGCCCACACCTGACGCCGACGCGTCCGTCAGCATCAATGTCAACCCCGCTTCCAATCGCTTGCAGGTGCTCGAGCCCTTTGACGCGTGGCACGGTGACGAATTCAAGGACGTGCGCGTCCTTGTCAAGGTCCAGGGCAAGTGCACCACAGACCATATCTCCGCCGCCGGCCCATGGCTCAAGTACAAGGGCCACTTGGAAAACATTGCCGAAAACACCTTGATCGGCGCCCAAAATGCCGACAATGGCAAGGTCAACATTGTGCACGATGTCACAAACGGCAACGACGGCTCCATTCCCGATGTCGCCAAGAGCTACAAAAGCCAAAACATCCCTTGGATGGTCATTGCCGACGTAAAATCTCAAAAAAAAAAGGGCGAAAGTGAAACGAAATTGTGGCCTGGATCTGATCCTTTTTTTTTTTTTTTTTTTTTTTTTTAGCACAATTACGGCGAGGGCTCTGCACGTGAGCACGCTGCGCTGCAGGTGCGCTACTTGGGCTGCCCCCTGATCGTGTCGCGCTCATTTGCGCGCATCCACGAGACCAATTTGAAGAAGCAGGGCGTGCTGCCATTGACTTTTGCCAACGAGGCCGACTGGGAGCGTATCTCGGGCGGCGACCTCATTGAGACCGTCGGTGTCAAGGACATTGCGCCCGGCAAACCCGTCCAATTGATCGTCACCAAGCAGGATGGCGCCAAGATCACCATTGACGCCAAGCATACCATGAGCGCCGATCAGATTGAGTGGTTCAAGGAGGGCAGCGCGCTCAACCTCATCAAAAAGAGCGTGTCCGCCTAATTTCGGCCCAGTTTTGTATTTATGCATCGTTTAGAAAATTGTAATATAAAAAAGTTTTTTTTCTTACTCATCAAGTGCGAGAGCAATTTTGCAACCGAAAGAGACGCGCATTATGGCCAAAACGACAACCATTGATTGAAAAATGAGTCAAGCAGTCCACGCACCTCACGCGCAGGGCACACAATCGCGTCGACTATTTCCTTTTCTCGTTTGTGGCACACTGTTTTTAAACCCAGTTCACCGTCACCGGATTTTGACAAGAATTAAGCATGAATTTGTGCACGGTGCGCGTCAAAAACGTTGTCAATTCGGCTAATCATACCTTCCCTTCATTTTGTGCACCTTTTATTTTATTTTATTTTTTGGTGTCATTGATAGATGTGACCAATGATGGGTGTGGTGTCATTGATAAATGTAGATATTTTTCCCAGACCCATCTACGCCATAAAAGCGCCTCTTCTCCCACTTTTGCTCCTTTTTTTTTTTTTTTTTTTTGGCTCCTTCTTTGGTACTTTTTCTCATCTCACCGTGGATTCCTTGCCCTCTGAACTTGTTCAACTGATTCTGGACTTGGTGGATCGACCCAAACGCTTTGAGATGCCGCAAAATACGCGATGAGGCCGCATTGAAGGTGTTTAGCAAGATTCGTGTCGCATTCTCGTACCCCACTCCTGCAGCGAGCCACAGCATGGACACGTTCAAGCAGATGTGGACCAGCAACCGGCCCCTGCCGGCTGAAATACAGGAAATTGCCACCTCGCGTACTCATCTCCGTCCATCGGTGCGCTCGGCGACCATGGACACGCGTTTGCTGCACGTCAGCCATCTGCACGATTTCTTGGCGGCGTGCCCAAAGGTGTCCAAGCTGGCGCTTTTTTTGTACGGCCCCCAAACGAGAAATCATCCCAGCGCCACGCAATTCGCGCGTGAGGCTCTGAAATCGCCGCAAATTTCGCACATTCGCTGCTTGGCCCCCTGGTGGCCATCAATGCCACTTTGCTGATGCGCCCATCTAAGGAATACCTCGTCATTGGTCCTCATGGCCTTTCCCAAGTGTTTGTTCAAGATCCTCTGGGATGGATGCGCAATTTCCCTTGCCAATTGGCTCCAAATATCAAGTCATTGGCCTTCAACCTCCCCTTCTTTCCCATGGGGATTTCATGGCTGTCCAAAAGCCGCATCGCCCTTATGCTGCTGATCACGTCTGTGACCTCTGCGCGACGCCTTTCGCCGCCGTTGAGCACCTGTCCATTGGCATCCCTTCGCATCTGCCCGGTCATCTATCATCCCGCTCGCCTGCAAATCGAGCGCGCATTTACAGAACACCATTCGCTCCTATTCTTCTTTCCCGGCCACCCCTTCCTCATTGTCGAATAGCCTCAGACTCAATTATTTTTTGTATTAAATAAGCTTTAAAAATTGAAATAAAAAGAGGAAACTTGAAGTGCCCTTTGAAATGACAATTTGTCAAGTAAAATGATTGGGTTCTTTGACTGAATTTACCGCAAAACACGCTTCTATGAGCTGTGCACCTTTCAATGACGACTTGGCCGCGTCGCAATGGCTTCCGATTCTATGATACACAAATATTGTGTATTATTTTTGTGCACCCATCGGTGCGCGTGATCGATAACATTTGCTAGGCGATGTATGCGACAGAATGCAAACGATTCCCATTTTTGACCATTTTAATTATGACTTCTTCAAAGTGCATTGATTGAGACTTTAAATTTTGATCAATGCATTCAATTGTCATGAAAGGATATCGTTCCAGAGATGGCAATGATCGGATCGCTGCACTGCCAGCTAAACAGGAATTGAAACTTTTTTTTACAATATCCAATGTCTTTTGAGCTAGCGAGCACCAACATACATAATTAATTTGGCCATTTTTCATGTTCTCGCGTGCTATGCAGAAAAATAAAAGCAAAAACGGATATGAGAATTATCATGAGTTTGTCGAAAACATACCTATCAGAGCAATTTAACTGTATTTTAGTCGTTTGTCAATGAATTTACAAGGTACACATGAAACGATTCTTTAACCATGCGAAATAAAAATTTTCCTTGTCAAATGAGCCAACCCTTGAGGCGCTACGGCCACTGGATGGCTCGTAATCGCCATTTTCGAAAATCAAGAATTTTCCAAGGGGTGCAGTCGACAATTTTCAAACCATGAAATTTAGGACCGTCGATCACCACGCCATTCACACACATGGTAGACACACAATATTTGCCGATAGAAAAGAGATAAAAAAAACAAGGGTCCATTGACTGGTTTTGACGTAAAATGCGTTTAAGGTCTTATTTTCGACTTAAGGTCATCTCAACGAAAATTGCTTGTATAACCGAGAAACGCACACCATCAGACAGAGCATGGCTCGCTGCGTACGTAGGCATCGATGATCTATGAAAAAAGTATTTTCTGGGCATTTTTGACACGGTTTTAAAATTATAGACGTTTTCGACGCGTGAATACCCGCGTCAAACGTCAAGTTTCGCTCGCCTATTCCTCATCATATTCATACACCTGGATCGTTTCTTGCTAGTGGACGCGTTGGCGGCGATCTATGGGCGCGTTTTTCCTATGGAATTCGCCTTTCAAGTTTAATCTAAAGTCACGAATTACTCGTCAACCAGCAAATCGATCCTACTCATTTTTGATCCTTTTCATGGTTTCTCGACACGCTTGTTTGGGTATGAAAGTTCGGCATCATTCTGGAGACCTAATTTTTGATTTTCTCGTCGGCGAGCTCAACGCGACTAAATTTTGATTTGCAGGCTGTGTGTCCTCATGATCTATGACGGTGGCAAATCGCGCTCCACGTTGCATTTCTAGCCTGCCATTTCTTCATGGAGTGCCCCAGAGCCTACTGACAAATGAAAATCGCTGAAAATAATCATGCTCTTTCTCTTTTTCCAAGTTTTTGGCAAGTGTGCACGTTTTCTATGCGCTGATCAATTGTTATCGTTTTTGTCTCTCCTTGACAACGCGATTCAAATGTACCCAGTGACATCGTGTCGCAAGCGCGAATTTGTGATTTCTGCGATGATTCTTTGAATTTTAGCTCGTCGCGTCATTTGCACGCTCATTTTTTCGAGAGCTTTGTAATGCTAGCTTTTTGGGACGGTGGTTTAACATCCACCGCAGTCATGGTTCAAGTAAACACGCTTGACGTATCGTGTTTCAACTGACATTTTGACTTCTCATTCACTTTGAGTAGCTTTTCGATGAATGTGCAAATTGTAGGTATGATTCTAGAGTATAAAATGGCTAGCATTCGACATGGCTGATGACGTTGAAGGTTTTGCCATGCCATGGCGTCACGTGAAAATCGATTTTGGCGCGACCAAATGGCGATTAAAAGGTTATTTTTCGTTTTGCGCACCGCGTAACAGGTTGTCGAACGAGCCTTACGGCCAATTTGCAAAAGATGATAGTCGTAATGAGATCATGTGCGTCCAATTGTTTCTGTCAGGGGCCCTGCTTGTTGATTTGGTGACACAGCAGATCGACGGCGTGGGCGGTACAAAAGATGAAGCAATGAATTTGATTTGGGATCGCGCCGGTATTTGAATTTACAAAAGGTCGTACGAAAAAAGAGCGACCCCTTTTTTGTTTGCAGCGTGCCTTTCTTTCCTTTTTCTTCTCTTTTTCTTTCACTTTTTTTTTCTTTCCCCCTTTTTTTATTGTCCCGTGGTATGGACAACAACCCTGTTTCTTCTTTGGCACAGCCACCGTCTCCCACGCCGACGCCTCAAGATGTGCCTGTAACCGAGCCTTCTTCCGTGGACGCGACGTCGTTTGCATCAGCGTCGAAACTTGTGCACCTTTCCAGCGACGAATATCTCGAGGACGGTCCGCTATTCCGTGCGACGATGCGGCAGCTGGAGGGGCGGACACAGCATTTGAAACATGATCTCAAGCGGCTCACCAAGGCGGTGATGGCGTCGCTGCAAGCCAAGCAGGCTTGGTTGGCGGCAGATGAAGAGCTGATGCGGACATTGCAAGCGATCCCGGTGGCAAAGGCGCTGTGCGCTTCCTATCTGGACGACGTGTGGGCGTCAATGCACGAGCAGCGCGTGCGATTGCAAAATTCCATGCAGGCGTTGCTCGTCGATCCGCTCGTCAAGCTGTACGAGATGGATCTAAAGGTCGCCGATACAAAACGTCGCGAATTCGAGGTCGAGAGCAAGGAATTCTATGCGTATCTCGCCAAGTACCTCAGCATCAAGAAGCAGCCGAGCCACGTGCCAACAAACACCACTTCCACGGCCTCCAATGCCTCGGCAAACAATGCAGAATCGCAACTTACTGAAACAAAGCATATTTTCAAGAAAAGACGCTTTGATCTCGCTCGATTCGACTATTACACGTTCATGATGGATCTGCACGGCGGCAAAAAGGAACAAGAGGTGCTTTTCCATCTGCTCACTTATTATCAAAAGGAGCACGAGTTTTATCATTCGGCTTCAGAGCTTCTGGACAAGCATCGCCCCGGCATTGATGCTTTGAGCAAGACCCTTGGCGAGGTTAGGCACCACAATGAAGAGCCATTGGAGGGCCCGATCCACTCAATTTTTTATATTATTTCTCCCATGATTAGGTGTCGCGCGCGCAGCAGCAACGCAACAAAGATCGGATCGAGAGACGCAATTTGCTACAGGCTAAATACTCGGACGATTTGACAATGGAGACGCCGCCGGACGTGCCCGAGGACAAGTTCCACGGCGTGCGTGACCTTGCAGAGCGCAGCAAAACCGACCACGTGCTCACTGACCGCCGAAAAGAAGGATTTCTCTTTTCCACTTCCAAACCCCTCAAACCCAGCGGCGGAAGCGGCTTTGAGATGGCCTCGGCTATGCAATGGCACAAGTAAGGACGCCCCCCCCAAAAAAATGGAGAGGGAGGAAAGAGTGCGCAAAACAGCTTTTTTTATTATCGAATTTATCGAAATTTTGCATATTTGACAGGTATTGGTGTGTGTTGAGTGGTGGACAGTTGCATGAGTACAGCAATTGGAAGCAGTCGATGACGACACACCTGGACCCAATCCATTTGCGGTTCGCGACGGTGCGCGCGGCGCGGAATATGGAGCGTCGGTTCGTGTTTGAGGTGATCACGCCTCAATTACGGCGCGTGTACCAGGCGACATCGAAGGACGAGATGAACGCGTGGATCCAGACGATCCAGAATGCAATTGAGGGTGTGTTGGACGGGACGGGCACAACGCTGGATCTTCCAAAGGATATGCACGACGACGACAACGCATCAATCCACGTCGAATCGCTGCTTGACCTCAATGCGCCCATGTCGCCGATCCCCTCCGTGTCCAAATCGAAATCCAAGCGCCGGTCCTTCCATCGACGCTCGCTGAGCGGCGTCTTGCGTAAACATTATCAGGCAGGCGCCAACAATGCCAATATGCCAACCAGCAATGCCGCCACCACCGCCACACTCCCATTACCCACATCCTCCTCCACCGCCATCGCATCAGGGACAGCTGCAGCCGCCTCGGAGCGCGATCTGTCGCTGACAAGACTACCATCCACCTCGTCGTCGGACTCGTTTAGCATCAAATCGCCAAATTCGCCGCCTCCACCGCTCCCGTCGCCCCCTCCACTCGATGACATTCGCTGGTCCATGCTCTCTGCACACACCACCGCCCCTACGGCCGGCGAGAGTACCTCATTGCTTGACATTATACGTCAAAATGACCCATTGAACAATTTCTGCGCAGATTGCGGCGAACGGAATCCCGAATGGTGCTCGCTCAACCTGGGCCTGATCTTGTGTATAGGTACAACTTGAACAAAAAAGAGAGGAAGGGACGACTCGCATTTTTCCTGTGAAAAAGGAAAAAAAAAAAAGGAAAGAAAGAAAAAAGAAAAAGGGAGAATATGAAAAACTGGTCACTGACGGTGCGCCTTTTTCTTTCTTTCTTAAACCTTCGCTTTAGAGTGCTCGGGCATTCATCGCAGTATGGGGACGCACGTGTCCAAAATCCGATCTCTGACGCTGGACAGCCAGGCGTTTTCTGCAGATATCCTTGCGCTTCTTGGATCTTTGGGCAATGGCCGCGCCAATGCGATTTGGGAGGCAACGGCGGACGTTGGCAAGAAAAAAGTGTCTGCGACGGACAGACGCGAGGCCAAATTGCAATATATTCAGCAAAAATACGTTGTGCGTCTCTTTATCCAGCCACCGACCACGCCCGAAGAGCGCCAAAGCGTCAATGGGTGCCTGTTCCAGGCCCTGCTGGTCGATGATATACCCGCCGCCTTGCGCGCCATTGTCCTCGGCGCAAATGTCAATTACAGTCAGAGTGTGCCCGTCACAGATGCCGACACGAACTCTGAAAATGGGAATGACGCGCCTTCCAAGCCCGCCATTGTCTTTGCGCTGCACGCGGCACTCTTGTACGGGCAACGCACTTATAGCAAACTCGGTTCTGGACAAGACGATGCACATGAGACGAGCATTTTTCCCATGGCCGAGTTTTTGTTGCAGAATGGCGCCGACACCAGCCTTGTCGACGCGACTACAGGCAAGACCGTTTCCGAATGGATCGCAATGGGTGCAGACAATGACCAATACCACGTGTCCGATGAAGCCATCGCCTTTTTGAACCTGAAAATCGCTGCACGCGGTCAATCCACCGTCCAGCGCGCTAGTATGCCCCCTCCATCCAAATCATCGTAATCTCTATTTGAATATGCGTCTCCCTCTATTGAAAGTATACAAGATTGATATCATACAAATAAAATAATAATGCCTTTTTACCATTTTTTCACATTTCATCAGATGGCGATAGAGGGCATGCTGCATGAATCGCCTCGCGAATCTGAGCGGCGACTGGAATTGAGGATGAAAAAGCCACACTGCGCAACCGTGTTCTGATTTTCATCCCATTCTCGTTCTTTTTCTTTTTTTTTTTTTCTTCTCTTTTACTGCATTTTTCGCTTTTCTATATTGCCATGGCCACCCAAGAGAAACTTACCATACTTTTGCAGTGGTTCAAGGACAATGAAATCAAGTATAACCCTGCACAAGTCGAGATCCAGATCAAGGACGGCTCGTTTGGCGTCTATGCTTTGAAAGACCTGCCTGCGGGCGAAACGGGTAAACGCATGATTGCTTCTGGCTCGCTTTCTCCAATGCTCAATACATCATCTTTTTTAGTTGTCAAGATCCCCAAGGAGGCCATCTTGTCGCCAAAATCGACGGGCATTGCCAATATTCTCGAGGATGAGTCGATTCAAGGCGGCTGCGCCGTGGCACTGGCCGTCATGTACGAGATGTCGCAAGGCAACGACTCGCCTTGGCATGGCTACCTGCAGTCGCTGCCTGACCACGAAGATCTGCCCATTCTCTGGACCGAGGATGAGTGCGAGCTTTTCCAAGGCACGGAAATCGAGAATGCCATCGCTAAAGACAAAGTAAAACACCGCCGTTCTTTTTTTTTTTTTTTTTTTTTTTTTGTGAAGTCTCACTTTTTTTTTTTTTTTTTTTTTTGTCCAGGCGGACCTCCAGGACGATTATGAGACCATCATCGAGCCACTGGTGGCCAAGTACACGGATATTTTCCCTGCAGAGGCATTCACGCTCGAGCAATTCCAGCGCGTGTCAACGCTGGTGGCGTCGCGCGCGTTCGAGGTGGATTGCTACCACGAGGAAGCGATGGTGCCCTTTGCTGATATCTTCAACCACCGATCCGGCAGCGAACACGTGCATTTCGAGACCGATTACGAGGTGTGTGACGCATGCGGCGCCCTCGAGTATTGCGAGCACCAGTATCTTGCCTTTTTGGAGGGCGAGCAGCAGCAGCAGGAGCAAGGCAACGATGACGACGACGACGAGAGAATGGGCGACGAAGATGGCGGTGACTGGTCGGACGTGGACGAGCCCATGGATGGCTCGGATGACGATGAACCAGACACAGAATTGCAAGATCTCGCTCAATTGGAGATCCAGGGCGTGAATTTCTGGAAAAATGACGAAGATGAGGACGAGCGCAAGGATACGTGCGACATGGTGCTTGACCGCAAGGCCAAAAAGAACGAGGAGCTGCTCAACACGTATGGCGACCACCCTTCTGTCGTCCTGATCAACAAATACGGCTTCTGTTATGACAACAATGAAAACGATTACGTGTCTGTTCCTGAAGACGACGTCGTTGACGCGTGCCTGCAAGTCACAAAGGATGCTTTGCGCGCCGATCCCGCCAATGCCAAAAAGGATGACGATCAAATCGAGGAATTGGCCATGGAAATCACTCGCCCGCGCTGGGAATTCTTCCTGATCAACGAGCCCGTGCTCTGCCCCGCCGACGAGGAAGACGAAGACGACGATCATGACGACGAAGACGACGAAGATGATCACGAGGACCATGATGCGCACAGCCATGATGGTCACGACCACGACCACGACCACGATCACGCCCATGAGCATGAACATGAGCATGAGCACGATGAGGATGGCGGCTGCTGCGCCCACGACGACGACGATGACATGGGCGGCGCATTCATGGGCAAGGCTTACTTTGCCAATGCCGAGGGTTTGTATGAAGACACCCTCACCTGCTTGCTTCACATCATGTTTGTCGACCAAGAGACATTTGCCAAGTTTGCAGACAATGTCGAGAATGCTGTCGAATTCTTTGATCAGCTTGCTCAGGGCAAACGTATGCCCGACGACTGGAAAATGAAGAAGCACGTATACCAAGTCTGCAAATCTCTATCCGAGGGCCGCCGCAATGCTTACCAGGATGCACAGGGCAACTACACGACTGTTCAAGCTGACTTTGAAAAGAGAAAAAAGGTAAAAGACGCGTCGCGAGTCGCGTGAATGGCCTATTGACGCGTCTTTTTGTTTGATTTTAGACCACGAACCAGCGCGAATATTACGCATTGACATGCCGCATGAACGAAAAGAAGATCATCGAACGCTCAATAGCCTACTATGACGACATGATCCAGCAATGCAAGCCTGCTCCCAAGAAAACCAATGGCTCTGCCAAGCGCAAGGCGGCCACGGCCAAGAAAATCCGAAAACATTAAAAAGTATCCCCTTTAAACATGTCGTAGATTGTAATTTTAAAAATCATGCCCTCTTTTTCCCCTCATCATTCACCCCATTAAAAAAAAGCAGCACCCTATTTTATTCTATAGGATGAGCCATTTTGTTTGTAAAAATGGCCTCGTGTTCATGCCAATGTCCTCGTACGTTGTGACAAGGAAGACGAATTGTGCCATCGTGCGGCATGCGACGCCAAAGAGAACAATTCCAAGAGTGCTGATGTGCGAGAGATCGAGGTATACTAAAAAGAGAGAAAAAAATCAGCTGTAAAAACGCGATTGCTCACTTTTGACGGCATGTGCCGCCCCTGGCTTACCGGAAAGAGCTTCCACATTGGAAGCAAGGGTGATCACGCTCACTAGCCAAGAGTATTCTAGCTGCTCATAATTCCAAATCACCATCAGGATCAAAAGCATCTTGCCAAAACTGGAAATCACCAAAGCCATGGACACGTAATTAAACCTGGAACATCCAAAAAAAAACGCGTCAATGGCACGCGACGTAACTCCACATCATGCATATATACCTGATGGCTCGATGGCGTAGCAGGACACGGATAAAGAGACAAATGCTGAGATGGAACACGGCAAATTCTATAAAAAAACGACGACAAAAGGTGAGAAAACACGAATTTGACGCGTGTTTTTCGCCCTGTTCTTACCAAGAACACATAAGGAGAGGATATAAATGTACTGATAATACAACGGTCGCTGAACAAAGGCAGAGTCAGAATGCGTGCAGCATTGCTCCAGTCGAAACCATTTGATGTCTAATTGCGATCACATAAAAACGCGTCAGCCACGCGTCAATGGCATCAACCATGGACAACCCAACTTACACACTTCAAACAGAATCAGCAGAATTGCAAAGCGTAGCACATTGGACTAAAAATTTAGAAAAAAAGAAAAAAAAATACCGTCTTAGGACCAAAAACGAGCAATTGGTCGCCTTTACACTTGTACCTCGATCCCTTTGCCTTTTTGAGATATTCGGTTGAAGAGCAAGTGTCTATAAACTTGAGGTTTGAGCAGCAGCATGTCGATGAATATGATCACAAAGTCGTGTTCAATGTACTTGTCTGCAAATTGCTGGCATCGATCCTGTAAAAAAAGGGGCAAAGAACGTTGGATGAGACACGCGAAGCGACTCCCAACAAAAAGAGGCAAAAACAAGGCGTCTTACACACGACGTCAAACGAATATTGTCCTTTCCATATTGTGTGTATAAGTTTTGAACGGCTTTCCCGCACTCCACGCATGTCGACATATTGTGTGAACAAAAATGAAGAAAAAATTGAAAGGAACCGTAATGCACCTGTCGCTCAAAAATGGACAGCATCGGAGTCGCATAAATTTGATCCGCGCATCGCGCGTCCAAAGCTGATGAAAAAGGGGCGCCTGAAAGCTGAAACTGCCAATTCACCTTGCCAATGGATATGATACAGTATTATTATTTTCAACCTCGATATTCTCGGCAACCAATTGGTGGACGACACAAAATGATTTTTACGTACCGGTATCAGGAATGTGCTTTTTTTTGTGTGCCCCTCTCTCTTTTCTTTTTTTTTTTTCTCTTCCCTATTATTTTACGTTGGCCCTTTTCTTGCTTTTCGCAACCCGTATCCAAGATTGATATCATATTTTGGTGAAAAGTCCACACTTACAAATCGAAAATGCCCAGATTTGAAATGGCCCTGCTTATTTTTTGCTAAATTATACACACTTGTTGCACGCGGGGGGGGGGTTTGTGAGTTGAATTGAATTGAAACGAACTCTATGATATTCAATTCAATTCAATTCATATGATACACAGAAATGAGCGAAATGAATTGAATTGAATTGAAGTAAGAAAAATTGAAGTGAATTGAATTGAATTCGACAGATAAAAATTCAATTCTAATGAATTGAATTGAATTGAATTGAATTGAATTGAATTGAATTGAATTGAGTGAGTTGAGCGGCCCATTGAGAAACCCTACGAGCGAGGGACGAGTGCGAGCGGCGAGGACCAAGGCGAGGCGGCGCAAAAACGAAAAAAATAAATGTGGGCAAGCTTGTCAGGCTGTCACCTGACAAGCACTGGTTGACCTGAGTTTATACTGTGACGCAGGTTTGATCATTGGCAGGTGAGCAGGCTGTAAAAAAAATTCTGGAGGCACAACAGGCCGGCAGAGTATGAAAAACACGCACTTTGGTGTTTAAAAGGTAAATGTGTACGTTTTTTACGCATCACACATATCATATGCAGTGTAGCGCTGTAGCCTGTAGCGTGATGCTTCATGCATCAAAATGATACGTATCATATGATACGTAGCACGCGTCAGTTTCTGCCCCCTGAGATCGAAACATGGATGGATCAAATGATTTAGGATATTTGAGTGCAAAAATCAAAAATGAATGAAGAATTGAAGATCGTGCTTTTGCACCATTTCTTTGGCGCTGAGCCACTGGCTCTAATACGGTACGTTTCATACAGTAACCCTGTTTTACATATAAGTGGAGTTTCGGGCGCAATGAAGAGGACGATACATTAAAAGTTTATCAATTTTTTATTTGTACAGAGACACACTAACGAATTATGTAGCCAACGAGTGTGAATAAAGGGAGGAGAGAAGGGCAAGTCATTGATCAGCCAGTGAACGAGATGTTGGTCCTTGGACGGCCAATGCGCGACTTTTTCTTTGCTGGCGACGCGTCTGCGGGCTTTTGGCCGTCCATGATGTCCTCGGGAAGCGTGTCGCCACCGGCACTGAACAGGCGGTCGACGGCCATGGGGCTCTGCGCGGGCGTGGACGCATTTGACTTGCGTGCGCGCTTGACAGGCAGCTTCTTGTTGGTGTCCTTCTTCTTCTCCTTTTCTATTTCCTTGTTGCGCTTCAGTTGCTGCTGGATCAGATTGTTGTTCAGCTCTGTATGCAATAAAAAAATGAGATGATGCCTTTCCCCCCCTGTTTTCTCCATGTTTTTACCGTCATCGTCCAAGAGCAAAGACACGATTTCCTTTGGTTTGTTAAAGTCAACGCTTTGCTTGAATTCGCCGCCCGAAATGACGACCTTTTGGATCTCATCCTTTTGTTTTGCGCGCATAAGGATGCGTTCCTCGATGGTGCCCTTGGTGAGAAGACGATACACGGTGACCTGCTTGGTTTGGCCAAGGCGATGCGCGCGGTCCATGGCCTGCTGGTCGACGGTCGGGTTCCAATCGCTGTCGTAAAAGATGACCGTGTCGGCCGCCGTCAAATTGATACCCAGGCCACCGGCGCGCGTGCTGAGCAAAAAGATGAAGATTTCCGGGCGGGTCTGCCAATCCTGCACCATGTCGCGACGATCGGATATCCTGGACGAGCCGTCCAGCCGCAGATACTTGTATTGCTTGTATGCAATGTACTCTTCAAACAGATCGATCATACGCGTCATCTGGAAGTAGATCAAGCAGCGGTGGCCCTCGTTCTTTAGACGCTCGAGCAACTTGTCCAAGACCGCCAGCTTGCCAGAGTCCAGAATCAGGTCGCGCATAGCTATAGTTCAAAAAAAAAAAGATTAGATCATTTTTCTTTTTTTTTCTTTTTTTTCCAAAAAAAAAAGCCCGTTTCTTACATGGGACGCGCATCTGGGAATAGCCGTAGCCCGTGGAGGGGATGGTGACGAGTCGCTGTTCGTCTGAACGGTGGACAACTTGCTCCGCAAGGGCAATGTCGGTGCGATCGTGGCTGTTCATGAGGTGCGGCTTGCCAAAGAGGCTGGCCATGATGCTGGGGTCATGCATCAATTGGTTTTGACGCATCGTGAACCCAATGTCGGGACACATGATGTCGATTGGCACAGAGCGGACCGCGGGAATGTATGCATTGTCGTATCGCGTCGCTGTGGGGACCATTTGGTCGGCAATGTGCGTCAGCTCGTAAAGCGCCGTTCCAGGCTCGATCATTGTAGGTTGCAGCGGCGACGTCGTCGAAGCAATCATAAGCTTGGCAAAGGTCTGGAGAGGTGCCGACGCGTATAATTGGTCGTTTTCGTCGTTTTCCAAAGCATAGAAGCGTCGTCGGGCTTGGTGGTCACGCTGGGCTAGATGGAAGAGCCAGCGCGAAAGGATGGATTGTCTAAAGAGGTGGCTGGCCTCGCACGCGCTTGTGTCAGCAAAGCGCAAAAACGAAAACGACGCGTCTAAGAAAGAAAGAAATGCAAAAAAAAAGGTTAAAAAAAAGGCTGTCAAGCCAGCTAAATTTCTCCGCCCCAATGGCTGGGGCCAGGTTTTTTTTTTTTTTCTTTTTTTTTTTTTTTTTTACCAGGTTCCGAGCTGTTCATCGACTCGTAGATGTGAGCAGGGTCCCAGATGCTCATGAGGTTGTCCAGATAATGTGTAGTGAATCCCACGTTGGCATCGGGTCCAGGCACGTCCAGACAGCCGCCATGACGGTACACGAGCTTGGGCAAATGGTACTTGATGGGATTGGTCGCCGAGTACGGGCAATACAGGAATTGTTCCTTGCTCAGGGGGCCACTTTCGCCAAATGTCACAAACGACGCAGGTGCCTCGACATCGGCGCGCTCAAACAGCTCGGGGTGGTTGCACACCTGTCAAAAAAAAAAAAAAGCAGCGTGTCAGCCCCAAATCACGCAAACGCGTCGTTTTCGCGTATTTTCTCATGAAATTTACCTTTCTGAATTGCATGACGAGGTTCATGAGGCTGTCCATGCTGTCATTATCGCTGAGGCTGGTGACCTTTTCGAGCAGCTCAGCAATGGAGATCTTTTCCTTGAGGCCGCGGTACAGGGCGCGTTGGCGCGCAGTGAGCTCGCAAAACATCTCGATTTCGATCTTTTCACCGAGCTCGTGCTGGACATTGCGCTTGATGCGGCGCAACATGAATGGTTTGAGAATCATGTGCAAGCGCTTCAGCTGGTGCTCGTTGAGTGTGCCTCGGTTTTCGGCGTGGCTTTCAATGTCCTTGGAGAACCACTCGCTAAATTCGTCGTGCGAGTCAAAAAGACTGGGCATGATAAAGTGGAGCAGGGCCCACAGCTCTACAATTGCGAGATAGAGAAAAAAAAACGGGGGGGGGGCGTGAGACGAGGCAATTCATTCATTATTTTTCTATTTTCCATTACCTTGCATGCTGTTTTGAATGGGTGTGCCGGTAAGCAAAAGACGATTGCGGCAGTGGAAGCCGAGCAAGGTCTTCCAGCGCGCGCTGGACGAGCTTTTGATGGCCTGGGCCTCGTCAAGGACCATGTATTGCCACTTTACGCGTTGGAAATAAGTGACGTCCGTGAGAATGAGCTGGTAGCTTGTGATGACGATATGGAAAGGCGCGTCTTTGCCGTAAATTTGCTTGCGTGTCCACGATTGGCGCAGAATCTTGCGCTCCTTGGGGCTTCCCCAGTAAGGCAGAGCTCGGAATGATGGCACAAACTTGCTGATTTCTTGCTGCCAATTGTGCAGCGTCGATGCTGGCGCAATGACAAGGAATGGACCCCAAATGTTGTGCACCTCAGCCAGGTATGCCATCAGCGAAATCGATTGCACCGTCTATTACAATAAAGATGAGACAAAAAAAAAAAAGTCGTGCCCCGTGTCGAATTGATAGCGAGATTTACCTTGCCCAGACCCATTTCGTCGGCCAAAATGCCATTGATACCCTGGTCGTAGAGATTGGCGAGCCAATTGAGACCCTTGAGCTGGTATGACTTTAGCTGGCACATGAGCATGTTGGGTTGTTTGATTTCAGGGCCCGTGCCCATGCTGGATGGCTCTTGGAAATTCATTTCGTCCACTATATCATATAATTTTTTTTTTAAAAATAAAGCGTGTCAGCGCGTCCAATGGGTCCATCCATGTTTGCAATAAGCGCCTTACGTTGGTCTTGCACGTTAACATCACTTGTATTGGCATCTTGACGGCGCTGGCTGGCCGCTTCATCAAATTTGCGCGTCTGTTCGCGTTGCTTGGCCAGCGCATTTTGTGCACTGCGGCGTGCGTGCTCCTTGAGCACCTCTTCGTCCTCTGCATTGCACAAAAAATAAAAGAATCAGGATCAGAAATTCGCTTCATGACTTGCATTTCAATCGTACCTTCATCAAAGTCCAATTCGCCAAGAGCATCATCGGGCGCATTCGAGGTGATGTCGAGATCCATGGATGGCGTGGCGCCGGTTGGCGTGGCATCGGCAGGAGTGACATCGGCAGGCGATTGCTGAACCGAGTCGTCGTCGTCGGCAACGTCCTTGTGGATCTTGCGGCCGATGAAATGGCTGTACAGCTCGGTCTGCGTAATCAAAAAATTGAGCTTGCGTGCCTGGCGCTGCGCCTCGCGTCGCTCTTCTTCCTGTCGCATGCGCTCCAATGCCTCCTTCTCCGCCTTTTTGCGCAGCTCGCGCTCTTCCTTTTCGTTCTTCTTCCAAAACAGGAGCATCTAAAAGGAAAATTCAGTAAATTGCGCCTCTTTTGACAAGAGAATGGATCATACCTGCTTTTGCGCCTGCTTGGCTTTGATTTGGATGTCGCGCGTGGCACGGCCGTTCTTGGTGTTGGTGCGTTTGATTTCTTTTTGACAATATTGCGCGAGTTTCTTGCAATTGCCGCTGCGCGTTGCTTGGACACGGGTGAGGATGCGCGCCATCTGATCGGCAAACAAGAAAAGGCGTGAGTTTTCCGTCTTTTTATTCTTTTTATTCTTTCTTTTTTTTTTTTTTACCCTTGGTATATCGGTCCTCGCAATTTCCAGCCAAACACGCTTGCGTTCGGCCTGTAGGCGCTTTTCCGACACATTGGCGTTGGGATCGAGGAATTTTTGGCGTGTATCGGTGTGCTCGTCATCGGACAGGTCGCTGGCACTAACAGCGGACGCGTCAAACGTGCCGGATAAGCCGGGGAGAGCGCGTTTTTTGGATGGCTTGAGGCGCAGGCGTTCACGACGCTGCTTGAACCGGTCGTTGGTCTGCTTGACCTTGTGAAAGAGCGCCGACGGGATCTCCAGGCCGCCCCTCAGCCGCCACCTGTCGCTGCCATACTGTTTGTCGTAATATTCATCCAAAGTCTGATGCATCTTGCTGTGCATGCGCTACAATTTAATAAAAAACGAAAATAAGGAGGCGTGTCAGGCGCCACGTTGTCATTCTTTTTTTTTTTTTTTTTGAGGGGATTATTTGATTCCCATTTTTGCTTTGATTCCCATTTTTTTTTCATTTTTTACCTGGCGTTTCTTTTCGTATGCGCGGATGACGCGCTTTTTTCTTCGATGCATGGCCAGCATGTATTCAACCATGGCCGGCTTGTATGCTTCGAGCCAACCTTCCACATCACTGTCGTCATCGGGATCGTCGTCATCGTCGCCATCGGGCGTATCGACATCCGACGGTGGTGCTACAGCCATTGCACCCGTATTTGCAGATGTAGAGGGCATACGTTTGTCCCTGGCATCGTGTTCGCCCATCAAGGAAGCCATTGGCGCCGAAAGGCCGTTGCCGTGCACCGCTGTCAATGGAAAAAAAAGGAAAAATGGTAAAAAAAAAAAGACAAAGTTGTGGATGAGCAACGCGAGTTCGTTCGTGGACGCGCTTTGCTTACGCTTTGGGGATCCACCACTGGGTGTCGTCTCATGATGAAGGATGGGGTCAGGATGGACCAATGGGTCGGGATGGTCGTCGTTGAGCAAAGATTGGATGCCATTGCGGTGACCCATTGTGGGCGACGTGATATAGGGCTGGTCCTGACGCTTTTGATGAGGCACAGGTGCAGGAGGATCCGGCGACAGGAGCTGGGAGATGGACATGGCCGACGATGGTCGGTAATCGGTGTTGCGCACCGGATCGTAAGGGATGGGCGCTTGCGGCGATACATATCCACCCTGCTAACATATAAACGAGTGTTAAAAAAGAATGCCCTTTTTTCCCCGGGTCTTTTCTAATGCTCTCTTTCGTGTTTCGCCTTACGTTGGCGTCTTGGTACACGGGTGGGCGTGGCAAAGACGACCAGGAAGGAAGCGCCGGCTGGTCAGAAGCACCGGCCAGCTTTCTATGGTTCTCAAAGGACATGCCCGGATCAAACTCACGGCGAGAAAGAGAAAAAAAAAAGACGGTAGAAAGGGAGCGAGACGCGAAGGGGTGGGGGGTGTAAAGGAAAAAGAAGTAAAAGGAAAAAGAAAAAGAAAAAAAAGGGCGTCAGATGAGAAAGGGCTGGGTGGAAAAGAAAAAGGGAAGAGCAAAAGAAGGGAAAAACAACAGGAAGGGAAAAGATCCCGCTGACCTCGCACCTCGCTTTTTCAGTTTGGCCCTTTTCATACACTGCCTTCTGGCCTTTGAGTCTCCTCCTTGAACAAAAAAAAAAACGCACCGCGCAAAAAAATCATCTTTTTCAATGGCGACGTCTCGCTCACCCAGCAACTCCCGCCGACCAATCACAACGCTCGCAAGGCGCCAATCTACCCCAGCCAATCGCGGCTCTTTTTCTTTGGTTTTTTCATTTTTTGTTTTTTTTTACGGTGATTAGGAATTGTTTGCACTACTGATTGTCAAGTCATCGTATGCTTAAAGAACTTAAGCATCCGGTTGACTGCCCAGTGATGGCTTTCCTTGTTCTGAGTGAGAATGGCCCAAAGCTCGCTTCCCGTCAAGAGAAAGGAAAGCAAAATATAAATAAAGCCGATCACTGTGATGTATAAAAGAGACCCTGCTTTCTCAATGAGCCCCGACCCGTGGGCCAATGCTCGGTCACGGGTCGAATTGTGGTTGTCGCCAGCCAAAACTCCCCTGTCTCAATCTTTTTTACGCTTATTTGCGCTTTTACACCAATTCTCGCAATGCTTGACGCGACGCGTCCACCACGCCTTCCCCGTACGCGTTAACAGACCTTATTTTTTTTTTTTTACAGAACAAGAACTGTTCTCTTAAGTGCGCTGCTATTTGGAGCATCAATCTTGACTTTTAACGGGAGTCTGCTCTAATGCCTATTGGATCCATGTCACATTGCAAAGCAATGAACTTTTTCGCTCTTTGGCAATGATGGAGAAACTGCACAGGTGTCATTGGTACGTTGGGAGCCAGCGAATCGCTGATAGTTTTGCTTGGAAATACGAAAAATGAAGAAAAAAAAGGGCATTGCGTGACAAAAATCGAGCTGCATGCTTTTGAAAGGGCCGTGCACGGCATATCACGCCACGGCAGTGGCGTTCTTGTTTTTCTATTTATCTGGCAGCGACATCATCAGTCGCCTGGGAAACTCCACGGAAAATGCAGCAAAAATTGCATACCGCGTCATTTGTCCGCGAAGCGCCACGCCATCTCTTTGCTCCATTTGGTGTGCCACGCGTCAAACTCACTGTGGGCAATCGTTGTGCTTGCGGGACACCCACTGCCGGCAAATCCTTGTTCGCCGTGCCTGGAAAAAGCCCTAAATTTGGAAAAGGCTCGGCTGGTTTGGCGTGTCAGCAAAATTGTGCCATGGGAACCGCCGTTACAGCCGTGTAAAGCAATCATCAGGCCCATCCGGGGCTAATAGCAGCCGCGAGTACGGCGTCTCGGCACGTCTGATCCCCCTTTTTTTTTTTGTTACAGTAGTAAAACACGCGCGGTATTGAAAGGTGAGCGTAGCACCGCGGCTTTTGAGCCGGAACAGACGTGAGATTGAGTGTGGGGAGGCAACAGATGGGCAAAACATGGCGCTCACGTCATCCTGTCGCGTCATGGTTCGCCGCCACTATCATAGGCTCGATTTTTTTTTTGTTTTGCATGATTCATGCAGTGTTGTGACCGACGGACGGAGAAGAGCGGTTAAAAATAAAGGTTCCTTTTTACGCGCCATGGCCCCAGCTTTGTTCCCATGCTTGTTCGCAATTGGACCGAGCCACGTGTTACAAAGATCTTTTTGATTTGTCATCCCTGCATCCTCATTTTGACCTTTCCAGCAAGGGCAGCAGGTCTTGACAGGTGGCCAAGGAGAGAGGCGCCTTTTGCAGTCCATGAGATGAGCTTGGTTTGCAAGGGGGAAGGATGGAACGATGTGCAATTTTTTTTGTTTCTACGGGAGATCTGGCCATTTTGTCTTGTTTCCATGTCGAAACTTTTTTGTACGAGGAAACTAGCACGGCCAATCACGTTTCGAACCGAGTTCTGGTGTCAATTCTCGCTGGGCAATCAAAGTTCGGCGCGGCGGGGCACGGATGGAGCACAGCCAAACTTGCCAAGTACCCCAAATGGATTGTCGGGCCCAATTCCATGTGGGACAGCCTGTTGCAGCTTTGGATTTGTCATGTCAGGCAGCAGTCACCTCATCCGATCACCTCGTATAATATAAAGAATTTTTTCTTTTCCATCCGCCCTCAATCTTTTTTTTTTTTTATCTTTTACGTTTTTTTTTTTTTTTTTTCC
Organism: Gongronella butleri; assembly: GCA_025201375.1. Classification (NCBI taxonomy): domain Eukaryota; kingdom Fungi; phylum Mucoromycota; class Mucoromycetes; order Mucorales; family Cunninghamellaceae; genus Gongronella; species Gongronella butleri. The sequence goes on along the minus strand of JAIWZP010000023.1, from coordinate 286,360 downwards.
TACCTTGTCTTTTTTGTCCACTGCTCTTTTGGCTTTATTTGTTTGCTATGCCTGCCGAGAAAGTCACCACGCTCGTTGGCCTGCCCGACTATGACCACTTGGTGCTCTACACCGGAAACGTCCTGCGCACCCGGGTTGTCAGCAGAGACCAGCCGCTTTCCAAGACGTCGAATATGGAGGTACAGCCACCCTTTTCTTGCACAGCCTCCCCTGCGCAGCAATTGCTCATTTTTTTGTCCTTTAGCTGATCCAAGCCGTGGATGATACCTTGCAAACCTCCCTGCTAAAGGGCGATGTGCCTAATTATCGATTCTACAGCGACAAGTCGCTGCTGGAAGTCCCAGATCTGCGTCACCATAGCATCATTGCCCTGGACGACCGCCCGGATGTCGAGGTTACAGGTAAGGGACACAGAGAGACCAAGTGCAACGTCAGAGAGAAGAAAAAAAAAAGAAAAAAAAAAGATGGCGCGAGCAAATTGCAAGCGCGAGATCCTCATTTTTTTTTTTCATCACGTACAGCCAAGCTGTTCTATCTGCACGACCAATTATACCCTGAATTCATCGACGAGTCGATGAATATGCTGAAGAACCTGCTCAATGTGTCCACCATTGATACATTTGTGCTTTCATCGCCATCTGCCGCGCTGGAGCCCATTAAGCAGTCCTGGAAGGAGCTGGAAAAGCTCTACAAGCAAGGCATCATCAATAACCTGGGCGTCTCGGACTATTCGGAGCAGCAACTTGCACAATTGCTTCAGGATCCCGATTTTGAACTGAAACCATCTTTGAATCAAGTTAGCTACAGCTGCTGCGACATTCCCACCTCCCTCATGTCGCTTGCCAAGCAAAACCAGATCCAATTGCTCTACACAAGCGATTGCAAAGGTATGGAATTAAAATGGAAAAAAGAGGGCGACACGCTCATTGACGCATCGCTTTGTTCTTTTTCTCTCGATTGTAGACATCCTATCAAGGCAAGAGCTGACCTCTTTGATGCAATCGGCATATGCAATTGCTGGCAAGGCGCAGGCCGTGCCTCGCTGGGTGTTAAAATACGACGTTTTTGTCAAAGATCGTAGCATTGTCGCCGACAAGGGTTATATTGTTGTCGGCGACATTGACCGACACTGATCTTCTCTCTCTAGACACGTTTTTCATCTCTTTATTTTTATTCTTGCATGAACCTTTTTTCACACACACACAATCTCATCTCGCAAAATAAAAAAAACCAAAAAAAATAGGATATCATACGCGCTGTTTCGTGTTGCCACTTGCGTTTTTTGTTTGTTGCATGATCTGGCCAAAGATGGTAACCCGTGTTTCACCTGCATCTGTGAGTGGATGGCATTGGGCTGATCGCAATCAAGATGAAAATGACGTGATCCATGGCGCACATGCGGATGCAAGCGCGCAAATCGTGTCACCCACCCTTGGCTTTGCGCACGTCATGTGGCCGTGGCCGTTCAGGGACCACCACAACCCAAAAAAAAGAAAAGTTCGAGTTTGCGACGCGGTCGCCATGCCGACCCTACACAGCCGCAATCCGCAATTGGACGTGACGCACTGCCTCAAAATTTTACTGACATGTCGTGTTTTCCAGCCTGAAAACATAAAGGCGATTGGCGGAACAATCACGCAAATCGGGTCACATCTTGAGCAGAAACGATGCCAAGGCAATGTTAATGACGGTTGCTACAATTTCACGGTGCTCAAAGCTGCACACGGGCTGCAGACAGACGATGCGCTTCCAATGAGCTACAGAGATCTTCGTGTTGCGACATGTTCCAAACGCTAGAGACATGATTTTTATTATTTTATCTCGTAGCGTCATTTGCACGCTCATTTTTGCATGAATCTTTGGGATCCCAGGCAACGTCTGAGCTCATTGTCCACATTTTTACAATCATGAACCAAGCGGACACAATTCATGGGCAGAATTTTGGCTGGAATTGACAAAAAAATTGCGTGTTATCATATGCATTACTCGTGCAGATCAAACATATGCAGATGGGCATGTTCCGTGTTGTTTGACAAAAAGGCGCATAGTCTTTCACTTTTGCACATTTACAGTACAAGAACCCCAGTCCTCATAACACGCCGCGCATAGGGGTAGTTTCGCCGTCAATGTCACCAAAAATCCTCTTGAATAACATATAACACGATAGATAAGTAAAATAATAAAAAAAGCATATCCGCTCACGGTCGCCACCCATTGATAATATGCGAAGCAAAAGAGCTTAAGGTCTTTGAGTTGATTTGCTGTAAAACATACTTTTATGAACAAAACACGTTTCCGGTGCCGATTGAACCACGCAGCTTTAGCTTCCAACTGCACAAAAACCCTTTGCATGATCTTGCCGATAACAATGGCTTCGTGCTGGCTGCACTAAAAGTCAAATAATTCATGTTTCCCATTTTTGAACTGCATCTTCTGCGAGGGTATCAATTGAAGCATCTCATTCTGGGACATTTCTTTCGATCTTTGTGAAGGGTAGATGTTCCAAATTTGAAAAGAACTGACTCGCTGTACCGCCAGCAAAGTGCAATTACATCATGTTTGACGTTTTGGTGCACTGTCCTCGGCTTCATGAGCTGGTGGGAATAGAATACGCAGCAGATTGTTGGGGCTTCTGTTCGCGTCCTCGCGCCTAGTGCAAGATAAAATGAAGAATTGTTAGGAGGCAGCTGAGAAAACAGTAATCAGAGCATTTTTATTGTTTTTTGCTTGATTGTCGATGAATTCACCAGATATACGTGAACTTAGGGTTTGACCACGCGATTCCAAGCTTTCTCTTTCAAATGAGCCATTCAGCGGTGCTGTGACCACTGGAAGCCACGCAATAACCATTTTCAAAATTCATTCATTTTCCAAGGGGTATCATCGTGGATTTGAAAACAGTGAAAATTAAGACCTCAGATCACCACGCCATTCAATCATATGGTAAGCGCGTCTTCATGACGGACGAAAATCATATAAAAACCACGGGTCCATTGGCTCGTTTCCGCGTAGAAATTCATTTTGTGTCTTTTTTCGCTTCAAGGGCATCTCCGCGAAAGTTGCCTGCATCTGCATAAAAATTGATCCAGCAGAAAGAGCGTGGCTTGCTACGTTCGTTGGCATTGGTGATCACTGAAAAAAGTAATTTTTCAGAACGTTTGACGTGGTTTTAAAATTATATATAATTTTCGACGCGTGATAAACCGCGTCAAGCGGCGAGCGACATACGTCTGCTCCCTGTCACACATGCACACGGACCGTCTCTTGCTGATGGACGCGTCGACACGGCTCTATGGACGTCATTTCGCGAGCAATTTGCGATCGAAATTTGAGTTAAAATCGCTCATTGCTCGTGGCCCATCTAATGACCTGCCTTCTTTTTTGGCATTTTTGTTGGTATACCAATGCGAATGTTCTTGTGTGCATGTTTGATGCAATTCTGGGGACTTGAGTTTCAAATTTTTGTTGGCGAGCTCGCCTAGGCTAAATTTTTGATTTGGACGTGGCGCGCGCCAATGACATCGTAGCAGCTTCAAAATGAGTGCTTTTATCTCTCTATCTTACTGATTCACTTTAGAACGCGTTTTGGGATGTCACAAATCCCCAGACGGCAAGTTGAATATGAACTACCACTTAAATACGGATTTGCATGTTTGATGGTCCATGAGGTCACTGTGATCTAAGCAATTGTAATCCAATTCGTTTCTCTTGATCTCTCTCGATCCCTTATGAACTCTTTTGATTTCTACATGAGCCACGTGATGGAAATAATCTGGACAATTTTGTTTATTTTCGACAAAAAGGCAAAATGCCCTCTTCTGTTTTTTTTTTTGTGGGGCGAGGTTCCGTGTCTGTCCATTGAATTGGGCAAAGACTAAAGAGTAGACATTATTTTGACAATGCAAGATGAGTAGAAATAAAAGAAAAATGAGGATGGAAAAGAAGACAGGGAGGAAAAGGGGGAAACTGTCCCATCTAGGCCTTGAATTGCTCCTCCGTAACACCCTCGCCCATCGCAGCGGTTGCAGCGACGCCGCCAGTGACGACCTTCATGAGCTCATCCACGTACGTGGCGCCAGACCACTTTTGGTGCTGCAACACGTCCACATTATGGTCGCGCTCGCGGCGTTGCACGTTGGACACGTAGCCAAGCATGCCCGTCTCCTTGAAGCTGCGCGCAAACGTGGCTAATGGCAAGAAAATAAATAAAAAAAGGGTCAGCACTATTTTTTCTTTTTTTCATCTCATTTTCCCCATTTTTGTGGCATACCTGTGGCCAAAGCATTGGCGTGGAGACCACCCAAGGTAATGAATTGCCAGGCAAACCCAAGTTCGCCCAATTGGTTAACAAAGGCGCCGATCTGTTGGTCGCTCATACCGGCAGCATCCCTGAAACACGAAAAAAAGGGGGATGAATGGGGGGGGACTTTCATCTTTTTTTTTTTGAATCTTACCAGTTGAAGGAAGGAGACAAATTGTAGCAGAGGAGTGACTTTGGCGAGGCGGCTAGGACGCCCTCTGAGAATTCGCGAGCCTGGGAGAGGATGGGCTTCTTTGTTTCCATCCAGAGCATGTCTGCATAGGGAGAGAAGGCAATGGCACGCGACGTGGCGGCCTCCGTGCCGCCTTCGTAACGGTAAAAGCCCTCACGCACACGGCAGAGGTCCCAATCCCAATAAATGTCAATGCCATACGAATTCTTGGCAATGGTGCGCGCTTCTTCGTTGGATTTGAAGCGGATCTGGCCCAAGAACGTTTCGGCCTGCGCGGGGCGGCCCTTGCGGTGCAATTCCTCGGCAACCGCCGTGCCAAAGCGCTTGAGTCCGGCCTGCGCAACCCAGTCAGATTCCACTTGCGCAAGTGCCGCGCCCGTCTTGCCCTGGAGCTCCGCCTCCTGCATCACCGTCGCCAATGGGCGCAAACCAGGATTCGTCGCGCCAACCACAAACTCGTGGTCGCGCGTGTCAATGTTGCTGCTCAAAAGCGTCGCGGCCTCGGCATCCGTACGCGCAACAACCAAGTTCTCCACGCCCATGATATCATATTGCACGCGGATCGCCACAAGACGGTTGATATGCTCGGCAATGGGCACAAGCACCTTGCCCGCCATGTGCCCGCACTTTTTCGTGCTGGGCGACTGGTCCTCCACTAGAGAACAAAAGCGTGTCAGAATGCTTTTTTCATTTTTTTTTTAATTTTTTTTTTCGTTTTACCATGGATGCCCGCGGCACCGCGCTCGACCATCATCTTGGCCAGCTTCATCACAGCCGTGACGCCACCATGCTAATAGAAAATAGAGAAAAATCAGCTTTCAGCATGTCCAATGCCTCTTTTTTTTTTTTCTCTTCATTTCGGGTCTTACACCAGTGTCCGCATCGGCAATGATGGGGTTCATGTAGTCCACACGGGGTGTCTTGGCGCGCTCGGCCGCCGTCATGCGCAGGCGGTCTTCGCGTTGCTTGCGGTCGTGGAACAATTGGGCCTTGAACAAGTGGTCCACCTTGTTGGGCACGGTGTCCATGGGGTAATCAGCCAAATCAGGGCCAGGCTCGTTGCTGGTCGACGCCGTCGACGAGCACTGCCAGCCAGACACGTACACGGTATCCAACCCGGCATTGGCCATTTGCGTCACCTGCAAAAAAAAAAAAAAGAAAAAAAAGGGGCCATTTAGCTGTCAATTCGCCTGAAAATGCGTACTTTTTTTTCTTACCTGCACAGGGTCCAAGCAGCCAAAGGTGTGGCTGGTCTTGCCAGTGCGCTTGTTCTCCTGCAGCTTGGTCCACAGCTTTTTGGCCTGTTCATTGGAGCGATATTGGGTCATGAAGCTGCCACGCTTGCTGACAATCTGCTCGGCCGTGTATGGACGGTGCACATTGTCAAAGCGCGGCGACTTCCACCACTGCTTGACTTGCTCAACTTCTTGCAGGAATTCGTATTCTTCTTGGTCAGCCATGTTGAAAATTGTAATTGGATTTTGTAAAGAAAAAAGGGAAAAAAAAAAGAAAAAAAAAAAGAGAAAAAGACACAATTGCGACGTGCTCCTTTATATTTATAACCTTGACAGCACCCATTGATCCCATCATCATAAAGGGGGGGAAAGATAAAAAATCAAGGAGCGTCGCCATGGCCTCGCATGGTCGCACACACACATACACACACACGCACGCACATGAGGCGGCCATCTAATTAGCCTTTTTTTTTTTATGCGTCAAGAACCTGAATTGCCTTTTTCATCGCGTCGCCTCCCTTTCTTTGCCCCCCTCGCCAATTTCAGCATCCATCGCGCCCCTGACTCCTTGACCTCCTTGTCTCTCAATGCATACCTTTTTTTTTTTCCTCGGGTTTGAACCCACCCAAGACAGTCCTATTGTTGCGCATTGCCCCTAATGTCTTGGCCATCGTTCCCACTTTCTAAAATCGAAGCTTCCTCCTGCCCTCCCTTTTGATCTTACGGCTCTTTTTGCCCCTATTTCGCCATCTCCAGCCCCAATTCGCTTGGCTTTTGGCAAACCCTGTGGCCAATGCAGCGCGTGCTACGCACAACACCACGGAATCCAAATAAAAAGAGAATGAAACACCTAACATCACGCTCTACTTCCGAGGTGCACACTAGAAAAAAAGCCAAAAAAAAAAAAAACAGAGATGCATGATATGTATTCTTGGAAAGAGTGTCTATAATTATACACACTGTGCAGATCATTGCACCTTTTTTATTTTCTACACGACGATCCAGCCAGGGATTGACAAGGGGGTAGGAAAAAAAAAGCATAATGTAACCCAGATTTTAATTACGCGGATGATCACCACCTGTGCCACCCTTTTTTTTTCCATGCCATGCTAACCCCACGGCACGCGCTGGCTCATGAACACCGACGTAACAGCATTTTGAGCGCCATTGGGGATGTGGTATCGCAAGCGCGTCGCGCTCAGAACTCGTGGACGTGCCTATTTTATTGTTTTTGGCATCTCTGGAGCGTCTTTGTTGATTCAATTCATCACTGCATCACTTTCTCCCAAGTCTCGTGGCAAGGGCAGATAGAACCCACATTCTTGGAAGCGATAAATCGAAGAAACGGCTCTGGAAGCGCGAGAAAAAAAACGAGGGGCAACGCCAATATGACCGGTCGCCACCTTTCCCCGCCAAGACCTTGCTGAATGGCCAAGAATGCGATCATGACTCTTGAGCCCTTTGAAAAGAAAAAAAATGACCATTGGTGTCCAGCATCCATTGCTTTCAATTAAAGCCAAAGCAGGCTAGCGTGTCATGAGAAAAAAAAATGTGCGCGCGCGCGCGTCTTGTAGTATAATTAGCCTTTTGTTGATCTTGTCTGCCCCCTCATTTGCACCCCTGTCCTCCGTCTGATGCTGAAAAAAAAAAAAAAAATTGGGTGCTCAGTCCAAATAAAAAGATGCATGCAGAAGCAAGTGCCAGGAGCAAAAAATTATGCATGCACACCATAAGTTGCGATGGTTCATCATCTTTTTTCATCTAAATATCGAGAGAGTGAATTGACTGCCTGCGACTATGGCCGTTCATTAAGTGCATCTTTGTGAGAAATCCATGGAGAGCGCGCAATTGAGTTCCAAATGGGCCCCAACGCGCATTGTGGAAGCCACGGGTGACCATCCAGTAGATAAACGCGGTGCTGCGTTTATCAAGACGCACAACAATCCTGCAATGACACTGCATCGGGTTGTCAAATCGGTATGCGAAGCACAGCTGTGCTTTTTTTTTTTTTTTTTTTTTTTTTTGGTTTCCCCTGGGATGACCCGTTTGCCACGACAGTGCCTGGATTGCCGCCACCTCTCGGCCATGCCGTCGCGCGTACATGTCCACACACTCCAGAGGCACCACAGCAAGCGCGAAAAGATGGGTCTGTGCTGCATGCCATGCAAGCAAAACACGAATTTGTTGAAAAAAAAGTCCAAAGCAGCGCGCCGAGCGAATGACGACGCCGTACAGTGATCCCACCCACCCCCCATTTTTCTGGCAATGGAACGCCGTAACATATCCGCTCGTCCAACGCCATCGTGTACAATTTCCCCTGGGCACGCATATGCACAGATTCGACGCGGCGTAAAGTCTCCATTGGTCGCAGGGTCAATGTGTCGCCCTTGTGCGACAAACAAACACGCCAGCATCGTCGCTCATTCTCTCGGGCCAATTGGGTCCGGAACAGGGTCTCTCAATCGCCAACAAAGCTCGTTTTCACGCGTTAAACACCTAAAAGGGCGGAACTGCCGCGAATCGCGCGTGTGCACCTGTCGCAAAAGGTTCCTGAAGCACGGTTCACGGAGGACTGTTTCCTCTTGCAGACGCGGATCGCGATTCTCCTAGCCATTGATACGAACGCTGGGAGGTTTTGTTTTTTTTTATTCCGCTTTTTACGCCGTTTACAACGGCCGAGAGCGCGGGATAAACTTTTTCGAGTCGCTCATGCGGCACTTGGCCTTCTTTGACAAGTTGCAATGGCATTGTGTCGCCTTTTTTGGCAATGAAGGCAATGACCATCCCAGGCTCATCTCGCAAGGCGCCAGCACCCCCCTTTTTGATGGCTCTGCCCCCCCTTTTTTTATTCTTATTTCTCGCGCCCCTTGCCTAGTTATCCCTGGGACGACACTTGACAAGCGACAGATGACGGGCACGAGCTGTGACCATTTGAATCGGTGCACTTTTGGTACAAGATCATATCATATCCATCAAAACAACATTTAAAATGACGCACGCGCGCGACGTGTCTGCATGGCGTGACGCGAACGCCGCACCGTATTCGGCGTATATTCTAGTGAATGTGCCTTTTGCAAATTTTGGCTACCAAAGATTGTCATCGAGAAAATCGAGCAACGGCAGCCCCTGACGGCGTATGGCTCGCTGCTGTACCCCTCTTTTTTGCTCCTGAATGACACTCGTTCATGATCAGACGACGGCGTCGCGTCATCTCTTCTCCCCCCTTTCCAAATTGCATCGTCAGATCAAAAAATTTAGGGCAAGCACGCACGTTGCAATTTCCTGGGGGGGGGGAAATAAAGTATGCATTTGCGTGCGACAGCCATCGATGCGTGCAGATGTTTTTAGCCGACAGTCGGATTGTCGGCGGTGCGTGCGGCGTACCGAACCAACCCCTGGCGGAGAACCTCGCCCGAATCTCTTTTTAAATTATTATTTTTTTTTTTTTCGCACAAACAGCCTCATGGCTGCAAAGACGCGCGCTCAATGACGCATGTTGCAAAATGGTAGCGCGTGTGCTTCTTTTTGCAACGGAATGGCAGCCGAGCTGATCGATTACGCGGGGAGGGGGGCTTGAAAAGAGCAAAAAGAGATAAATTTGCTATTTCATGCATTTCTCGGCATCAGTAAGCTCCTTTTCTCCACAAACTGCAAAGCAGCAACCATGCTACTAGCATGCTGCGTTCTTTCTGTCCCATTTGGACCAAAACGTCGCGTCGTGTCGCGCTTTTCATCTCCGCTGCCTGCAAACTCGAGAATTTACATGTTTCAATTTTTTTATTATTTTTTTTGTAAGTGTACACTATCATAAAATTGAATATATAAACAAGAAGCCCAAGAAGAAGAAAAAATCAAACAGTCAGTCTGCAGCGTCGTGGCGCGCGACCAAGAATGCCAAAAGTACTTTTTTTTCGTGTGTGTGTGTTGAATTTTTCGTATGAATCTAGGTTTAAAAGAGAAGACAGCGCGACCTGTGATCCTCATGATGAAATGACGCCCAGGTAATCTTCCTTGATCGTTCCAATGGCAAACTAAAGGTAAAAACAGGTAAAATTGAGCATTTTCCCCGCCATGCAACTTTGTAACATACAATTTCCTTGGCATCAATGCGCGTGCCCACCAGCTTGATGCGCACCTGGGTGTCTTTTTGAATCACCTATGCCGCGATACCAAAAAAAAATCATTAGATCAATGTCATTCATGCAGGTCACGCGACGTGTCGTTTCGCATCACGCGTCATGTCATTAGTGCATGGGCCGTGGCCTCGTTTTTTTTTTTTCGCGTTATGCTCATTCCGTACTTGATCATCCGAGGCAAAGCAGGGTAACGTGCTATTGGGATCATAGCGCATATCATTGGGTAACATCTAACATGGCAAAATTCGCGAAAATTTTCGCGCAATGTGAGTTTCTGCCGCAGTCCCCCTTGTGCAAAACGCTTACATGTGCCGAGACAAAGACTTGTAGAGGGCCAATGTCGGCAAAGAAGCCCAACTAGAAATAAAAAAGGCGATCAGACCGGGGCAATAGGCGCAAAATGGGCAAAAATTGGGCTAAAATGCGCGTTATACCTTGTTCACCGAGCTGGTGACGGCGTCCAAGACCTCGCCCTTGTAGGGTTTGAAGACAATGGCCTGGTACTTTACGCGGAACTCGGCCAGACCGGAGCCCGGCAGCACCTTGCCCTTGCTGAAATTGAGAATCGAGATGACAGTGATGATATAGCCATATTGGCCAGAGCATGTGCCCTCGACATCGGCATACAGCTTGTCCTTGAGCTGCGACTGCATATTAGGTCCAAAATACGACGGATGCAGCGTGATTGTGTGCGTCAAATCCTTCTAAAAGGCGCAAAAAAAAAAAAAAAGAAAAAAAGCAAAACGTTGGCCAATTGTGCATAAAAAAAATCAATTGACGCGTGCGTACCAAGAAGAACATGCTGGAGCGAGTGAGGCCGGAGGTTGTGTGGTGAAAAGAGGGGAATATATCAAAAAGGAAAAAAAATCAAACGTCGTTACGTGGTGGGTACGGGGGCGATGAAGGCGTGTCGTGCGTTGTGAGGGGGGAAGAAAGAAGGCCAGTTCAGACGCGCGACGCGCAAGAGAGTCGGTGGGTGGGAGGGGGGGTGAAAAATTGGAGGAAAGAGGCGAGATCAAGAGCAATTCTTGTCGATGCTTCTTGGGCTGGGTGCTGTTCTGGCCGTGTCGTTCTTGCAGTTGTTGATTTGTTCTTCCTAGGCAATGAAAAGAAACATGAGTGAGTCGCGCGGCGGCTAGTGTTGCCTTTCATCGGGCTCGCACCTTGGACCGGAGACGCAAAAGAGCGAGAACAAAACAAAAAATCAAGCAAGAAGCGAAAAAAAGAAAGGAAAAACAACAAGAAACAAGAGACAGGCGAGTTTTGGGCTTCCTTTTCTGTGCGATTGAATCCTCGCAACGCTGATTGGCTGGGCAGGCAAGGCCATAAAAGAAGCATTTCTCTCCCTTTTTTTTTTTTTGTCATTCTCTTTGTTCTTTCTTTTTTTTTTTTTTTTTTTTTTTTTTGTCACCCTCCAAATGGCCCATTTTCGCTGCCCCACGTCGTCGCAGCTCGTCGACAATCCGCGGTTTCAATATGCCAACGAGCAAACCATGCATTATATCTCAGGTCAGGACGACGACGACGACGACGACGTATCTTCGTCGTCGTCTTCGACTGTTTTAGCCCCACGCACGCGATCCAGCCTGAGAAAGCCCACAACAACGTCGTCTTCTTCGTCGCCGTCGCCGTCACCCTTGGCTGTAGCACTCGCAACGACAACACTTGCCACCGAGGAAGACCCTCCCGCTATTATACGCCCAACAGCCGCAAGGACAAACAACCAAAAGACACGAGCGGCCGAAACGACGCAACAAGACGACGAGCCGCGCCGGTGCTGGATATGCTTCGGCGAGGACGAGGATTCGGACGGCAAATGGGTCAAACCTTGCCCGTGCTCGCTCGTTGCCCATGAAAAGTGCCTGCTCGACTGGATCACCGAGAATCAAAAGACCTCGCCTACAAAATCCGTAAGCAATCTGCCCGCTCCCCTCTCTTTTCTCCCTTCAAATGGCCTTCAGTTCCTCAGTTTCAGCCCAATTTCTTCCCACAATGCCACTCTTTTTGTTGAATTTTGCCCATTTTTCCCATACCTTTACTCTTTACTACTTTTACTTGCCTTCAATGCCTTCTTTTCTTCCCCCCTTTGGAACTAAGCTACCCTTAGCTCCCGATGACAAAAAAAAAAAAATAGCCATGCTTACCACCTGTTCTTGTGATTTTTTTCCTCTTTTAGGTACAATGCCCTCAATGCGCATCGACTTACCAGCTCATTGACTCGATCAGCTGGTCACTTTCGGTGATGGGCGTCGTAGACGAAGTCGTGCACACGGTGTCACCATATCTTTCTGCGCTTGGATTTGGTATTTCACTGCTTGTCGTGTCCACGACGTATGGCGTGTCGTCTGTTTTGCTTCTTTTTGGCACAAACGAAGGCGAGCGGATTCTCGGTCCGCCATCCATGTGGTCGTGGCGCGCGTGGGTCGGGTTACCCGCGATTCCCATCGCATTACTCAGCACACAGACACGTTGGGCGGATTCCACCTTGCCTTTTGCCACTGTTCTCTTTTTGCGCGCGTCGACGGCCAATGCGACGGCCACCAACACAAGCAATGCAAGCACTGGAGGTGCATTGGGCACGCCCTTCCCTCAATTGCAGCTGTCGTGGCCTCCGTCGCCCCTCGCAACGCTTGGATTGCTGCCATGGGTCCGCCTTATCTACAACAACGTGTATTACGCGACGCAGGCCATGATGTCACGCCACCTCAAGCTCAAGTTGACCCCACCGCCGCGCCGACGACGCAGCGGCGCGTCCATCCTCACAAATCAGCCCCAGCAAAACGCACGCAGACTCGACAACAATCAGCAAGACCAGCCAGAACGCAACCCAGAGGTCGACATCCTACTCGGCCGCGGCAGACCGCCATCCTTTAGCGCCATCTTCACAGGCACGCTACTCTGGCCAATGATCAGCAACATCACCGGCAGGTATGATTGGCGTGGTGGTCGTTAAAAAGGAACCCAACTCACCCCATTCACTTTTTTTTCCTTTTCTAGCTGGCTTTCTCAATTCAAATGGGTGCGTGAGCAGTTCCCGGAGCCTTTTCATAGCAATATTCTCGGCGGATGCCTCTTTGTCGTTGTCAGGGTAAGCATTGCGGTGGCCATTGGACCATGAATTGGCAAAATTAACCCATTTTTTTTTCTTTTATTCTTCAGGATATTGGCAGCCTCATCTATCGCTACCAAAAGGTGTGCCAATATCGCTCGCGCCGCATTCGCAACTATGCCGACTTTTCCAGCACAAGCGCCAAGCGATCAAGACGCTCTAATCGCTCGCGATAGGAAAAAAAAAATCAAATTGCTCAAGATGTACATTTGAAATGGCTGTATTACCTCATTGGATGAATGGATACCTTTTGAAAGTTCAACACTACGCTGCTTTACCCCTCTCTTTTGCTCAATTTGCTTTTACTTTTCCAATGAAAAAAACACTTGATGACGAATTTGCATGGCATTTAGCATCATGACAACGTGGAGGGCGCTCAAGTTGTATCGGGCGAGAGTGAAAGGGCATGTCCATGGCATGCGTAGCATTGTGGATGCATTTTCGCGCGAACTGATGTGGTTTCATGAGAATACACGCAATTTTTTAATCATTCCCGTGCAATCATCGTAAAACTTGTTAGCCATGCACCGTGGCGCCGCAAAACACGTGTCTTAATGAGAAACGGCAAGCTGAAAACATCTAATGTGGCTCAAATTTGCTTTCAGCAAGGCTCAATTTTACGCGACACGCGCAAATTCAGAATTTAGCCATGGCGAGCTCCCAAACAAAAAAAATTAAAATCAGGTCTCCAGATTTGTGCCAAACTCGCCCACAAGAACATTCGCACGGGAAAACCGAGAAATATGCTAAAAAGAACGACAATCCGTCTGTTGGATCGCGAGCAACGCACGATTTTAGATTTTATTTCAATTGCGAATGACGCAGGAAAAATGCATCCATCGAACCGCGCCGACGCGTCCACCAGCAAGAGACGATCCAGATGTATAAATTCAAAAAGGAAAGGCGCGTGTAACGCGAAGCTTGACGCAGTTTATCACGCGTCAGAAATTGTCTATGATTTTAAAACCGTGTCAAAAATGCCAAAAATCACATTTTTCAGAGATCACCGACGTCTACACATACTTCATGCCGTTCTATTTCTAGTGAGATAACTTTCAAGGCACCATGGTCAATTTTCGTTGAGTGAGCCTTGTAGCGAAAATTTGCCCTTACTCACAATTTGCGCGAGAACCAGTCAAGAGACCTTTGGTTTTTATTGCATTTCTCTCTGTGAACGAAGGCCATCTACCCTGTGGTTGTATGGCGCGGCGATCTGAGGACCTAAATTTGAGCGTTTCCAGTTGCTCGACTGCACGCCTTGGAAAATACGGGGTTTTCAAAATTCGTGCTGGCGCGCCATCCAGTGACGTTAGAGCCCAAGGAGTGGTAACATTGGAACGAGAATAGATGAAAGGATGTGTTCATCGATGGATTTCCTGACTAGCTGTAAATCCATGGACAAATGACCAAAAACGATGAAAATAACACAAATTGCTATTTTCTTCAAATCCACTGCATTGATCGATTCACAATTTAATTGAAAAAAAAGTCACCAAGGGAGACCAAAACATCTACAGCAAGTTGGCAGTGCATGAAGTCAACCAGTGAGGTTTAATGCATTAAGATGTAATTTTTTTTTTACTATTTTGTGAAATTGCAGGCTGAAATGTCTCCCTGCATCAATGGAATAGGGTGGCAACAAAACAGAAATCATTTTATTAAATCAATAGAATAAAAAAAAAAAGCATCTTAGTAGAGCACATAGCAATGTTGGGGTCCTCTGTAGCCTGCGGGGGTTAGCATGGTCTCTGCATCTGCAAACAAAGGCCAATGCTGGAAGAGAGCACGATGTTCCTCTTCTTGCTGCACCATAGCCTGCTGCTCGGCTGAGGTGAAGCTAAAGTAAATGGCGGGCGTGTCATTGGAGGGCGTGTTTGTGGATTTCGGTGTGTTTGTGACTCCATGTGCCTGGCGGATGGCCATGCGCGCGTCTTTTTGAGCGATCGTGCATGTCATGGATGACGACTGATGCGATGAAGGAGGTGCACACAAGGTGGCCAGGCTGGCGGCGCGCGCAGCATTGACCCCTGCGGCTGATGGCTCATGGACGTGCAAATCGGCAATGTGCGCAAGGCATTGGTCCTCTTCGGCATCACCTTTCTCACACTTGTACCATGCCATGGCCTTGGGATCGAATTTCATGTCACCGGCAAGCAGCACTGACGGCGTTTGACCGCGCCTCGTCATGTTTTTGATCAATGCTGGGCGCCGGCGCTTGAGCGTCAATGGCGCCGCCGCTGGAAACTTGGCCACAAGCTCCTCGTTCCCTTGCCACGCGTGCCGCTGCGCATCAAAACGCATTCCATTCACCTCTGCAATATAAAAAATTGCGAAATCAGTTAATTACACCTTTTTCTTACCTTTTCCCTTTTTTCTTTTTTTTTTTTTGTTGGCTAAATCACGCGCTTTTTACCATTGCTCACTGGTTGATCTTTGAGGCGGATCAGTGTGGGTTTTTTCTGTACCTGGAAAATCGAACACGATAAGATTCTTGGGGCAATTTTTTTTGAATTTTGTCTTTAGTTTCCAACTTTTTTCCAACTCTTACCGCGTTTTGACGATGGATGGGTTTGGGCGGCGTTCGTGCAAGATATTTTGTGGCGGAGGGCGAAGGTTTGTGCCAGATGGGCAGGTCATCCAGGTGATCCAATTCGGAGCCATTGCCATATTTTCCATGTTTCAAGTCGGTCGTGCGTGGATGGAGTGAGTTTGGCATGATGGGCCGGCTAACATGTGTGCCTCTTCCTTGGCGCAAACGCTGCTTCTGATACGCGCCAGCGGAGGAGGTGGCCGTGGTGTGGTACGTGGCGCCGGTCACAAATCGGTGGGCGGGCAACATGGGCTTTGCCGCAGTCGCGCGCTTTTGCTCGGACGCATAGGTGGGCATTGTCAGGCGCAAGAGTAGCGCATGTTTCTTGCTCGGGCGCGCCATTGATGTTGTTGGGACGGGTGGCGGCGGCATCCTGGGTGCGGGCAAGTGCGTTTTTATTGGGCGTGGCAAGCGGCTGACGGTGCCTGCACGCGACATCGAACGTGGAGCGTGTCGCGATGGCGTGACTCGAGTAAATGTAGGTTTGCGACGGCGTGGGGCGGTGGCGGTGGCACTCTGGTTGCCGAGATCAAGCGCAAGACCATGTTCCACGTTCATTTCATCGCCATCCTCCACGTATTTGGCAAGATCCGGGCCCAATGGCTTCACTGAGCAAGGGGGACGCTCAAAACGTTGGAATTCGTCGTTTTCATCATTATTTTCCCCCAAACCCGCCAGAGATGAGGGTGCCTTGGGCGGCCGTATAAACGCATTGTCATCGTCAATGTCTAATCCCTCGAACAAACCATCCATGTTGTCTTCCTCGTCTTCGTGGTCGGCATCATGGTCGACATCGACCGTCGCGCCCTGATTGTCCTGAAATCGCACCGATTTTGCCTTGCGCGGGGCCCGCGGAGATTCCATTTCTTGCGTTTTATCGTCATCATCGTCAAATTGCAGGAACGGGTCGTTGTCCGGCGCTGCAAATGGCTTGAGTGCGAGCACCATGGATTGCTGCTGGTCCATGCTGAGATCCATGGCCCAGTCGCCCTGGTCCTGATGTAGCGAGCGGCGGCCAAGGCGCATGACAGACCCATTTGAGTTGGGTTCCAATAACGACGACGACAAATTCATGTCGTCAATGTCTGAAAAATAGGTATCGAGATCCTCGACAGACTGCTGGCTGCCGTCAAGCAGACTTTCATTGTCGTGCAAGGAAGGGGGCGATTGTGCAAGATGATGTTGCGCAAACTTGTCCATCGTCGACGAACGGAACATCCCAAACGTGAACGATTGGTCGTCAATGGCAAGCCCATTCCACGTCAAATCTTCGTGGACAGGCGGCATACGAGGTCGCGAGAACAAAAATTATAAAAAAAGAAGAAAAAGCGAAAGAGAGAGCCAACACAATGAAAGTGCAAGAAAAAGACAATGAGAATGCCGCTTAAAAAACAGGGGGGAGTCGCTGATCGTCGCGCCGTTAATTTTGGAACGCGCACGCCCAATTTGGGTAACACAAAACAACGGCTGCATAAAACACAGGCCAATTTCATTATTATTGAAGGTTAGGCAATACAAGAGAAGGTCATTCTAGTCAATCAGCTTTGCAAACATCATGGTGTTTTTGGAGAAATAATCGGCAATCACAGAGAATCCATTGTCGTCATTGTCCAGCTAAAAAAAAAAAAAAAAAAAAAGCGTAAGTGCTCCTTTCTCGCCACGGGGACCAAATTTTTTTCTGTCTACCTGATCAAAGAACAGGTCGTGGCGCTCGGCGTTTGCTTCTTGCGCGCGGCGGATGTCGGAGATCATGCGATGCTGGACCGAGCACTGCGGACACTCATTGTCGTTTTCGCCAAGGCACCGTTGGTGGAACGAATGGCGGCACAAAAAGTGCACCGTCGGCAGGTCAAGCATGCCACCGCATCCGGAGCACTTTTGAACCTGGAAAATGCGTGCGCTGTGCGACAAAAATCAAAAAAGGAGATGGATGAGCGACATTGGGTCATTTTCGCGCTTAATTGATTGTCGTCTACCTGGTCTTGAGCTCGTCAATTTCCTTGCGCCGCTTCTCGGTCTCTTCACGATAGCTTTGGATCAACGCTTGATTCTTTAGAAAGCAGCAAAAAACAAAAGTTAAAAACACCATGCAGGGCCGGCCATTCCATCTTTTTTTTTTTTTTGTACCTGTTCCGATTCTTTGCGCTCTTCATCGATCTTGCGACCAATGTAGTCCTTCATGAGGCCGATGGTGGCGACATTGCTTCGCGACAACGCTTGGACGACCTGGATGGGCGGCAACAGGTCTTGTTCGTCAATATGGCGCAGCACTGTGAGCAATTCAGGTGTGGATTTCGCAAGGATCTCGGGTGTCGACGAAAAATACGTTAGGACCAACGGGTAGATGGACGCGTCCTTGGGGCTGATCATGGGAGAGAAGGAGAAAAAAAGTGAGCAAAAATCGACAAAAAAAAAAAAAAAAAGGACGAGTGCAGTGTGCCATCTTACCCGTATTTGCGCACCGCCTCAATGACACGGTCTGTCTCTTGCTTCTCCATCCAAAAGCGCAAAATATCTGCATACATGCCTGTCTTGTTGTACAGGTAGACAATGCCCTCGTCGAATTTCTTGAGTTGACACAGCATGAGCGCCTGATTGGTGTCATACTGCACCTGGTCATCCTTGAGCAAAGCGAGCGCCTTGGTCTTGAACTCTTTGGACCGCTGCCATCGCTGCTGGTGCGACGGGTCCGCATTGGTCTGTTGCTCATCCATCAAATAGAGCTCCAGCAATGTGTTCCAGATCGCCTTGCGCTCCTCCTCCTCCTGTCGCGACAGCACAGGCGCCGTCGACGCGCTATCGATGCCATTGGGCACGCCAACAGACGGTGACGTCGTGACCGCCGCCGCCGGAGCCGTGCGTTTCCATCGCCATTCCAGAATTTGCTCCAAAAATCGCGCAAGATAGTCTGGTCGATCAACAAATGACGGCATGAATGCGCGCGCCGATGGTGGGTGATAAAAAGTCGACACCTGCTCATTGCCGCCTGCCGACACTGCCGACGCCGCCTCGGATTTGCTCTTTTTGCTCGCAGCATCGTCCTTGCTGGGTATCGTCAGCTGCCCCGTGCACAGGTCCACAAGCAATTGTGTCGTCGCATCGGGCAGATGGCTAAGCAGCGTCTTGCTGTACTTTTGCAACTGCTTGTCCGCCTCGCTCGGGCTCAATTGGCGGATGTAGTCCACAGCCGTGTCATAATCGCGCATGTCTTCAATCGCAATGTCCAGGTATCTAGCAAAAAAAAAAAAAAAAAAAAAAAAAAAAAAATAGAAAGAGACAATTGAGTATCAAGGGACATGGAGTCGCGGGCAGGGGACAATTACAGGTCGTGTTCGTCGAATTTTTTAGCAAGATACACCGCGTGCTCATAATAGCCTGCCTGACGGCACACATTGATGGCGGTCTCCAAATCAAAATTGTAGTCGGCATCCGTCTTGTACAAGGAAAAAAAAATGGCGTGGATCAGCGACAAAGATGTCTTTTTTTTTTTTTTTTTACCTTGATGAACTGGTCCAGACGTGAGACGTCTTTTAGTTTGGTATAGCAATTCAGTAGCAACGTCGTGTGATCTGCATTGGCAAGGCCCTTGGCATGGAGGTCTTGCAGGTAGTTGGTCAAATTGTAGATGCGCTGCGCGTCCAGGTACTAAATCGTCGAAGTGTGAGACCAATGTTGCCCTTTTTTTTTTTTTTGAGGAAATTGATAAGCTTACCTTGCGAATGACATACGAGGGCTCCAGCTGCCCAATGGTGCGGATGTACTGGTCCATGGCGCCGTCATAATTGGCGCGTGTATACAAATGATCGCCGTATTTCTTGAAAATGTCGGCAATGCTCGCGGCGTCGTATTTTTGCATATGTGCAAGGTTGATGGCGAGCACGTACAGGTTGAGCTTGAAAAGGATCTCGAGCTTGGTGGGCGTGTCCTTCTCGTCCAATCGATACACCTTGCCGTCGTGGCCAACCACCCAGATCCCATTCCACTCGCAAAACACGCCGCGAATGCCGCCGGGGAACGTGCCAACGTACGCCACAAACTTGTTCACCGTGTCAAACACGGTCACCTTGGTCAGGTCGGACGACCGCGCAGGCGCATTGGTGTGCGGCGAGACAATGATCAGATAATTCGTCTTGAACCATAGCAAATACGATTTGGGCGCGTCGTAGGCAAGACACGGCCCGCGGCCCGTCGGATCATAAAAATAAATCGCCTCGTCACGCCCAACCACCATCTCTTGAGCATCCGTCATGATCGCGCACCCCAAACCACACCCTTGTTCGTCAAGCGTCACCTATTAAAGAAAAAAAAACAGAAAAGAGGGGTATCAGACGCGTCGGGTTGCGTGCAATTCCTCTTTTTTTTTTAGCAGGGGCTGCTTACAATGGTGGGCTTGCTTGCAGATGTGTTGTACGAGAGAATACTTGTAGTGGTGGTGATGAAGAGGATGGTGGATTTTGTCTGTTCGCGGAAGACGAGACCCGTGATGGGTTCCTGGCCGTCGTAAATGAGCTTTTTGGTGACCTTGTCTTTGAGGAGGTCGAGGCGGTACAGTAGGACCGTGCCATTGCCCAAACCAATCGCGAGCAGCGACATATTTTCAACAATGGCCATCGTCGTCACGGGGAAAGGGTGTTCGCCCGGCGGAATCTTGATGCTGCGTGTGCACAGCGGCTGGAAAGTGCTCGTGGTTGTCGTGGTGGCCGACGCGGGGCTGCGTGGCGACGAGACCGACGCCGTCGACGATGCCGATGGAGATGCATTGCTCGCTGCGACCGCAGAACCACTGGCACCGCGTTTTGCCGCACTGTCCAGATCCCACACCTTGATCACTGTCGTGTGCTGCGTGTCATCTTCCTCCTGTATTAAAAAAAAAAAAAAAGACCAGCAGTTGAGGCGTCTTTTCTGGTTTAAACATGTGTATTCCATCTTACGCCAATGGTGATCAGGATGTTTTTTTGCTTCAATTGCTTCATGTGCGTAATGCGGCCACCTTGGAACGCCGTGAACGTCTGCACCTTGAAATTGCGGTCGACAATATGCACCTGCCCTGTGGAATGTAATGCAGCGAGTTAAGGATACATGGAAAAAAGAAAATTGTGGCTCATGGTGGGTTAATTCGCGATATGTCATGCCGTAGCAGCGTTTTAAAAAAGGATATCAGACAAGATAGCATGGCCGCGCCCCGACGTCACCACTTGAATGTCTTGTTTCTAGGCAGTAAAAAAGCGACAATGAGCGCGTGAGCCAAAACACTGGGCCGATATCGCAGCTCATTACCTTGAAGATATCCGTGGACACCTCATCTGTGTCGTTCACTTGCTGCTTGTCAAAAAAGTTGAATTGCCTCCACTGAGCAAGCGACATGCTGGCAAAAGATGTCAAAAGTGGAAGAAAGAAAGAAAAAAGAAAAAAAGACGTGAAAGAAAAGGAGGAGCAATAGGGGAACCTGTGACAAAAAGGTGCCTTTTTTGTCACACCTTGATTGTCCGCCGCGCTCTTTTGATGCAACATTGAAAAACACTGGCAGGTGCACGCGTCTTACCACGCTTCATTTTCTCCCCTCTCCCTTCCCCGCCCCCTTTTTGGTTCTCTTCGTGGATCACACACTGTGCATGACGAATTAGAAAATGTTGTCTGCGTGATGTGCTTCGACGTCGTCTCCCTTTTTTTGAACAGAATCGCAGCACCTTGACATATCGCTTCTTTTTTTTTACGCTCTTGCAGCCCTTACTGCGAGCAATATAATCAACGCGACTGTTGCTCTCTTCAAGTTTTTTTTTTCTTTCTGGCCACAAACATGCTATATCCAGATCATTTATTTGCTTTTTTTTAATATCATTTACACGTTTAAACATGCATTATTGGCGATTTTTCAAAACCGCATGGTACACCAGCGACTTCAGACATTTCACACGTCTTGCAACTTTGTCATTAGGTATTTTGGTTATTCTTTTTCTAAAACAAGCGTAAAACCCGGGGGTCAATCTGGCCGTTGTCGTGAAAATCGACATTTATTAATGAATTCTCGTTTTCGACCGCGGCGCGGTACTTTGTGCCTGAATCGAGCTGAAACTTGCACGCGAGGAGAGATACATGTCTGGTTGTCATTTTATCCCTACACGACAACGTCGATGCGTGAACTTTGTACACTTGTAACGCATGATCAAACAATTCAACCTCAATTTTCTCGGCAGTGCACAAAGTAATAACGAGGCGCGCTGCTCTGACAAAAGATGCAACATTGGACAAACTTGCGAATAAGCCCAGTTTTACCGATGTGCGGCCAAAACTGAAGGAGAAATGCAAGTTTCTAAAATTTGGCTTTAATCGCTATTTGCTCGAGAACGGCATGATCGACCCCCAATTTTTATTTCAGAAAGAGGGGTCGATGCATCAAATGACAGGACTCGCAGGTAGTCAACGTGTTGTAGGTTGCCAAACGGATTTCACTTTGCTGTCTGGCATTGAACCGCTCAAGCGGGGGACCCTCTAGATCCATTTTTGACCTGGCCAACTTTTTTTTTCTCAAAAATTTGAAAAAAATATTTCACTACCAAAGACCCGTCGCAGAGCTACGAAACTTTCCCACCTATGGGATTTGGCTCCTCTCTTTTCAGAAAAAATGAAACTTCGATACTGTATCAATCAGCTGGTTCGGCCAGCAACTTGACATTGCTTAAAATTTGGCTGGAGCGCGTTTTTTAAGAAATCTTTTCGCAGTGAAATCGTGCTTCAATCACCGTGCGTGAAATTTTACCACGACGTGAACGATTCGCGCCTCTTTTTTTAGGAAAAACTTGCAAACCGGAGGTCGATCAGGCCGTTGTCGAGGCAATCGCCAATTTCACGAAAATGTGCAAATTCAATGTGAACGCCAAAAACAAGTGTTATGATAGATCATTGCCAAAGTAGTGCCATTTGATCATTTCTTCCGCGCGTTCAATTATTTCAAAAATTGTTAAAAACCAGAGGCGAGCCAGCCGAGTTGACAACAATTTTGGCAATTTTTCAACGATTTCACAAGTCCAAATTTAAACGTCACAAACCATGAGTGGATCGCCTCCAAAACTTTTCATCATTCCATTTTGTCGCGTCTTTTTTTCAACATGTTCTGTTGAAAAACCAGACTTCTTCCGTAGAGTTGTGTGCAGACGAATCCAAAATATCGACATTTTCACAAATTCAGCGGCGACTCTCAAAATATTTCGTGGATCAGGATGAAACTGACGCTATTCAAAAGAGACACGCTCGGATGTCATTTCCAGAATGCTTGTTTGCCGGATGCTTGACCTTTGTGCGCTTGTGAAAGCCGACCAAACATTTCAAATTTTTTGAACCTTGATGTTCTCAGCATCGGATTGGACAACACATGACGCTTTTAACGTGTCGAAAACGTCTGTTGAATCACTATCGAATAAGGCCAGCTTCATCGATGGATGGTTAAAAATCGCAGAGAAAATGCTCTTTTTCATCAGAATTTTTAATCGCAATTTGTTCGACAATGGCCTAATAAATTTGTGATTTTTATGCCAGATTTACTAACAAACAGGGAGCAAAGCATCTAATGAAATGACTTGCAGCGCGCTAGCTTGGGTTTTAACTTTTTGCATCGGACAGTTTATCAGCCAGGCTACAGGCAGCAGGCAACTGCCCACGCACTCAGCGCACAAAAATGTGCAAAATAAAAAAATAAAAAAATAGAAAAAAAATAAAATTTCCATGCAATCCACCACTTTAATTTGGAAGTGTCAAACCTTAAATTTTTGCAAAAAATCTTCTCCAAAGTAGGCACTTGTCTCAGTCGATCGCCATTCATGCGTCACTCTTTGGGTTTTACGGTATTCTTACTTTGAGGCGATTTGCCATTTCGTCTGCCAATAGCAAATTGTCGGAGTTGCCTGTTTGGGATGCATTGATCACCCGGAGTTCGAAAAAATTCAAATTTGGCGTTTTCTGAGATTGAAATGTGTGATCCCTGAGTGACCCCTGAATTTTTCAAAAGTGGTCGTAGCGCTTTGTGGGTTTATCATAAGCTTTTTTGTTGCAAATTTTGCGCTGAAAGCGATGCAGTTGTTTTTGAGAGGGGTCGACCATGCAGACCGACGGATGAATGCAAAACAGTACAAATAGGCGGCTTTTCGCATTTTCGAGTCCAAAAAAAAATCGGGCGAGTCCGTCTTGAGCACTGGGCTATAGTTTACGCCATGATGCAGATTTCATTTGCGGGAAGGTAGACTGTAAAAAAATTTCTGGAGGCACAACAGGCCGGCAAAGTCTGAAAAACACGCTCTGTGGTGTTTACAGTAACAGGTACTGTAAATGTGTACTACGTTTTCGTGTTGTGTACTGTGTAGCGTGATGCTTGCAATGCTGTACTGCATTGGAATGACATGATAGCACGCGTCAGTTTCTGACTTTCTGTCCACTAAGATTGAAACATGGACAGATCAAACGCTTTACTGTATCACATTGTATATATTTGTGTGCAAAAATCCTAAAAAATTGTACTTTTTTTTGCATTTTCTTCTCTGGCACTTTTGCAAGAATGTTGACTGATTTTTTTCCACGCTTGCATAAATACAGTACTGGCTCAACTCTGCCTGTCTGTACAGTACAGTACTGTACTGTACTGTACAGTACACTCTTACAATTAGAGCCCAAGAACTAGAAAAAATGCTTAAAATCGAACGGTTTGTTTGAAGGTGGCGACACGATGGCTCCATTGCGGCGTGGTGTTTTGAGTTTGAAAGGAAATCTAGTGGCTAGGGGTTGAAAACTGCAAAGATATCGAAAAATTGGCTTTTCTAATGTATCTGACAATCAGATGAATGTCATTTTCAAAAATCGCCTTTTTGGAATGTGCGATTTGGCGTCTTTTGTACTCTATGATGCATTTTGAAATCCACCCTGCACCAGGTTCCGATCCATGTGTCGCATTTGCCCTTCTAACCTCCTTCAAACACCAGATGTAATTGTCGCCCCGTACCAGAAAATGGCTTTTAACGCGTCAATGGCTTTTTCAAAATGTTTTAGAGACCTACCGATCCCATGAGAGCTCCAGAGTTGTGTTTCAGGATGATTTGAGAGCTAGTGAGTTCGTAGTTGAAGAGTAATCTTTCGAGATGGCCAGACAATCGCAAAATAGGTGTAAATTGGATTTTATATTACTGTATATACTTGCAACTAGGCAATGTAGAGCCTCGCTCTAAGCATCAAATTCGTAGGGGATTCTGCGTTTTATTATACGCGCTTGTTTCCAACAGAAAAGAGCCCAGGGGAAGCAGCGAAAAAGTGCAAACGTATGCCCAATTTATCACGCTGGCAAAATGGCAACACATATTACCACGTCCCTGTCAAGAAGAAAGCGCTGGTGAAAAGTGCAACATGGGTGACAACGACGACGTGCGTGCCTCGATTGCACGGATCGCAACAATTTATGCGCAGGATCATCAGGTGCTTTTTTTTTTTTTTTTTTTTTCTTTCGGGCGCGCCATTTGACAAGGAGCGGGATAGAGATAAGCCACGCGGTGCGCGCGGAGCCGCTGTTTGAATGGGTGTAAAATGACAAGACGGGGGTCCCCTCTCGGGCCAATCACACTGAGCTTTAAAGTTTGTGTTGTTTTTTTTCCCTAATCCCCATTTCCCTTCTTTCCCTCTTTCTCTTTTTTTCCACTTGCATTTCTTTTTTCACCATTATGTTCCGTGCTGCTGCTCGCGTTCAACAACAAGCCGGCCGTGCCGTGTCGCGCCGCAACGCCTCGACCGTCGCCGTCCAGAACTTGGAGGCTCGCTGGAAGACCCTTTCCACTGCTGAGCAAAACACCATTGCCAAGCAACTTGAGGAGGCCCAAAAGGGTGACTGGAAGGTCTTGTCTGCCGACGAGAAGAAGGCTTCTTGTAAGTCGACACCCTTTTTTTTTTTTAAAGAAAAAGGAAAAACATACACAACGACATGCTTTTTTGTGCCCGCGACTCTCCATCGACCCATTTACTTCGTCTTGCGCGACGCGGCAGCGCCTTTTCTCCAGCAACAGTCACTCACTCTTTATTTTTTTCTTGATGACCCCCCATAGACTACATTGCCTTTGGTCCTCATGGTCCTCGTGAGCCCATCACTGGCCCTGGCCACACCCAAAAGGTGTTCCTCGGTGTTGTCGGTGTCCTCGCCGCCTCCGCTGGTCTGTTTGCCCTCATCCGCTCGGGTGGTAAGTTTTTTTTTTTTTTTGTTTTATTCACGCGCTTTGATGTTTTTTTTTTTTTTTTTGACAATTTGCGCGCGTGCCGTCTTAATTGGATCACTGATCTGTCCCTTCTTTTTAATAGGCAAGGAGAAGCCTCACACCATGAGCAAGGAATGGCAAGAAGCCACCAACGAATATCTCAAGAGCCAGAACTCCAACCCCATCAGCGGTATCTCGTCCGAGGGCTACAAGGGCAAGGGCTATGTTGGCAACTAGACTCCTTTTATCCACGACCCATCCTCGCCTTGTCCTCGACTTATAGAAAAGGGCCAACTTCGCACAATGAAAAGAAAAAAAATCAAAAAAATTGTATTTTCCCCAATTCACACCCCCTCGCCCCCCATTACCTTGTTGCCATGCCGATTTTAATAAACAAATCTCTTGCTTCGTTTGTGTCAAAAAGACAATAGCCATGAGTTCATTGGAGTTGAGATGCTTTTTTTTTATTGTTATAAAAATAAAAAATCAAAAAAGGGGGATATGACAAGTGAGACAGAGAAAAGAGAGAGACGAGGTGAGCCAAAAAAACGAGAGGAAAACCAACAAAGCCAAAAAAAAAAAAAAAAGTAGCAAGCAGAAAAAGGAACGCGCAAGTCTGTAGAAATAAAAAAAAGAGTGACAGAAAGTGGGTGTGGAGGGGGGGAAAGGAAGAGCAGCCCCATTAGACCTTCATGAAGAAAAGGACATAGGGCGAGCGATCTTGTGCGGCGTCAGTCGCCGAGGATGGGGTATGCTGTTGTTCTGTCACGACATCCTTGGCATCGACAGGCACAATGGTGGTGTCATCAATGTGCAGCCATTCGCCGGTCTGCCGCTTGATATCGCACGTGTAGTGGCCACCGCCCGCCGAGCTGCCGTGGTGATACACGACGCCGAACAATTGGTACTGCACGGTCGACGCGGAGCGCACAGACGTCCATTCTAGCAAAAGAAAAAAAAAAGGAATGGACGCGTCAGATCTCATCTTATTTTTTTCTGCGTGTTGAGCGAGCATACCTGGCTGAATGGTGAGTCGTGTGCCATAGGCGACTTGCTTGCGCAGCTTTTGGACGCCGCCGACATTGTCAAAGACGAAGCGCTTCATGTGTAGGATGAGGATGGGTGGCAGATGCTCGAGATAAACTTGTTTTGTGGCGTCGACGCGGACGCCCTTTGGCGACATGTAGTCGTGCATGATTTCTGGCTGGATCATGTTGTGGATCGCATCCTCAATGGACATGACGCTGTCTGGCTGAATGTCCAGCGGCAGCGACTGGTATGGCTCCACAATCACCGAGTCCTTGGCACCCGCACACCGTAGCACGGACCGTGTCGTGCCTCCAAAGATCTTTTTGATCGGCGAGTCTTCAAACGTCGACTAGTAAAAGGGGAAGTGAGTGATCCCAATCTCCACTTTTTTTTTTTTTCAAATTCGACAAAAACAAATAAAGTTGCTTACAGTGCGGATGCTGGTGGTTTTGTTCTTTGGCCCGACTTCCATCCACTGGCTGTTTTTCCGTTCTTCTTCCTCGCGTTTCTCGGCTTGTTGCTTGAGCACGGCAACCATCTCCTCGTGTAGGCCATCCAGCAGAAAGCAGAGGAATTCTTCCGCGTCTTCTTGTCGACCCTGTCCAGATTAAAAACAAAAAGAAGCGATGAGACACGCGTCAACAATGGCGCCAAAATATCATCCAAATGGGTCTTACGCGAAGCGAGTCGAAGCGCTTTTGGCCGCGCAGCGCGTCGTAGACGTATTCGGGTACAAACGGCTCGCCATACTCGTCGTCTGTCGGCTGCGGGCGGTACTCGTTGATGAATTCAATGAGTGAATCGAGCAGAGGGGTCTGGCTCTTGAAACTGTGGACGACATGCTGGCCAATGTTGTGGACAAGGCTGTAAAAGGGCGGACAATGCGACAATGGCTGCAAAATCACATTCATGAAGCATGTGTTGACCGTGTTGATCAACCCGCGCGGCTGCAGCAAAGGCATTGCGTACGACGGCTCATATTGATTGATGATATCTAAAAAAAAAAGAAAAAAAAAAAAAGTGTCAGCCTGCCGCAGCAACGCAGTTTGCCCCCATTTCCCCTCCTCCCCCTTCATGTTCCTTGATGGGATCTTTACCGGCAATGCCCGTGAATTTTTTGGTAGGCGCGACCGCCGGTCGTGCAACCGCCGGTGGCGCAGGTTTTGGTGTTTGTGCCGTTGCCATGGGTGTCGAAGGCGGTTTTGTCTTGTCAGGCGATTTGACAAGCGCCGCCCAGCTTTTGATGGGGGCTGGGGTAGGTGCAGGCGCAGGTGCGGGTGATGGTGCTGGCGCAGGTGCAGACACTGGCGCAACAACCGCCGGAACGGCGGCAGTGGTGTTGCCATTGGGCTTTTCGATGGGGGATAGAGGCGGTGTGGGTGATGTGGTGACGGCAGGGGAGACGAGGGTGGCAACGGAGGAAGCATTGGCATTGGCAGCGACAGAGGAGGGCTTACTACTGCTTGCTGGTGCCATTGGCCGCGATACCAAGTTGTCCTCGTCCCCTTTCCGCTTGGCCTTTCTTCGTCGCCGGCGGACCTTGATGCCCGTCGCAAACGGTGTCTATTTTTTTTTTTTTTTGTGGTGGGAAAAAAAAAGTGTCAATTGGGCAAATCCTCGCCACGTCTCCGTCCCCAATGGCTCCTCGTTTGCTAAAAACATACCTTGCCGGGCGGAAACAAGGAGATCCCGGCCTCCACAAGGACGTGATTGATCTCATCGCGTGAGATGTCACCAAAACAAAGGGCAGTGGCGCTGTCTATAGGCTGTAATAGCTGCAAAAAGAGTGAGAAACAGGTGACTTCAGGGCAATTGGCGTACCTTTTCGGATGGCATGGCTGTGTGGTTGATATTGGCTGTGTGTATGGACAGTGCGCGATACAATTGTATGTATAGAGAGAAAAAAATAGAGGTTTGTACAATCTAAAAGAAGAGGGAGGAGGCGACGAAGTGAAAAAACAACAAAAAAAAGGGGGGAGGAACTATGTAAAACAAAGAGCTAATGTACACAAGAGGTGATGTTAAAGAAAGAAAAAGAGTCCCTTGGGTAGACAATGAGAAAAAAGAGAGCGAGCGAGCGAGGGTTCAAATAGAGAATAAAGTGAGAGTGCAAGCGAATGAGACTGTGTTCAGATGACAAGAGGTGTGGACAGGGCTGAATACATGTCCAAGGGGTGCGGGGGGTGAGAGGGGAAAAAAGTGAAGAGAAGAGAGGGAGGAGAGACGAGGCAGGGAAAAGGATGTCGGCCAAAAAGATATGCAACAAAGAAAAAGAAAAAAAAGAAGAAAAAAGAAAAAAGGGGAGGACGGCGACGACAGGTCAATCAAAAATGAGGGCGCCCAGAACGAAAAAAAAAAAGTGGCCAGAGTGACGGACAACAGCAAAAAAGTGAAATTGGGCGGAGAAAGAGGGGGCTTGTCCTCACGCAACCCCGTTTACTCATCCAAACCCAACAAAATATTGTCCATTGACGGCCAATGGTCATTTTTTCTTTCTGCTCTGGCAAACTCAATGACAAGACTAATGCCCACGTTGGCATCCATTGTCGACGACCATCAGAACGCTCGCTTATCCACAAGTCAAAAAATAAAATAAAATAAAAAATAAAAAAGGGACACGTCAACAGTGCGCCATTAGCCGAAAAGGCAAAGCTGCCTTTTATGGCACTCGGTGGGCGAATCTGACACGTCGTATTACTGTACACCAATCGCCACAAGAATTAGGAATTGGGGGGGGCACTGAGGAGCAGAAATGGAGTGAATTTATTACTTTTTCTTTTTCTACGCAGGTATCTTGGCACCATGTTTGCCGAGGGTTTTGAGAGTTTCCATTGCGGATGAGCGAACGACCTGGCTAGCGGCCTGGTCCTTGACAATGGCGACGAGCGCCTGGGGCACATTTTCATGCACCAGGCCGTCCATGGCGCCTTGGATGTTGTGATTGATGATTTGGCGGATGATTTCAATGACGCGGTGTTGGACCTCAGGGCTGTCATCGGCAACGAGATGGGCGAGACGTTCGTAGGCGCGGTCCACCTCACAAATCATCTTTGCGACGTCTGGATCCTGGGACAGGATGGCGAGCGTGCCGGATGCGGCGCGACGCGTGGGCATATCGTCATGGTCGGATAACAGGAGCCACAGACGAATGCGCTGGGCATTGGCCTTGGACGGCTGCGCGTACCGATCAAAGACGGGCGGGAACATGGTCATGTTGCAGATCATTTCCGATGCTGCACGTTGAATCATGGTATTGTTGCCCAATTGCAAAGTCTCAAACAACGTCAATCCATCCAAATCGTCAATCTTGTGTCGCACATGGTCCTGCTCCATGGACGCCAAGTTGGTGAGCGCCATCAGCGCCTCGAATTGGCCCAATGGCTGGTCATCGTCTTTGCAAAGGTCCAAAAATGGACGCACCATGTCCAATTGCTGCTGCGGTTGAAAAGCAAGACGCGGGTCCGTGGTGATGGCCAATCTAGCGAGGGCCTGCGCCGCCTTTGCATGGCCATCGTGATCTTGTGCCACTGAAAGGATAACCAATGGCTTGACAATCCCTTGTTGAAGCAATTTCCCCCTTGTGGCCTGTGGCGTCACCAAATTCAAATACGCTTGCGATGCCACGGTGCAATTGTTCCGGCTCTTGGACTTGACCAGCGTCATCAATGCCAGTGCTGCGCCTTGATCAATCACTTGACCAATTCGCGCCTCGACGGCTTCGTCGGAAAGCAACATATCGTCGTTTTCATCCGTTTTTTGCTTGTTCTTGGCATTGGCAAGCTGCCGCAGTCGCTGCATCTGCTTTTGCTGCTCCGACAGACGCGGTTTGTACATGGTGATATGCGCAATGATCGTACCAATTCCATAAAGCAGCGCATTGGACGCGTCCGCTTGCAACGATAGTTTTGTCAGGTGTTTGACAAACGATGCGTGCGATGCAAGCGTGACGCGCACCTGTGGTGTCAATGACGCGTACGCAAGACCCTCCACGGCGTGTTGGTGCATCGCTTTGTCGTCATCGCTTAGAATATGGCCAATCAATTGCTCCACCATGTCGTCTTGATGTAATTTTGCGCGTGCCATGGCATCTGCAAGCACATCCACGTCGTCCTCTTCCTGCCCTTGCCCTTGTGCTTGTCCTTGCCCTTGCTGTTGCTTCTGGGACGCCGGCTGCGCTTGTAATTTCGTCAGTGTGATGGTGGCCAGTGTCTTGAGCGCCGGATCCGCCGCCTTTGCCGTCTTTGTTAGCCAAGGTAGGCAGAATTGCATGATTTTCTTGCGACACGACGCGTCCGTGGCAGCCACCGCAATCACTTGCAGAATCTCCTCTTGGACAGCCTGGATTTCGAATTCAACAACATCCATCATATCCGCTACCAGCTCATCTTGACAAAACAGAGCCGCACCGAGCGTCGCATTGATCTGGAACACCGCGTTCAGCGTCCGGTACGCGAGCTGCTTGTCCTTGTTCTTGCCCGTGCCGAGGCATTGCCCAAAACAGCGCGCACACTGCTCCATCACGAGCGTCAGCGGGTAAACATCCTCAGTTTTGGTGTTTTCTTGCTTGGGTGGGTGGAACACGGCCGTCAGCACCATGTACGCCACGGCACGCTCCTGCTGCGCCGAGTCTGGATGGCCCGCAAGCTCAAGCGCAAGTGGAAACTCGCTCGACCGCACAAACGCACGAATGGACGCCGACGTCAACGGCTCCTTTTGCCATTGCGCCAATCGCTCGCGCAGAGCCGTCGCACGGTCACTTTCCGCCTTTGGTTTTTCTTCGTCCATCGTCGTCTTGTTACTGCTCTCGTCGCTCTTTTTGCTGCTTTTTGACGTGTAAGACGCGTCTGCCACGAGAGACACTAGCAGCGCCTTGGCACCCGCGTGCTCAGCATCGCGCTTGAGCACTTGTTGCACATCGTCACGCGCCTCGCGCACGCGCCCAAGCTGCTGAAAGAGCCCCGCACGCTTCATCAGCAGATCAACCTGATCATCGCCTTGACTCGACGCCAAATCTGCAAATATAAAAAAAAGAACTTTCAATGTAAGCAAACCGCCCGACCGCTAGAGTCCGTGCCCTCCTTTTTGAAACATGACATTGCAAACGACGCGTTCAAAACGTACCTTGGGTCACTTTGGCCACTTGTTCTTCTAGGGATGTCATAAAAAAAAAAAAAAAACGACGAGAGAAAGGAAAAGGTACAATCGGGCTCTCCACCGATTGAGATCAAGCCTTGTGCTGAATTTTCAAACACCGCTCATGTATGTGTCACCGCAGCGCTATGCTGTCAAATCTCTTTTTTTACTTTCTTTTGACCAATCCCGATAGACACAGACGTCGTCAGGGAATGAAACGAGATTCAATTGAATCTCGTTACAATATTCATGGAAAAATGCTTCTTTTAGCAAAAAAAATAAAATAAAAGGATATTTGCCTGGTATCGCGTCGAAGCGCCATTTTTTTTTTTTGCGAAATTCTCGACAAATTGGGCACGCGTACAATTGAAAGCACATCTCATGGCTTCCAATGGATGCAAGCAATCGAGGTCTTGCAAATACGCGCTATCACGGAAGAAACACACTGCGGTTTGTCCTGTCCGTTATTGAGCATATTGAATTTAAAGTGCTTGATATTATTTTGTGGCGGGCAAAGTTCGTTCAAGTAACGACCCAAGCAAGGACGAAGGGACGCGCTTGCGCGCACCTTGATACTGGCGTCATTTTTATCGCGATAAATGCAAAAAGTTGGCAAGTTACCATTGAATTTTTAAAAATGAAGCAAAACTTTAAAATTCTCAAGATCGGCCAGATCAACTTTTGGTTTAATGCTTTTTTATGAAAAAAGAGAAGCTTAACAATCATTTCTAGCTTTTGCCCGAGACACTACGATCCATATATGCCGCGCTATCGCGACTTTTGAAATAAGGGATTTTCCAAGGGGTGCAGTCATGGATTTTGGAAACGTGAAATTTGGGACTTCTGATCACCATGCCACTTCCACCACGTGGTAAAGATACATCAATCACTAATAAAAAGACAATAAAAACCGAAGATCCATGGACAGGGTTTGGCGTAAAGTGCGATACTCTGAGATTTTGATCGATTTTTTGGCACAAGGCTATTTCGGCGAAATGTGATGGTAGCGCTCTGAAACGCAGCTCAACAGAAAGAGCTGATCCAGGCGCGTGCGCGGATATGGATGACCAATAAAAAAATGAGACCCAGTGGGTGTGACACGGTCGTGAAAACAGGCCACGTTTTTCGCAATTTTGGACGCGTCATAAAACCAAGTTTGAGCTGCGGTGCTTGCTTTTGGCCGTCATCAAATCGATGTTGCGACAGCACGACTTGCTTATGGACGGATCGGCAAGCCTTTTAGTCATTTCCAGGGGAGCTATTCGCTGGCAAAGTTTTCTCGAAAATCGCCCATTGCTTGTTACTGTGCTGATGGACCGCGCTTTTTTTGCCGTTTTTGATGGTTTCGCCATTGCATTGTTCTTTTGTGCAAGTTCGGTTCAATTCTGGGAACCTGATTTTCAACTTTTGGTTTGGGAACTCGGGGCCGCCAATTTTTGATTTGCGTTTTTGGTGAGCCCAAAACCCCTCCCAACGCCTTTTGGCAAATAAAAGTCGAGTCCGTCCAGCTTATTATTTCACAGCTAGGCGCATTTTCGGGACGCTGGAGTGCCTGGTTGGTGAGTTCAAGTGGATTTATCGCTAAAAACGAAAATATGAGGCTCTCTATTGATGACGTTGACCAAATTGTCCCAAACTTCCTGGCTAAAATGTGGTGATGCGCATCTGCAAAACGCATATTTCATAGTGCCAAATGGACCACTGTTCGTCGAGAAATTCGACATTTCGTCTGCAAAATATCACCAGTCAAGAGCTATATTGCGAGGTGGCTATGCTAAACTCTGCCGGTCAACGATACATGATTTCTTCATCACCCTGCGCGTGTTTCATACATTTTCGGCAGCCAGGATTGCTTAGCCAGCAGAGGCGTGATGGCGCTTTTTTAAAATGCCATTTCGCTTTTGCACAGCAAAACGCGTGTCGTTTCGCGAGCATGACGCGTTTTTCTCGGAATCACGGGCATTTGTAGACGCGCTCCGTCGCGCTCTTCTGATTGATGCGCTTTTTGAGCGATAAATGCTAGATTTTTCATCGAGTTATCCTTAGATCGAAACGGCGAGCGTATTTTGCTTGATATCCTCGACAATGGGATGGTTGACTCTCGATCGCGCCTAACTGAGAATTGAAGCCTCGCGCCGGTACCGTGATGGATGGCAAGTGTCGCAGCCATCAAGCAGCCTCGTGTTTGGATTTTGAATTTTGATCAAGGTCAAATCTTTAAATTGGGTACTGCTCGTGAATGATACAATCTCCAAGCGCGCTGCGGATCTCATTTGGACGAGAAAAGCCAGCAGAAACTCAACGGCTGCGTAGCGAAGCAGGAAAAAAGAATCAATGCGAGTCCAAAAAGCCAATGTTCATGTTTAATAAACATAGATATCTCTTTGACGCTCCAAAAGTATTATTTCAAGCGGCCCAAATGCACTCCGTTCGAACATGGCTCTTTTCAGCTTTCGAATTGAGCCATTTCTTGGAGGTGTGCGGCGTCGGACGGAGGCGAAAAGTATTCGCAAAGCTGTCTGGCACTTTTTGCTTCAAAAAAAAAAAAAAAAACGAAAGCCCGCCCCCGCGCTCGTTTTCTTTTCCCTCAGCCTTTTTTGTGCTTTTCAGTTACTTTTACATGGCGTACTTGGGCACGTTCCAGCGCCGTGTGGAGACGGTGCTTATAGAATTTCAGCGGTCAAGGACATATTGGAAAGAACTGAATGACGAGGGATTCACGACAGCGTCGCGCCTGGTCAACACACACATACAAGCGTTGTAAGTAGTTGTCGATCCGGCTTTGTTCAAGCGCGATCAGCCGAGCAAGGCACGCAAAAAATAAAAAAAAACAAAAAAAAAAAAGAGACACAAAAAGAGGCGTAAAACGTGAAAGTGGGCGCCAACGACGCGTTTTATTACATTTTGTCTAGATACGCGGACGACCTGGGATACTGGCACCCTGTGCTGCGGCAAGCATTCCCCAATTTGATGCCACGATACGAAGCCAAGATGGCCGCACGCGTACAGCAGGAGCTGGGCAAGCTACAAGGCACGGTCGGACGCATGGACAAACAATATACCAAGATGCGCACGTTTTACCGCGAATTGCGTGCCATTGAGAAACGCGCACACGACCTCGCACACGATCCGAACATGCCGCTCTTTAAAACGTGCCCCATCCATGTGTTTGGTGAGAAAAAGAGAGAAAAAAAAATCCAGCCATTGTGCGCCACAACCCCGCACGTGCATGTGTATTTTTGGGTCGTGTGTACGAATGTGTACGAGAGAAAAAGCTTGTCTGACCGCGTTTTTATGTAGGTGATCGTGTGCAGCAGCTTGTTCAAATGTACGAGTCCGAATTGGCGTCCAAAAGACTCCTTGTGCAAGGCGCATTGACCTCTGTAAAGTCACAACAGGAGGGCATGGCGCTCCTTTCAGTGTGGCTCAATCAATCGCAGCTGCATGACGACGCCATTGCCGAGTTTCAGGCCATTTGCGACGCAGAGTTGACATAGCGGCTTCTTTTTGCAAGGAATTGACACGTGTAAATAAAGCAAAATTTAGATTCTTGCCCCACATCAACATCAAGATGACGATTCGTGTCGCGTGTATGCTTTTTAGATGAGCAAAGCTTTGTTTTTATTAGGCATTAGAGGCGGCAAGCGATGAGAAAGGAATACAAAGAGTAGAGAAAAAAGAGTTTGGGGGGTGGAGGCGGGAACAGACGGATGGTGGGAGCTGGGAGGGACAGAGAGAGAGAGCTGGGGCGAAAGGGCATCATGCAAATGAAAAAAATGGATGGAGCGCCGAAAATGAGGCACATCTCTGTGCAACATGAGTCGCGCAAGAAAAATTTATGGGCAAAAGATATGTATGGCGGCGAGACAACGGGGACGGAGGAAAGCAAAATATACAAGAGAGAGAGGTGAAGGAGACAGGGTGCACACACAATTACAAGATGCCAGAATCCTTCAATGCGTTTTGGAGGATCGTTTCCTTGATGGCGGCAAACACGAGCCGAATCTACGGGTAAAAAAAAAAAAAAAAAAAAAAAAAAAAAAAAAAAAAAAAAAGAAGCGTGAGCATTTCAATCGCCAATTGAGTGCGCGCGCGGGAAGGTTTATGCGGGAGCCGCAAATGGCTTACGTTAGACGTGTCAGTGGCCTGTGTCAAGCTAAAAAAAAAAAAAAAAGAACAATAAAAATGAGATTTCATGCTCACGACGGCTGTGAAACGTAAAACTTACTGTGGGTATATGTTCAGCTTGGCTCGATTAGTCTGATTGAATCGCCAAAGGATATACTTGGCTGCCTTGTTGGGGTCTTGGCCACCTGCAAAAAAAAAGAAGATCAAAAAGGAGTTCAAGATCGCGTCAGTGCGTGCGAGGGTAAAGTGAAACACGCGTCGCGTCGCGTTTTTTTTTTCTTCTTCTTTCTTACCGCCATAATCGGGGAAATAGCGGTCCAATGGCACGCGCGGCAGCTTGGCGCGGAAAATGTCTGTCTTGTTAAGGAAGAGAATGATGGAGGTGCGCAAGAACCATCGGCTGTTGATGACCGACTCGAAAAGGACAAGACTTTCCATCATGCGATTCTGCCTGTTTTCCTCGAGCAACACCTGGTCGTACTCGCTCAATGCCACGCAAAAGATGATGGACGTCACCGCTTCAAAGCAATGGATCCATTTTTTGCGCTCAGATCGCTGGCCACCCACATCAAACATGCTGATTTGGACAAATAAAAAAAAGTGAGCAACAAAAATCCGGTACAAAATTAAGGTTGGGTGGATTGGATTTTTTTTTTCTTTTTTTGTGTCTCCCCTTACTGGATGCTAAGTTGCCCCATGCTAAACCTTGTTTCCGTGATTCCCGTGGTCTTGGATCTGGCTCTCAAAACATCTTGCACATCTGGTATGTAATCCGGCCGGCCTAGGCGCTGGATCTCTTCAAAGAAACTGGAGAAATCAAAAATTAAGAGGAAAATTATCGTGAGTTGTGTGATTCATCCTGTTGACACCCGGCCTTGCCTCGTCGACTTCCCCCGCCCCTCGTCCCCTTTGACGCTCCCTGTATCTCCTCCATGTCTATGCTCCTCTTTTTTTTTTTATTTCAAAGGCATTGGCCCTTTGGCCATAGTCCATCTCCTTGTTTTTTCTTTTTTTGTGTTTGGTCTGTCCCAATTGCCCCCCCCCCTTTTCCCCTTTTTTTCATATGATTGTGCCAACTTACTAGGGTGCAGAATCCATCAGGTAAAAGCCATCCACCTCGCCATCCAGCAGCCGGTGCACAGCATCTTCCTTCCAGAGATGCTCAATCGCTTCGACAAACGACGGCTCCAATGGCCCGTCGCGTATGCTATAATCCATGAGCCAATTCGCGTATTCCTAGAATAAAAAAAAGAGGAGGAAGGGCGGGCGGGGGGGAAGAAAGTCGGGGGGGGGGAGGGGGGGACCGCGGAGTGTGTCAGTCAAATTCGGATGAGCTCGCGATGATGATCCTTACCTCGTTGGCTGCGTCTTGGAACGGGATTTCGAAGCGTCGTAGCGCGGCGATCAGATTCTGCGCAGATTCGAGTACATTTTTATAGACGGTGATGCGCCAGGTAAACAGCTCATCCTTGGTATAGCCATTTTGATGAATGATCTTCATCTGCTTGACAATGGTCGATTTGCCGGATTCGCCACTGCCTATAAAACCATCACGGATAGATCCAATTGCAAAAAAAAAGGAGGTCAATGAATTGGGGAGAAAAAGGGGGGGGGTGAGCAAGGGGGGCACGGCAAAGAAAAAAAATGGCCAAAAAGGCCCCTTTTCCGAGCATATTCGTTTTTTCTTTTTTTTTTTTTCTCGGGCCTATTGTTACCTAGCAGCAGAATTTTGCATTCTCGTTTTAGTCGTCGATTATCTTCTTCGAGCTGTCGGTCGATACGCTGGCTGCGTTCCTTGTCTTCGCGTTCCTCCGACGATATGCAAAGACCCATGGAAAAGATACACTAAAAAAGGGGAGGGAGGGAGGGAGGGACGACGGCAAGGACGCGAACGAAAAAAAAAAAAAAAATGGGAACGGCGGGGGCGACGAAGGAGAGTTGGGGGGGGGGAAGGTCGGGAGTCGTAGGTTCGTGAACGAGGCTGAAAAGGGCCGAATACAGGGCAAACGAGTGCGACGACGAAAGGAGACGGAATAAAAGTGAAAAAAAGAAAGAAAGAAAAAGACAGCGTTTGTGAGAAAAAAAAAAAAAAAGAGAAAGAGAAAGGAAGAAAGGGGGGAAGGGAAGAAGGGGAGGGGAAATGAAGTAGGGCGAATTTTTGCACAAAGTTCAAAGTAGGTTTGGGGCGGCAATTGGATGGGATCAATGAAGAAGGAGTGTGCGTGCGTGTGTGCATGCCTTTGGTCATTTCCAAACAGACAATGACAATCTTTGTTTGGCCATTTCCTCTCTATTTTTGCTCTTTTCGCCTCACCTTGCGTGCATTTCCAAACACACCGTGCGTGCATATCATCTCCTTAGCCAATTCCGGGGTCTGCACAAAAAAAAAAAAATCTAACAAAAAGAGAGCTCCACGCGTCGTGCCAGCTACTCTTCTTCCTCTTTTTATTTTCAAATGCTAATAATTTTCAAAAAAAAAATCTACAAGTTGTTGCCACTGATGAAGAACCACTTGTCAATCGACTCGTCAATAGGAGCAGCAGGCTCGGGGTTGGCCTAAGAAAAGAGAAAAAAAAAAAGATGAGCGACGCGCCTCCATAAAAATAAAACAAGGAGATCTTACCGCAGGCACGCTGGAAACAACAGCATCGTCGGCGGACACCTTAAAAGGAGATTCATCCACATTGACATTCACACTAAAGACACGAAAAGAGTCAGTCCACTTGAATGGATGGCCATGGCGAGCCGGTCGCCTAATTGGGAGGGCGCACTTACACTTGAATGTCCTTCTTGTCGGCCGAACCGTTGATCAGGGCCTTCCAGGCATCGTGGGTCTCCATGATGACCTCGGTGGCATATTTCTGTAAAAAAAAAAAAAAAAAAAAAAAAAAAAAAAAAAAAAAAAAAAAAAAAAAAAAAAAAAAAAAAAAAAAAAAAAAAAGAGAAATTGAGTGCTCTAATTCATCGCTGTGC
Source organism: Gongronella butleri (assembly GCA_025201375.1). Lineage (NCBI taxonomy): Eukaryota > Fungi > Mucoromycota > Mucoromycetes > Mucorales > Cunninghamellaceae > Gongronella > Gongronella butleri. Next base: position 247,314 of record JAIWZP010000023.1, on the reverse strand, counting down.
ACGCCGCATTTGGCGTCCATTGGACACCACCTCCTTTTTGCGTCGGCTCGCGCCCCCCTCTTCTCCCCGCAACCCTCCATTAGCCATCCTTTTCCTCTTTCCACCTCATGATGATGCATAAATTACCTTGTTCTTGGCCTCACCGCTGAAGGCGAACACGTTCTCGGGCTTGCCATCGGGAATCTTGTAGATGCGGAACCACTCGTTCGTGGCACGGATCAAACCAGGCAATTGCTTCTCGACATCCTCAATGTCTAAAAATAAAAAATAAAAAACCAAGCATCAGGAGTGCGTGTCAATTTTTTTTTGCTAATTTTAGCACAATGAGGACAAAACGTACCGTTGAGCTTGGGCGCCAAGGGGTCGTTGACGTCGATGGTGATCACCTTCCAGTCAGTCTCGCCCTCGTCCAACAGAGCCATGACACCGAGCACCTTGACCTGCTTGATTTGGCCGATCGTGGCGACTTGCTGGCCAATCTCCAAGACGTCAATGGGGTCATTGTCACCCTTGGCCTTGGTCTCAGCGTTGGTGTGGTTGGGATCTTCCCAGGTCTAGTGGTCAACGCAGAAAACAAACACGGCAATTAAAAATTTCCTGTCAAAAAAAAAAAAAAAAAACGAAAATCGCGTCTATACCTGGGGGAAAGCACCATAGTTCCAGATGTAACCCTTGTGGGGGAAGCAGTTGCGCACAAATCGGAGCTTGCCCTTCTTGGTGTCCTGCTTGATGGGGTTGAAAGCATCATCCTTGGAGATCTGATTGAAAAAAACAAGAAAATCAGCGAGTCACACGTGTCATTGGGCTTGGAATTCAGCTCCATCACGACACAACCCATGCGGCACTCCGTTCCTCGTCGTCGTGCACGTCGTCAATCAGCGCGTTGGCCTGCAATGAGGTGGGGTTTCCGGCCCTTTCTTCCCTTTATCTTTTTTTCTTACCTCGAGCTTAGCATTGGTCCAGCGGGGGATTTCCACCACCATGTTCAACACGGTCTTTTCTTCGTTGGCGAAGAGGGGGATATCGTGGAAGGGCGAGGCAGGCACACCGTTCTTTTCTGCAAGACAAAAAGCGAGTCAGAGCTCTTTATTCTTTGTTTTGCACGCGAAACACGCCCCCTATGAGCTCTTTACCAAAGTAGACACGGTATTCCAAGGTGTTGGGGGCTCCAACGTGACGAGTTTGATAGTCGGCCATTGTTTAAAAGTTTAAAAAGAAAGAGATGAAAAAAAAAAAAAACAAGAAAAGAAAGGGAAAAAATAAACTTTTGGGCTTCAAAATCATTTCTGCGCTGAATTGGGCCCCGTCATCTCAACAAGGGCCATCTTTTTTTTTTTGGCCCCGGCCCAATCGCTGCACATGAAATGGGTCGCGTAATTGCATCAGCAAGCCTCATCATTGGCAACAACTACTCTTTATTCCATCAGTTGCCATCAATTCCGCGCCGTTCACTCTGCGATCCAAGCTACGATCCGCTTCCATGCGCTTCCTCCATTCTCAACACACTCGCATCATTTTGCTCGCAAAAATTTTTTTTTTTCATTTATCATTGTCAATTTGAATAAAAATAAGGAATTTAGAAGAGCCACCTATAAATATACGTCATGGGCAGGACGCATATACTCAAACGAGTCTTCTATAGTTCAATGTAGCAAGGGCTACAAAGTAGCTTGAGACGACAGGGCCATGAATCGGCCAAACCGCCTCTAAAAAGCGAATGAACCTTGCGTGCAATTTGTGGATCTTTCCTCTCCCTCACTTCACACACAACACACCCTCTTCTCTTCCACGCACAGCAAGTATCATGGCTTTTGTGATAAAAAAAAGAGCAACGACACGGGGCCAATGTTCTCTTTTTTATTATTGAGTATGGACAAAAGAGAAAAAAATGCAAGAAAATACTGAGAACCCTTTTATAGCCTGTCACGCCAAGCCAAGCCACACGCTATTTCAATCCCAGAGGTAGCAATGGGCCGTGACCGTGCTGTTTGAAGCCTGTGTGGAGCCAAATGGCCAAATTCGCGCTTTTTGACACGCTTGCGTGCGCGACACGGCGCCTGATTTACTTTGAAATCCACATCACGGATATCACGGAAAACAGAGATTTACAAAGAGTCATTAGGACGGCACGAACGGCACCCAAAGCCGTGCGACGCGTCAAATATCTTTATTTAAGAGCGCGAGTGGGTGGCAATCCGCTAGTGGAACCTGCCACACGTTCAAACGAGTAGATGAGGCACTCCAAACGTGTCTTGATGCCAAAAAAAAACCATCTCTGTCCGTTTAGTTGGTAAAAAAGAACGTTCACCCAGTAATTTGCGATCATCCATCCTGCATTGGACCACCCGATGATTTTTTTTTTTTTTTTTTTGCTTGCCACTGAGGCTACCCATGCGTCCAATGAAACGAGTGGAGCATGGGACGGGTGGATATTGACTTTTAAATAAACAAAACCACGAATTTCCTAGTCCATCACGATGATCCACGGAATCATACATGTGAGCGTGTCATTTGCAAAGCGCATCCCGTTTTGGAAAAGAACAATGGGTACTGTAGCAACGGGGCAGCTCCGATGGCGGCTGCCGCGCGCGCTCACACGCTTCTTTTTATTTATTTTTCAATGGAGACTGCGTAAACCTCGTGTCCCATGGCTCGCTAAACCGCCACGACGTCATTTATATGCAATTCCATGCAATTCCCCATGGCAGAATAAGGTCTGAAGGAGCCATTTTGGCGCGTATTTCCCCCGCATGTCACTTTTTTTCGTTTTTGCAAATTGCCTCGCTTTTTCTCAACGTGATCCAAGTGTCTGCATGGCACTGTCATGACCAATGCACCCTATGCCGCATGATTGGCTCGTGACCTCATTCATGCATCAAATCTGCACGCCGCGCCAATGCGAGCAATGCCATTTTCCAGCCCTCCAAGCGCTCCTGACGCGCTCGATGATCCGCATGATGTCATGCTTTAATGCAACGGACGCGCCGGTGGCTTTCCCACGCTCCATTTCGCCTTTTTTCTCGTCTTGGCCCCAAAAATCCACACAATTTCGCTTAGTTTCATGATGTTCCTGCTGATTGAAACGCTCCAATTGCCCCGTCGACGCGAATGGAGGCGACAGAAAAGATCAAAAGGACGCGTCGTGCTGAAAAGGTGCCATGACTTCATAAATTGCGCAGCGGCATGTGACAGGCCATTTAAAGTTAAGGTTGAGCAAGTTGTGTTGGGTGCGTGGACCGACGCGAGACACGCCGATGCGCGGCAAAAAGGTTATCCTGACGGTTCACGTCGTCGAAAGCGTGCAAAACAGCACCCAACACGCTTCTCTGCCGTGCCCTCGGCTATTTTTTTTTTTTTTTTTTTGCTCCAGCAATCCCACTTATGTTTTGACGCGACCATGGTCTTCCACGGCTCGTGGTCGACGTGTAGGACCGTGAAGGCGTGTTGCAGTCTGGACTGGTATCGCGAATCGACGCGAGGAAGCAACAGCGAATCGCCTAGGCAGCTGGTGTGCGGGCAATTGAGGGTGGTTTGCCCACTTTTTTAAATAAAAAAAGGGGCCTTCCGTGGAGACAAAAAAGAAATAAAAAAGGAGTAAAAAAAATAAAGAGAAACAAGGGCTTTGTTGTGCTCAATTTTTTCTTTCCTTACGCGTCAGAGGGGCAAAGGGCCTCCCCGCATTATAAAAAGTCTTAAATAATTTCGTTTTCGTCATCGGCATTGATGTCAAAAACAAGAGTTTAGACGGAAGAGAGCGTTGATTGTTCCCGATTGGTGGGATAATGCCATGAAAATGGGGGGAGCAACAGGGCCTGATCAGAAAATAATGGCCCTTTTCATGGCCCCTTTTGCTCGGCCGTTGAAATTGCGAGCAAGACCCAACTGACACCGATGGCTTGACAGTGGGCGGGACAAGCAGGGCAATGCGGCAAGGAACAAGTCGGGTCGCTTTGATTGGTTTGTCATGTTCATCTCTTCCCCGCTTTTTTCGCCCTAAAAACGCTCTTCATGCTATAATGGCACAAGTCATTATACCTTCCTATATTTTTTTGGGCCTTTGTTCATGCAAGCCCGCGCGTCTGCACCGCACGACCCTTTGAACAAAAAAGTATGACGTTGACAAAAAAAAAAAAAAAAAGAAAACAGCAAGAGCATTTTACACGAAAAAAAAGAGCCGGGTGAGCGAGCACCCGCCTTCATGTGAAATTTTGTTGAATGCGAGGGCATGTGATCCCATGGAGTGGAAGATTTGACTTTGGACTCAAAGCCATGCTGATCAGACGAGGGCATTTTTCATGTATAAGCATCAATCAAGAAAAGGGAGGTGCGACTACTAAATAAAAAAACGAGCGAGATTGCTCTTTGACTCAGTGGAAGCACCGTCACCCAATGGGCTAGGACTTGCCCTCTTTTTGGCCCAGCGGTGCAAGCGAATTGGAGGCCCGCATGGCTTCCTTTCAAGCTTGCTCCCCCCAAAAATGCAAAAAAAGGACACGCTATCGTCCAACCATGGCACCTTGTTTGATCTTTACAGGCATTTTGAATCCGCGCCAGATATAAAGAAGCAGCACCTTTCTGATCTTCTTTAGTTCCGTGCTTTTCCTTTTCTCTTTTTTTTCACACACACACCCAATTTTTTTTATCCAAATGTCTGTCCAAGCTGCCACCACCCTGTTGAAATCCTCTGTTCCTGGCGTTGCCGTCCTCGGCCGTGTGACGGCGCAAGAGGCTGAAATCCTGTCGCCCTCTGCGCTTCAATTCGTCGCCACGCTGCACCGCATCTTCAACCCCACCCGTAAGACTTTGCTGCAGAACCGCGTGTACCGCCAGCAGCAATTGGACCGCGGCCAGCTGCCTGATTTCTTGCCTGAGACCGCGTACATCCGCAATGACCCCAACTGGCGCGCCGCCAAGCCTGCGCCTGGCTTGCAAGACCGCCGTGTCGAAATCACCGGCCCTGTTGACCGCAAGATGGTCATCAATGCCTTGAATGCCGGCACCTCCACGTTCATGGCCGATTTCGAAGGTAAAACCACTTTTTTGTGCATTTTTTTTTTCTTTTTTCTCTCACGCGCCATTGCGCGGGGGAGGAAAGACCACCACCCATTGGGCGAGTGACACAATGAGGAAATCCTGATCACTCACGCATGATTTTTTTTTTTTGTTTGTCATCTGCCAGACTCGAGCTCGCCCACCTGGGAAGTCATGATTGGCGGCCAGGCCAACTTGAAGGACGCTGTTCGTGAGACCATCTCCTTCACTAACCCCAATGGCAAGAAGTATGAGCTCCGCAAGGATGGCAAGATTGCCACCCTCATTGTTCGGTAAGCAGGGGAATGAGAACGAAAAAAAAAAAAAAAAAAAAAGCGCGGGGGAAAAAAAGTGGCATCACGTGTCAATTCATACTCATTTTTATTCTTTTTATTCAACTAGTCCCCGTGGCTGGCACATGGTTGAGAAGCACGTCCTCATTGACGGCGAGCCCTGCTCTGCTTCCATCTTTGACTTTGCCCTGTACTTCTTCCACAATGCCAAGGAATTGATCAAGCGCGGCAAGGGTCCCTATTTCTACCTGCCCAAGATGGAATCCCACTTGGAAGCTCGGTAATTATTTGTGCAAGAAAAAACAAAGGGGGGCACGACCGACGTGTTTGCTCATTTTTTTTAATTTTTTTAATTTATTAGTCTCTGGAACGACATTTTCAACGTTGCCCAGGACATGATCAACATCCCCCGCGGCACGATCCGTGGCACCGTGTTGATTGAGACCATTCTTGCTGCGTTTGAGATGGACGAGATCATTTACGAGCTGCGTGACCACTCGTCTGGCCTCAACTGCGGTCGCTGGGATTACATCTTCTCGTTCATCAAGAAGCTTCGCAACCACCCCGAGTACGTGCTTCCTGACCGCTCGGATGTGACGATGACGGTGCCCTTCATGGATGCTTACGTGCGCCTGTTGATCCAGACGTGCCACAAGCGCGGTGTGCACGCCATGGGCGGCATGTCTGCCTTTATCCCTGTCAAGGGCGACGAAAAGGCCAATGATGCCGTGACTCAAAAGGTGTACCAAGACAAGTTGCGTGAAGTCACTGCTGGCCACGACGGCACGTGGGTTGCCCACCCTGGCCTTGTCAAGGTTGCCCTCGACGTCTTTGACGAACACATGCCCCAACCCAACCAGATCCACATCCGCCGCGACGACGTCGTTGTCAAGAACACCGACTTGCTCAATGTCAATTTCAAGGGCGCCATCACCGAGAAGGGCATCCGCGCCAACATCCAGGTTGGCCTCGAGTACATGGAGGCCTGGCTTCGTGGCACTGGCTGTGTTCCCATCCACGGTCTGATGGAAGATGCCGCCACCGCCGAGATCTCTCGCTCCCAATTGTACCAATGGGCCCGCCACAACGTCATCACCGCCGAGGGCATCCGCGTCACTGGCGACTACTTGCTCAAGGTCCTCGACGAGGAGACCGAACTCATCCGCAAGCGTCTCGGCCCCAAGTACGCCCAAACCAAGTTTGATGCCGCCAAGGCCGCCTTTGCCACCAATGTTACCGGCGAGAAGCTCGACGACTTTTTGACCACCCTCTTGTACGATGACATTGTCACCGTCGCTCCTCAAGCTCGCTTGTAAACAACAAAAATCCAATCAAAAAATCGACGCGTCTCGTCACAACGTTGTCAATTGCGCGTCGTTTCCACATCTTTTTTTTCCTCTATCCCCCCTTGTACAGCCTTTTATATAGTCACCAGAATCTTTTTTTTCAAGAAAAAAAAAAAACAAGATTACCCATCCATGCCTAGGCCCTCTTGTAATTTTATGATGATTTTCCAATAAAAAATCGTGTTTTTGTCAAAAAAAAAAAAATGCGAACGAGCACAACGGATCGGCGCCGCCTGTTGTTTAAAAATAGCAGTCGCGCAATGATTGGCTAATTAAGACCAAAAGACTAAAAAGTTGTGCGGCCCCTGAAAAAGGCAACCTTCAATTTGTCTCTCGACAACTCCTTTCTTTTCTTTTTTCTCCCTACTATTTTCTTTTTTTCTTTTTTCCTTTTGGTGTAATAGATTATCTTTTATTGACGCCTATACCTTGTTTATCAACACTCACTCAACAACAAAAGGAGCCATTTTCCCCGTCGCCAGTCGATCCTGCCTCTTTTTATTGTGTGTGTATCCACTCTTTTTTCTGTTTTTCCTCGTTTTCTCGTGTCTCGCTTCCCCTCCCTTTTCCTCTTTCTCTCTCTTTTTTTTTTTTTGATTCATCATGCGTGGCGACTCATCACGGACGTCGTCCAAGTTGCTAAAGTATTTGCTCGTGTTGTATGTGGCTGGTTCACTTTTTTACTCGACGGCACACCTTCTCGGCTTGTTCAACGCGCCAAATAGCAGCACGAAGCGAATTTCGCCCAGGTCCACTGACCAAGTGTCTTCCGTCTCGCAATTGCAGCAACAATACCTCGGGTCGCAGCGGGTCACCTTTGACACCTCCAATGGTAAAATCTACAAAGGGGACAAAATTGGCAAAAGGTTGCTCATTTTGCCTGCTTTTATTTGTTCCTCGCTTTTCTAGATCTCAGTCTGCCGGAAGACCTCGTGTTGAGCAAAGTGTTCTCGGACGCGATGGGCCCGAGCAAGGTGATCCCTTACTATTTCAAGGCAACGGAGCGATTTGATCAAGAAGAGGTGACGATCAGCACGCTGGTGACGCACAATCGCTTCAAGGTGCTCAGCCGCCTGGCGTCGCACTACAAGGGCCCCGTGTCCGTCGCGATCCACGTGAACGACGACGAATCCAAGCAGACCATCTTGCGCGATTTGCACCAACTGTACGAAGACAACCCCGACATGGGCCGCTACGTCGATTTGCATCTGGTTGTCGACAAGTTTGACCGTCAATTCAACATGTGGCGCAATGTCGCCAAGTTTTTCGCCCGCTCCGACTACATCATCATGCTGGACGTCGACTTTTACTTGTGCACCGATTTCCGCCAATCGCTCAAAAAGAACCCGCAATTGATGGACGTCCTGCGCTCCGGCCGCGGCGCCGTCGTCATCCCTGCCTTTGAGTTTATCCAGGAAGCCGACGGCGAGGACTGGCGCCTCTTCCCCACCAACAAGCCCGATCTCATGGACATTGTGCAAACAGACAAGATCGACATGTTCCACAGGAGCTGGAAGCGCGGCCACGGCTCCACAGACTATGAAAAGTGGTACAAGTCCACAGAACCTTACAAGGTCGTCGACTACAACTACTCGTACGAGCCATACGTCATTTTTAAAAAGGAAGGCACCCCCTGGTGCGACGAGCGCTTCATTGGCTATGGTGCAAACAAAGCCGCTTGTCTCTACGAGATCTACCTGGCCGGCATCGACTATTGGGTCTCGCCTGATGACTTTTTGATCCATCAAACACATCATTATCCAGAAGACACTCGTGCAAAGGAGGTAAAACACGCTTTCTTTTCTTTTTTTTTTCTGATCCAACCTCATGTTCATTGGGGAAAAAAAAGGGCCCAAAGACAGGGGGAAAGGAACAAGGGGCGCGATGGGGCACGTTTAGGGGGGAGGGCAACGTCAACTCATCTGTTTTTTTTTTCTGCAGCGCAAATACAACAAAAAGCTGTACGATTATTACCGCGAGGAGGCGTGCTTGCGCTATGCGCGCATGATGGTCGCCTCGGGCGACTGGCAGACCGACCGCGCCGACAATGTCAAGCGCGAATGCGCAAAGATCAAGGGCTTCAATGACGTGATTGCCAAAATCCAGTGATTTCCCTCCCCCCATCCCTTGCAAGGTAGAAATCATCCCCACCCACCCCCTTTACTTTTCGTGAATGCACTCCACAAACGCCCCATGTGCTATCTCTTATCCGTGGGCGCACCCCTACCTTGTCGTTTTCTCCCTCCGCCCCTCCCATCCATCTTTTTTTGTTTGTCTTTATGCATGTCCCTGTTGTGTGACTCTCCAATCCACAATTCTCTTGATTCCCCCACCCACTTTTACTTTTTTTTCTTTTACAGCTAGCTATACATGATGAATTTTGTCTGAATATTAAAGAAGCGCATTTTGTCTCATATTACAGTATCGTTTATGCCTGCCGACCCTCATAAAATAATGTGGACTAGCCACATCGTCTTCCCGACGCTTGGAAAGCAACTGCAGCATCATAAAACCAAAGGTCGATCGGCCGCTTTTTCAGAGAAACGACAAATCGACATTTTATACAACATTTCTGCTCGGGGTTGCCAAATTGTTGGTCGATCGAACTGAAACCGGCAACAGTGGAAAGAGACGCGCTCGATGAACAATTCATCTCCGCTTGGTGAACCTGAACGACGCGCTTTTGATGCTCGTCAAGCCCCATCAATAAATGAGCCGTGACGGGCGCTCAAACCAGAATTCGAAAAATAGGTCTCCAGAATTCTTCCATACTTGCACACATGATCATTCGCATGGCGAAACAACGAAAGGACGAAAAAAATAGCATGATCCATCTGCTTGTTGACAAGAAATGTGTGATTTTAGATTTTCTTTAAAGGCGAATTGCCGCTGAGAAAACGCGCCACATCGCGGCGCTGACGCTTCCACGAGCAAGAGATGCACCAGGTGCATGAATTCAATAAAGACAATGAGCGGCTAACATGCCCGCTGGCCAAACCATTGTCCATCCAAAGTTGTATAATCGTTTTGTCGCGCGCCTACTTTGACAAAACTCAATTATTTTTTACAGATCACCGGCATCCATGGACGCAGAAAGTTGCGCTTTTTTTGAAGAGCCGTGTTTCAAGACGCTACAGCCAGTCCTCGTCGAGTTCGTTTTTTTTTGTATGAAATAATGGATTAATTTAATCAAAACAGTTATTCAATCACTTTAAAGGGGGTACAGAGGGAGAGGCCGGGGTGGGTAGATAATCAAGGGATGAAAAGGGAGGGGGGAACATTCTAATCTGTCGAGTCACCAGAAATTACGTGTTTTTGATGGTACAGCCACACAGCAAGTATGGAGGCATTCATGAAGGGGATGAAGTCCTCGTCGAGTTTGCCTTGAAGCCAAAACAAGATCCAAAGCCCATCTTTCACAAAAATGAGATGATCAGCTTTAGATTTTCAAGGCATTTTCGTCGGTAAACAGGATGGGATTATCCTAGGAGTGAGTGGCGTGGTGATCCAGCAACTCAAATTTTGCCTCTTGAAAATTGTCGACTGACTGACGAATAATGAACCAATTCAGCGCATTTTTGCCCAATTGATGAAGAGCGCATCGCGTCGTTGTTTGTGCATCATGCTTTTCGGTAGATTTATTTTTTTTTGTCATAATTTGTCGTCCCTTTATCCATCACACTTGTTTAACGACGACAAAGCTATTCTTTTTATTTTTCTCTACTTTTCTCACATTTCTCATGGAGAATTGGGCACTTTATCACAATTATCTTTTATTATATTTTTCCTCTTCATTCTGGTATAAGAACAGTTGCGTCGTTCTTTTCCTCTCTTCCCTTTTTCCCCATCGTTCTGTCCTTTTTGATTGATTTATTGTTAAAACCGTGTGTATAGCGGTTACGCGTTCTTTAGTGTTTAAAAGGTAAATGTGTACGTTTTTGTGCAGTATAGCGCGATTCTTCAGGCATTGAAATGATGGCACGCGTTAGTGCAGTAGTTTCTGTCTACGTACCGCCGAGATCAAAAAAACATTGACAGATCAAATGCTTTACAGTATTTGGGCAAAAATCTAAAACGGATGAAATATTTGCTTTTGTGCATTTTCTCGGGCACTTGCTGAGACACTGGCTAATTTTTTCACGCTTGCGGAGGAGGAGGCTCAATTTGTGAATATCATACAGTATGGAGTTACAGTATGGCCAGGCATGCAGGCAGAACCAGCAGCTAAGTATGTACTACTGTAGTATCATGTCTGCCAAAACCTAATCAAAAATGCGAGTTCTCAGAAGAGTCATTGTTCCACACCAAGTCGCCGAAATCTAATCGCGATCTCCCCAAAATATGATCGATACAGTAGTGAAAATATGAATGTACAGTAAATAATTTAGCGCCTTTAATGATCACAGATTCATTATTATTTGAGGTGACTCGCGCGTCGATATGATACTGTATGTTGGCTTGTTGGGCCATTTTCACGTGCGCTACGTACTGTACCAGCATGGAAGGGCCCTTAAAAAAAATCATACAATTTTTTTCACCACGAGATTGAACGGCATTGTTTGTGAGATGGCGACAGCGATCAAGTCCGGAAGTGGATAAAATGGAAGTGGATATCAAATGTTTACAGTATCATACTGTAAAATCGCTGAAAGCAGGGTAAATGGCGCATCAAGTCAGTGTAATTGAGCAAGACACCGATGACGTCCCTCATACCGATAGTATTTTTTTTTTTACGAAACGTGGTGGCTTGCTAAAGACGCGTTATTTGTACGTGAAAATGTGCATTGTTTTGCCACATTACAGGGCGCTTTGTGTGCAAAAAGTTGATCAACTGTGGCAGTGTACGTCTGTTGATCATCTTGGCTTGCAAATTAAACTGCATGAGATCGATCTGCTGCTCAGCTCTAATCAACACTGATAGAGTCAAGTGAAAAAAAAAAAATCACAGGACGAATTTAGATGCAATAAATGATGCTAATGATCATCAATTTATTTTTTGACAGTTTTTGCGAATCTGTCCATTTGTTCCTGTAAGAGGTTGATGCTCACCGAGCTTTACCATAACATTGGCAAAGTCGGAATTGAAAAGAAAAGAGTTTGAATAATATGCATACACAAAAGGACTGCTAGACGAGCTCATCAGGTCAATATCCAATAAAAAGGGGCTCTTGCCTTCTATAAGCTGCCTGTAATAGCCATTGTCAAAGAAATTGGGAGAAGCATAATCAATTGGCACCAGGTTCCTGTCGTTTGTGCATTTGGTTTTCAACTTCGCAGCATAAGCGGGATCCAGCAGGCTTGGAGAATTTAGAGATCCAGCCTGTGCACATGTCACCGTGCCTATCGTATGTGCGCCAAGGAGGGCCACCATTTCATGCGGTGAAAATCCAGCACGAGCAAACGTGGGCATTGCGTCATTGTAGTTTGCATTAAAGCTAGGGAGGCTCGAGAGCATATCACCTCCATGAGCCTCAATACTGTCGCGTCGTCCGAGTCTGACGTTCCAAGACGGCCCACCGAGTGCAACCACGGCGTCTCTAGCGGCCAACTCGAGAATATCTGCACAAGACACAACGCCAGGACAAATAGATTCCACAGCAGTCTTGATGTTGTCAATCACTTCATAGCCAGACAAGAATTGGTTTTGCCCCGTTGTTTTTTCCGTGTTCGTGCCATTCAAAAGAATGGAGGCATCACATCCACCCACAAAGCAGTCTGAAAAGACCATGTTCCAAATCTTGGAGGCAATATTCGAGTCCTTCACGATCGCCTGCTTTACTTGCGTCCGAATCGTCAATGCGGCTAAGGGACACGTAGATGCATAAAAGTCACTTGACAGCTGGCCATGAGCCATGACGGCTGCAAGCATAAAGGTGACAACTAGCTTAAAAGTGGAAAACATGATACGTGTTGCGTCTTTGATGCGCTGACATGGCGGCTTATTTATACTCACCGTCCAAGACATCTTGGATCGCCCTTTGCATTGCGCCGAGAGCGAAAAGGAGCCTTCTTGTTTTCTCTCTTGAACAATATGTACATGCTCCTTAATGGCTATGCGAACGCATATACCCGTTTTTTTTTTTTTTGAAAGAAAAAGTGCCGTGATAGATGTGAGATGGGATGGCCATTATGGATTCCCATCGTTGAGCAAAAAGCTCTAGGCTTCAATTATAATGACTGCAATATAAAAAGACTTTGGCATTCATGAGCAACCGAAAGAGGAATCAAGTAAAAGTCGAGCAAAAGTGTTGGCATTGTCCCTCCACCGCATTTGCCAGCCCCTGATCGACAAATCTGCAGTGGCTTTATTTTATGCAAAGAAAAAAAAAGGGGGGGGACTGCAAAGGCGCAGGCTGAAGAATGGACATCTTCCTCTTTTCAATAGACTCCTTGCCCCTCCCCCTTGCTCTTCCCCCACTTCTCCATGCAATGCAGGATTCTCGCTCAATTCAAGCTCATTGGATGTCACCATCGCCGCACTTTTAAAGGCAACCCAGGCATCCACACGGGATGTTTGCCGTGATTTTTTCATTGATCAATCTGGTCAATGGATCAAACGTGATCCATTTCATCTCGGCGCCGCTCCTGAGGATTATATCATTACGTGGTCATTGGGCCCGTCAGTCTGCAAGACCAATTCGGACGTGACAAAACGATCACCGTTGCCATTCATGTGATATGGAGCAAGATCAAGTGCAAAAAATACAACTGCGGGCACTTGCCATGTTAAAGTTAACAGTTTTTTTTTTTTTTTAAAAAAAAAAACAATTTCACGCGACATTTCTTTAGGGACACCATAAAAAATGCGCCAAGTTTGATTTTGCCTCGTGCGCCATTCGATTTTTCAAGGCCATCCACTCATTATCATGAGAGACGATTTTGCATTTGCTGTTTATATGTTTCTGCAATCGATCCCACGCGTACCTTTTTATTTTATTTATTTTTGGCGACAAGAGTGGTTGCATCAGGAATAGACCGCCAATGGGGATTGGTTTACCTTTGTCCAGCATGGACAAGCAATATTTGGCGCTGACGCCAGCTCAAACTTGAGGAAAATGTAACTTTGGGTGCACAAGGGATACATAAAGGCTGGTACAAATCGCGCGTAGCCCTATTTGAGACTCCATCTGTTACATTGGTCGCCATTGGCACCAAAAAAAAAAAAAAAAAAAAAAAAAAAAGAGCAGCGCGCTGGGACAAGTTTTTTTTTACTTTTGACAATGCACTCAAAACGGGCAAAATTGGGCATCATTCATGATTTACTCAAGCCAAACGCCGCTGTCGTTCGTCAGCATGACAAGAAACGTGTCACGTTTAATTAAATTCCTGCAGTGGTGCAAGTGGTGCAAGTTTTAATCGAGGCTGAGCTGCTAAAATGCACAAAGCAACCGACGACGTTGACGCGTCGTCACTCTGACAACAATGACATGGTTGCCTGGTGTGACAATTCCCCTTTTTCTGGAGCGTCTCCTCATGCACGCCCAAAATACGCAGGGGGGCGCACACAACCTTGATTGAAACGCGACTGCGGCATGGATACACGCGTCAGTTTGGCGTCTTTCAGCTGATCCACGCGGATGGATATTGGGAAAATGTCTGATCGTCGTCACCTCTTTCCACATGCAACTAGACGATGCCCCCTCCCTTTGACGTGTGCCGTCCTCATAAAATGCGAGTGCCAAGGCGCAAATCGGGCACATCGCCGAAAAAAAAAGGAGAAAAAAGATTATTCTCCTTGGTCATGATCGCCTTGGCTCCTTGCAATTGATATGTTTATCATCTGAACCACGACTTCACATGATGGGCATCAAGTCAGGTCCAGGCAATCGTAAATGTGGCAAAGTCACCAAGGACAATGGACAAAAATGGCATTTTGATCCACAAGCATCGAATGCCAATATGCCCGCTCTTGTTTACGTGGGACAAGGACCTGATCACGGCGGGCAATGTGACCGGGCAACGGCGAAATCAGGCCAAAAAAGGCATCCAAGGGATGGGCGTGAAGCGTGTTGTGGATGTTTACGTGTGTTTCCATTCATAGGCCGCGCTCCCTTGCCCCCTTTGTCGGGCTGCCGCAGTATTGTTGCCTTTTTCTCCTTATTTTCATCACCCGCAAACCTTGATGGGCTCCTTACCAATCATATCAATATCCTCCCAATGGCCGACGCCAGCCATCGGGGTGCTTTTTTGCAAAAATGGGCTTTCAATGGGATCATGAAAATGAAAAAAAAGAAGAAAGAGAGACGAAAAACATAAAGGGTGAACAAAGAAAAGAAAAAAAGTAGAAAAAAAAAATGCGCAGCTTCATGGCACTAGCGCTGTGAATGGCAATTGATTGCACGAGATGGCTGGTGTGTCCATGGACAACGGCAAATTTTGTGCAACCCGGGCGAGCGGGAAGACCGTGCAGCGGGGAGCGGAGTAGAAACAGGACCCTCTTTTATAAAGTTCGACAATTTCCTTTTTTCTATCTCTTTTTCCTTTTTCTTCAGTTCTGATTTTTTTTTTTTTTTCGCCTGTCCCTCACCCATGGTAGATTCCTCTTGTACCATAACCGTAAGACTCACTTGTTTCAAGTCATTGGTGGCAAAGAGAGTCAAACGACGGGGCTGATAGCATTGTTTTTCGTTTTTTTTTTTCGCTTTTGCTTTAGCAACCGTGGGTCGGCAACGACTTTAGTCCGTGCTTTAGAGAGACGTAAGTGGGCCAGCAATAAGCCTCTTTTTTTCTTTTTTTCAGGGACAACTCACGTTTTGCCTTGTTTTTGTGCGTGTTTGCGTGTTTTCAGCGTGATAGACGGCGTGTTTCCTCTGATTATCGTGGCATGGTCGCTTGCGTCATTGGCCGCGGTGGCAGTGCATTATCGTCGCTCGCGGTCGTCGCAATACTTGCCGCTCAAGAGCAGCCAGCCGGCCAGCTATGGCGCTACATCGGCCGTGGTGGAAGAAGCGACGAGCGACGCGGCATCGGATGTCACTCTGCATCCCTATCAGACCAAGTCGACGCAATTCACCATCTACAGCTGGTCCCGTTGCCTGCTCTCCTTGATCCCTTGCTTTCTTTATTGTTCCACCTTTATCAAGATCTATTTTGGTCAGTATACCAAGGACCCCGTGGTCGAAAGCTCGTCGTTTGATGTCTTGCTTGCGTATGGCGCGCAATCGCTCTTTTGGGTAAGAGAGAATTCAGGGCAGATGGGACGAGAAATGGGGCTCATCCCCTCTTTTTTTTTTTTTTTTTTTTTACCAGGTGTATTGCTCTGTTTTGGCGCTCGTGAGCATGTCCTTGTCCGAGCATGCGAAATCCGTGTCGGATGCGATTTGCGACCAGCTCAATGGATTATACCTTGTGCATTTGACCGTTGGACTGATTGACGCGCGTGCATTCTACATTGTGCATGATACGTCCGAGATCCCGACCGGCTACGCAATTGCGCTCATTGCCAGCACCGTGTCGCTTCTCTTGCTCAGCATCATCATCCACGAGGAGCGCTACGCCCCATTGGAGCCTGTGATCGCCGATACTGGCCGCCCCTTGTCCGGTGAAGGCTGGGCATCGATTTATTCGCAATTCATGTTTAGCTGGGTCACCGTCTTGATGAAACTCGGCTATCGCCGCACCCTGAATGATGAGGATCTGATTGAATTGCCACCCAACAATCGCGCAAAGAACGTGCTGTCCAATTTCCGCTCGCACCGCAAACCTCGCCTGCTTGCTTCCATCCTGTACACCTTCCGCTGGCCCCTTTTCATCCAATTCATCTATTCCATGGTCTGGTCGATCGTCGTCTTTGGCCCCGCTTACTTTTTGAATGGCATCATCAACTATATTGAGCACCACGAAGATGGCTCGCCTGTTCTCACCGCTTATCTCTTTGTTCTTGGCCTTTTCATCACCAATTCCGCACAATCGCTCGCTCTGCAGCAAGCATTGTACATTGGCCGCACCCTCGGCATCCGTCTGCAGTCCATCATCATTGGTGAGGTCTTTGGCAAGGCCCTCCGCCGCCGCGACATCTCGCACGAAAAGAACGAGGAAAAGGACGAAAAGGACGAAAAAGAAGAAAAGGAATCCGGCAATGTGAACAATCTGCTGTCCGTCGATGCGCAAAAGATTGCCGAAATCTTTGCCTATGGTAGGGTGTCACAAAAAAGACAAAAAAAGCGAAAAAAGAGAAGACTGTGCCTCATGTCTCACTTTTTTTTCCCTCCCCTTTTTGCTAGTCTTTTACGTTTATTCGTACCCGCTCCAGATTGCCGTGTGCATTGTTGCTCTGTACGAATTGATGGGCACAGCCGCTCTCTGGGGTGTGCTCGCCATGATTGTGTCCCAGCCTCTCACGTACTTCGTCAGCAAAAAATTCGAGGATGTGCAAGACGAGCTGATGAGCAAGACCGACAAGCGTATCAAGCTGATGACCGAGCTGCTCAATGCCATCCGAATTATCAAATTCTTTGCTTGGGAACGGGAATTCCGCCAACGTGTCTTGGATGCGCGTGAAATCGAGCTCGAGGCCATCAAGAAGCGCCTCTACATGTTTATGTGGACAATCTGCGTCTGGTTCATGCTACCCATCTTGATCATGGTTGTGACGTTCTTTGCATACACGATGGATCATCCTTTGACCGCTGCCACGGCTTTTACGGCGCTTGCTCTCTTTGGCACCATGCGCTTGGCATTGGAAGATTTGCCCTTTATGGTCACCTTCATGATCCAGGCCAATGTGTCTATCAACCGTGTCGAGGTTTTCCTCAAGGATGACGAGGTCGACTCGGTCGACCCCACAAAGCCCCATCCGTCGGGCATTCATCTTGGCTTTGTCGACAATGCCTCCTTTGGCTGGACCGCGCCCAACAAGACGGCAAAGGGCACAGACACGCCTGCCACACCCACGCTCGTGGATCTCAACATTTCGTTCCCTCGCAACAAAATGTCCATTGTGTGCGGTCCCACTGGTGCCGGCAAGTCAACCTTGCTCGCTTCGCTTCTTGGCGAAACCTACGTGTACCAGGGCTCCGCTGTGCTGCCTCCGCGCCCTGCACGTGCCAGTTTGACCGGTACAACGGGCATTGCTTATGTCGCTCAATCCGCATGGCTCCAAAATGCTAGCATCCGCGACAATATCCTCTTTGGCTGCGAGTACGACGAGGATCGCTACCGCAAGGTGCTTTACATTACAGCATTGACGCGCGATCTCGACATCCTCGGTAAAATTTGTTATATTTTTATCTTTTTTTATTTTTTTCCTCATCCTTTTTTTATTTTTATTTTCAAGAGCACGGCGACGCTACGGAAGTTGGCGAAAAGGGTATCACGCTGTCGGGTGGCCAGAAGCAACGGTAAGAAAAAAAAATGACTGATGCAACGCAACAAGCGCTCATTTCTCCTGTTTTTTTTTTTTTTTTTTTACAGATTGTCCATCGCTCGCGCTGTCTATTCGCAAGCTGACACGATTATCCTCGATGACTGTCTCTCTGCCGTGGATGCGCACACGGCCAAGCACTTGTACGATCACTGTCTCAAGGGCGATTTGATGCGCGATCGCACCGTGATCTTGGTCACGCATTACGTCGGCCTTTGCTTGGATAACGCGGCTTACATTGTGGCTCTCAAGGATGGTCGCATCCAAGCTGCTGGCACACCCGATCTTGTGCTCAAGTCTGGTGCTCTTGGCGAGGAATTGGCCATTGCCAAGGAACAATCACGCGACATCAAGGAAGAAACGGCAGAAGACGGCCCCATTCCCACTGTGCCCAAGGTTGCCAAGGATGCAAAGGGTGGTGATGGCGCCAAGCTCGTTCAAGATGAGGCCCGCGCAGAAGGTGCTGTCAAATCGGCCGTGTACGCGACGTATTACGAAGCCAGTGGCGGCTGGATCTTTTGGGCCATCGTTGTTTTGTTCTTTTGCGTGACTCAAGGCTCGGTTGTCGCCCAAGATTACTGGATCAAGGTAAGTTCGAGTGCAATCTTATCGTGTATAGCAGGAAACTCACCTATTCTGATTTTGATGATTTTGATTATTAGGTGTGGGCCAGTGCTTACAAGACGGAAGGCACCTCGCTCATGTCTTACGCCGTCTCTGAAATCCAACACAGCGCAAACATCTTGATGGTCAGTCTCACCTCGTCCAATGCCTCGTCCTCGGCGCCCGACCACCTTGCGGATCCTCACCAAGTGAACGTCGCCTATTACCTCGGCGTGTACGTCCTCATTGGCGTTCTCGCCGTGCTTCTCAGTGCCGTGCGTCTCCTTTACTTGTACATGGGCTCAATGCGCGCTTCCCGCACAATCCACGCGCGTCTTCTCGATCGCCTGCTCCGTGCAAAGGTTCGATTCTTTGATGTGACTCCAATGGTAATATCAAAACGCGCGATGTACGCGTTTGGACCGCGTCTCACCTTCTTTTTTTTCGCAGGGGAGAATCACAAATCGCATCAGCTCTGATCTCGAAACTGGTAAGGATAAAAAAGACGAAATTAATGAAAAAAAGCTGGTTTTCTGAGATTTTTTCTTTGACAGTCGACCAAGAAGTCTCGCCGCAGCTCTCTTTCTTTTTGTTTTCCATTGTGGCCACGGTCATGATTGTCGTCGTGATTGTCCTTGTGACGCCTGTGTTCCTGATCCCCGCGGTCATCATCACTGTCGTCTTTTACTACATTGGCATGTACTACCTCAAGACGTCGCGTGACCTCAAGCGTCTCAATTCCGTGTCTCGCAGCCCGATTTACGTCCAGTTCCAGGAGAGCGTGGCCGGTGTCGCCACAATTCGTGCCTATGGCTGCCAAACGCGCTTCGTCAAGGAAAATCACGGCAAGATCGATGCAAACAACCGTCCATTCATTTGGATGTGGGCAACCAACCGCTGGCTCCACTGCCGCGTCGACGTTTTGAGCGCGTTTGTCGGCTTTTGCACTGGCTTTGTCTTGGTCTTGTCGCGCGAATGGGTCGATGCCGGTCTCGCCGGCTTGTCCTTGTCATACGCCCTCCAATTCACCGCAAACATGGTAAACATCCTTTTACAAAAGAGCAATTGTGGTCATTTTATCCTTCATTTTCCGAGTTTTGTTATTTTCTCGTATTTTTTATCATTTTTTCTTACCTTTTTTTTTTTTTTTATTACGCTCAAGTTATGGGTGATACGTAACACCGCGATGAATGAGATGAACATGAACGCGGTCGAGAGAATTGCTGAATACCTGGAAGTCGAGGAGGAAGCGCCCACGCATATCGCAGAGACCATGCCACGCGCATCATGGCCGGAGAATGGTTCCATCAAGGTCAAGGACCTCGTGGTGAGCTACGCACCCGACACGCCTGCCGTGCTGCGCAACATTAGCTTTGAAACCAAGCCACGCGAGCGCGTCGCGATTGTCGGAAGGGTAAAATCCAAAAAAAGCGTGTATTTGTGACATATCCTCAATGCTGCTTCTTTACTCTCTCTTGTAGACGGGATCTGGCAAGTCTACGATTTGTCTCAGTCTTTTCCGCTTCATGGAGTACACCCAAGGGTCCATTTCCATTGATGGCGTCGACATTTCGACCATCGGCCTCCATGATTTGCGCTCCAGGATCACCATTGTAAATGAAAACCTAGGAAAAATCCATTGATTTTTTTGGCTCATTTTCCTCTTTTTTTTATTGCAGATTCCACAAGACCCAGTTCTTTTCTCAGGCAATTTGAGAACAAATCTCGATCCCTTTGGTGATTATGACGATGCTACGTTGTGGGCTGCGCTCAAGCGTTCACATTTGACAAGCAGCAAGAACTCTGCTCCCATCGATGAGACCCAGGGCGGCATTTCTGTATCGGAAATCAGCCTCGAATCGCCCGTGGCTGAAGGTGGCAAGAATTGGTCGCAGGGCCAACGCCAGCTCATTGCACTTGCTCGCGCTCTTGTCAAAAAGACGGCTCTCATTGTCCTCGACGAGGCGACATCTTCTGTTGATTTTGACACTGATCGCCGCATCCAGCGCACAATCCGCTCCGAATTCAATGACTCGGCGGTCATCTGCATTGCTCACCGCTTGCGCACCATTGCGGATTTTGATCGCGTCCTCGTGCTTGATCAGGGCGAGGTCGTTGAATTCGACACTCCTTATGCATTGATGACCAAGGAAGGCGGCATTTTCAAGCAAATGTGCGACCGCTCGGGCGAGGCGGCCGAATTGCTCTCCATTGCACGCGGCGCAGGCAGCTCGCAGCCATCGTCGTCGACAACGACATCAAGCTCGGCTTCTTCTACTCGCGCACCCGCATCCTAGAATTTTTTTTGACTGTATTTGTCTTTTCTGCATTACCATTCTCAATTTTTTTATTTATATGATCCACTATCCATCCCGAAAATAAATGACACATGATCGCCAAAACAGGCATGTGCATGCTCCGGTGTGCTGAAAAAAAAAGGGGCACCAAATGCAAGTGGTGGTATTTCGAATAGAATTGACGAATACATTTCGGTGTTTGCTGCGGCGTGACAGCGAGATTCATGCACGCGGGCGCGTGGCTCCCTCTCCGACGCGTCATGCAACTCTTTTCTCGAAGTCTCGTATTTTGAATGATCTGTGTGCTGTTTTTCCTTGGCACATAACAACAATATCGTCATAGGATTCTTTTCTTTGCCAGCGGTGCAAGTTGCGCTGGTCTCTAGTTCGTGCTATTTTTTTTTTCCAAGTGCGTGAGCGTGCGTGCAACGATTTTCACATGGTGCGAGCGCAAAACAAGCCTGCCGCTCGCAATCATCATGATTGGGTATCAATCAGACGCAATACCCGTCACCAAGGTGTTTGGCGCGCTCACTGGGATGCGGCTTCTTGTAATTGTTATTGAGACGACGCGTTTCGGAGTTTGACGCGTCCGCGTCCTTGTGCCGTGGCATTTAGCTGCGGGTCAAATGTGTCTTTATTGCAACGGGAAGCGACCAGGCTCCTTTCCGCATTTGTTTTTGAAAAAATAAACGTTGTGCGTCGACTGACAACAAAAAAAAAAAAAAAAAGACGATGTGATGAACGAGCTGCCCAAAAATGGCAGCGCCTTGCTCAAGGCCGATTGAAAAGAGCAGAGGGGATGTAATCAGGGCACTCCATCCTTTTTTCCTTCTTTCTTCCTTTTTCTTTGTTTTTTTTTTTTTACCTCCCACCTTCTTCCTTGTTTTCTTTGCACACCCTCTACCTGCTTCCAAACACTCATTGCCGTTGCCCAAGATACTCATCATGCCACAAAAACGACGTGGTAAAGAGCAAAAAATCAAGAGAAAACATGGTCTTGGTGGGTGGATGCTCATTTTGTTCAAAAAACAGTGAATGATGAATCAGAAGCGAGCTCTGCTGCCTCACACCGCGACGCAAAGCAAGCACGTTCAGGCGACTTCGTTTCGGCGGCGGCCGATGTGCCCTCTGGCGAGGCTATCCTCCCAGGCGGCCGCCCGTTGGCGATAGCAGAGGATGATCCTGTTCGCATCCCTTCCGTGGACAAAGTAAAAAAAAAAAAAAAAAAAAAAAAAAAAAAAAAAACAGCCCACGCGCGAGGATGATTCTGCGTGACCAAAAAGCGAGTCGGATGCTCAATTTTCTCTTTGTATTGCCCAGGAACCACACCAGCGATTGAGCACCAACCAGGTAAGCCGCACTTATTCTTTTTGAAAAAAAGGAGCGCGATGCATTGATCGATCTTTTTCTATAGCTTGTGGCTTTCTTAAACGACCCAAACAACAAGGAATACAATGAAACAACGGTGACGCGAATGTACTGCAGCCGTCCAGAATGCCGCAACTCCAAGCCCATCAAAGACTTTATGAAAGTGACAACACGCAATGGCTCAATCAGGAAACAATTCTTGAAAAAGTGCAAGGCTTGCCGCGAAAGACATGAAGTAAGTCCAGCCTCTTTAATTTCTAGAGAGCACGCTGTCTCATTTTCTTTGATCGTTGATAGAAAAATCGAGCAAATCAGGTTCACAGGCTGGCCAGAGACATTGAACGAACAAAGGAGGTATGCAAAGACAAAAAGAGTGGCGCAATGCATCTCACAATTTTTTTTGACAAGGCAATCAAGGAGTTGAACAATCGAAAAGCGATTCCCGAGTCATCGCTTGTCTGCGTTGGTCGTTGCAAGCAATGGCGCGCCGTTGATCAATTCAAGGGTGCACCCAAAAAGAACGGAAAATCACGCTACATGACCACATGTTCGCGTTGTCGCGGGATAAGTGCAAAGGTAAATCGAAAAGAATACCAATTGATGCTTTCCAAGATCTTATTCTCTTTTCTTTCAGCATCAATCCAAAAAGAAAGAGAAGCAGAAGGCAGACGTCGAGGCAGCGAATGGCGACGCCGAAAAGCCAGTGGAATGCCATGCGTGCGGTTTTGAGTACCCACTCTCAGAGTTCCTGGGCACTAATGGCAAGCAAGAACACGCATGCTCATCCTGCCGCCAGCGCGGTCGCAAGAACTCGAAAGATCATCAAGAAAAGCACAAAGTAAGCCGTGCCGCGTGCGAGGTAAGATTGATCACAGAGAGAAAAAAGAACGCATGAAGAGAGCATTGACGACCAACACGCGTTCTTAGGTTGACACTGGCTTCAAGGAGTGCTCGCAATGCGCTCATGTGTTACCAATCGATGAATTCGACACGGTGGAAGGTGTCCCGCGCTCTCGGTGCAAAGCCTGCCTTCTCCAGGACCAGAAAAACGACAAGAAAAAGATTGAAAGTGGCAAGGTATTGAAAAAAAAAAAAACATAGAAATTGGACGAAAGTGACTAATTCTGTTTTTTTTTTTAGACACACACGCATTCCCCGCACAGCATCAAAATGCTCGGCAGCAGTATGCGCAGCCGCAACCTCAAAATTCGACAGAAGTACATCGAGAGCCACCTCAACGCGCTAAATGACGACCTGGACGCTATCGCGCCCCTGCTACCACAGCCGGACTTCCAATCCATGTTTATGGAGATCCTAGCCGACGAAAATGAGACGTGTGGCCTT
This sequence comes from Gongronella butleri, assembly GCA_025201375.1. Lineage (NCBI taxonomy): Eukaryota > Fungi > Mucoromycota > Mucoromycetes > Mucorales > Cunninghamellaceae > Gongronella > Gongronella butleri. The sequence goes on along the minus strand of JAIWZP010000023.1, from coordinate 223,667 downwards.
TGTGGCCGCGCAGGCCTACAGGTCCAGCATGTGGAACACCTTGAAGACGGCGACATGGGCCGAGCGACGCCGCAACGGATCGATCCGACCATGGGATACAGCTACAACAATGTCATGATCCTATGCCTGACATGCAATCGGTACGAACTTTGCTTATCAAGGGAACATGAAAAGGAAAAGCGGCTCACTCTTTGTTTTTTTATTAGTTTTCTCAATGATCTGCAACCGATGCAAGCCATGCAGCTCCTTGATTCGCTGTTTGGTGACAATGACACGACCACGAGCAGCCGATTGTCTACAGCGGAAATTAGCAACATCAAAAAATTGGCTCAAGTCAAAGGCATCCCACAGGAGGTGCTTCTAGAAGCGGCTCGTCATTCCCGCCACCGATGCGCACTTACGAATGGCACTGGAACATTTACTAGTGACAAGCTGCCAGCGCAGAGTCGTAGCATGAATTACCGAATGGATGCATTGTCGTTTGACCGCGTGGTCCCTGCCGCAATGGGTGGCGAATACACTGCAAACAACATACAAGTCGTCAGCGTCTACGTCAATATCGCTAAAGGCAAGCTACCCCAAGACAAATTCGACCTTTGGTTGGAGCGAATGGGTCAACAAGGCTCTGAGCAACTCAAAGACAATCTTAAGGCGGCAATTCGACGCGCGGAGGCGCGCGCAGCGGCACGCAAAAGCCTCTGAATAATCACCTTTTTCAATGCGCCTTTTCTCTTCCTTGTCCATCGCGCCCTGTTTTTTTTTTTTTTTTTACGTGTAGCCCTGCGCCCTTTGATTTACCCTGCTATGAATCACTCTCTCTTCTTTTTTCATCGCGCCCTTTGATTTCCTCTAGTATGAATTGATGCGCCAATAAAAAACACGGTCATGTAGTACAAAAGCAACAGAAACAAAAGATTGTGCTCGAATTCCTGCATAGCCTTGTCCTTTTTTCTGTGTTTTTTTCTCTTTCAAGAGAGCCACGGGTGACATCTAGCAGGGCGGCTAGGTGTCTGAGCGCCTTGTACGTAAATTGCGCAATTTTTACTGTTTCTTATCCCAGGCAGACGTGACGACGTCTCGGAATAGGGCCATGGCGCATCAACACGAACGCGACATGTCCAAACGCGTGACATTTTGCATTATGACACGAATGAAACATGCGCTGATGCGTATTTTGGTAACTCTGCATGATGACACCAGCCCAATACATTGTTTTCAAAAACATCTCGCATGGCATGGCTCGCTCTGCAGGATGGGACGAGCCATTGGAGATCAAGAAACGTGAAAAAAGGAATAACAGAGAGAGCGGGCGTCAGACGCTGGGGTGAGTGCATTTCGAATAGCAATCGCGCCCATTTCTTGGGCTTGACTGCGGCCGGATTGGCGAGTAGGTGTCACACTGTTAAAGGAATTTAAGCCTTTGGGCGTGTAGAGGCCCTTTTTGACGCATCATACGACTCTTTTTACATGCGTAACGTTTTGAATGACATTTTTTCCTTTCTCTGATTGATGCAAAAAGGCACAATCATCATGAGATCCATGGTCAGCCGCGTCGAGTTTATTTAAAAACTCTGGTTGTAATCTTTTTTGCTGTTTTTTGTGCATGAAAGGGCGAGTGGTGCCCAAGTTCATGCGAGGCAAGCACCATTCATGATTGCTGCTCACAAATATCACGATTGGGCATCTATGGGACACAGCGTTTGACAAAGACATTGGTCAAGGGGATTGACGCGCCAAAAGAAAGGCTTTTTTTTGTGTAAATGTTGTTTTTTGACGCAATGCGGCCTTATTTCATGCCGCGCCTTGCTGTTGGTCAAATGCGTTTTTTATGCGACGGGAAGCGACGAGGCTATTTTTAGAAATGGATAAATGTTAAAAATAGCAAATGTAGTCAGGCCGCTCCATCTATTTTTCACTTTCTCTTCTTCGCTTTTCTTTGTTTTCTACCTCCTTCCCCTCTTTTTTTTTTTTTGCCGCTCCTCTAGCGTCGTTGAGTTCATGGAGGTGTGCGCGCAATGCTGCACCTCGAAATCTGTCACAAGACCATCTATCGCATGGACGCATCCGTGGCCACGTCGTACATGACGGATGAGAGCGACGAGGACAAGAATGACGACAAAATGGACAAAGAGGACGCGTCAGCGGGCACGGGCACCATTGTCAACTTGATGAGCACCGATTCGCAGCGCATCACGGACTTTTGCACGTCGTGGTTCAGCGTATACGGCTCAATGGCGGATTTGTGCGTCGGTAGGGCGATCTTGCACCAATTGCTAGTCTGGAATCTCATTTTTGCCCCCCCCCCATTTTTTTCTTTCTTGCAGATACCCGGTTCTGATCACGGCCGCGTTCTTTTATTTTTACATCGTTGTCCAGGGCCACGCATTGACAGCACCAGTGGCCTTTATATCCATCACCGTGTTAAGCGAACTGCGCTTCTCACTCATTTTTATCCCAGGCACCATTGTCAAGTGGATGCAAGACATGGTCAGGTACAAAAAAAAAAAAAAAGTGAACGATCTTTTTGACTTTTTTCTGGGCTGATTTCGTGTTTTAGTGTGCGACGCGTCGATCAGTTCTTGCATGAGTGCGAAATCGATCTGCGACGGTCGTCGATGTGAATGCGCCAGTGACAGTCTTGTTTTCAGGCAATTTGCGTTCCAATCTCGATCCCTTTGGTGACTACGACGACGCGACGTTGTGGGCTGCGCTCAAGCGTTCGCATTTGACGAGCAGCAAGAACTCTGAACCCGTCAATGAGAGCGAGGGCGGCATTTCTGTGTCGGAAATCAGCCTCGAATCCCCCGTGGCCGAGGGTGGCAAGAATTGGTCGCAGGGCCAACGCCAGCTCATTGCTCTTGCGCGCGCTCTTGTCAAAAAGACAGCTCTCATTGTTCTCGACGAGGCGACATCTTCTGTTGATTTTGACACTGATCGCCGCATCCAGCGCACGATCCGCTCCGAGTTCAATGACTCGGCGGTCATTTGCATTGCCCACCGCTTGCGCACCATTGCCGATTTCGATCGCGTCCTCGTGCTTGATCAGGGCGAGGTCGTTGAATTCGACACTCCTTATGCATTGATGACCAAGGAAGGCGGCATTTTCAAGCAAATGTGCGACCGCTCTGGCGAGGCGGCCGAATTGCTCTCCATTGCACGCGGCGCAGGCAGCTCGCAGCCTTCGTCGTCGACAACGACATCAAGCTCGGCTTCTTCTACTCGCGCACCCGCATCCTAGATTTTTTTTGACTGTATTTGTCTTTTTTCTGCATTACCATTCTCAATTTTTTTTATTTATATGATCCACTTCCAGCATTACCTATCCACAAAATAAAGAAACGGATCAAATACAAACTCAGGGTCGTGGAAAAAAAAAAGGGAAAAAAAGGGGGGAGAAATTAAGAAGCAAAGCCATTGGACGCGACACCAATCTTCAGGGCGAGCGCATTTCAAATAGAATTAGCGATCGCGTCTTTTTTCTTCGGGCTTGGCCGGGGCGGACTTTGGGCGTGGGTCGCACACGACGCGAGAGATTCATGCATTTGGACGCGTCGCGGCCCTCTTTGACGCGTCATGCGGCTCTTTTTGCACGTGTGTTGTCTTTCATGATCTGTTTTACGTTATCTCGTTGATGCAGCCAGGCAATATCATCCTGGCATGCATAGTCAGCCGTGTCCAATTTGTCAATTGTCCCCGGTTTGTGCTCTTTTTTGTGCGTTTTTGGTGGATGTGAGGTCGTGTGTGCCTCGATTCACGCGGTACCAGTGAAACACGTGGTTTGACACTCACGATCATCATGATTAAGCATCTCTGAAACGCATTGTTCGGCGAAAAAGACTTTGGCAAAGGAATTGACGCGCACAATGGTGAGTGTTCTATTGTTAGACAAAGCGTTCCGGAACTGGACGCGTCCACGTCCTTGTGCCATGACATGTCGTTGATCAAGTGTGACTTTATTGCAACGGGAAGCGCGGCACGGCTCGTTTCCCCCTGTGTTTTTAGAAATAGAGATGAGGGGCCGATTCACGAAAAAATAATAAAGACGGCAGGTTGCACAGGCTGCCCAGAAAAGGCATCGGATGGCTACAGGCGGGTTGAAAAAAAAAAGAGGTGTTGTCAGTGCGGTTCATCCATTTTCTTCCCTCTCTTTTTCTTTTTTTCCCCTCTCTCTGTTTTCTTTTCCTCTTCAAACATTTGGTCATCACTCAACGCCTCCTTTGATTTTACAAGTTCCTCCATCCTGATTCCGCAAAATATGCCACCAAAGCGACGAGGTAAAGAGCAAGAACAAAAGAAAGGAAGGGGGAAAGTGACGCGTCAAAAACAGTAAAAGCTTATGTTTTTTTCCCCCAAAAAATAAAAAACAGCAGCAGATGACGATGGTGCTGAGTCAAGCACTGGCACGGCCCGGCGATTGAAGCAGCCACGGCAGGAGCAATCCTTTGCGCCCGATGGCAGCGATCAACCCGTACAGATCGACGAGGACGTACAAATCCTTGTGGTTCCGGTAAAAAAAAAAACAAAAAAAAAACACGTTTCAAGCGCGCCGATGCTCCCATTTGGCCCCAAAACGAGTCCGACACTCACTCGTTTACTCTTTTTGCTAGCGACATTTGCGCAATATGAAGACAACCCAGGTACAATCAGCATTTGAAAGCTTTGAGCGCATGGCTTTGACCAGTTTTTTCTTATTTTATAGCTTGTAAAGCTGTTGAATGACCCAAACGAGCCTGCATACAACGAGCAAACGGTGCCGGCGATGCGCTGTGGCAATGCGGCAGGATGCTCGTACGTCCGGAAAATCGACGACTTTATGAAAGTGGAAAAGCGAGGTGGTGCGGTCAAGAAGACTTTTTACGTCATGTGCATCAAGTGCCGTCTTGTTCAACGAGTGAGTCTCGCCACTGGAGCCTTGTTTCTAAAGAGCATGTTGCCTGATTATTCTTTGGTTGTAGGAGCGTGACAAGAAGCACCGAGCGGCGAACGCAAAAAACGTTGAAAGAACAAAGAAGATATTAAAAAAAAACGTGGCGCTTGGCATCTCACAAGACCTTTTTGAATAGGCGGTCAAGGACCTGAACAACAACATCCCTATCCCCGAAAAAGAGCTGTTCTGCCTCAATTGTCGCAAATGGAGACCTGTCGATGATTTCAAGAGCATCTTAACACGAGGCAATGAAAAATATGTGGTCACTTGTTCCGCTTGCCGCGGCCAACACAAGCAGGTACACCGAGGAGCATGGTAATTTATGCATTTCCAGTGCTTATTCTCTTTTTTTTATTCCAGAAAATGGAGCGACGTAAAGACGTGCCCAAGGCGGACAAGGAAAATGCTGCTGGCGATCTTGACGCGTCGGTCACGTGCTCGCAGTGCTTCTTCCGCCATCCCTTGTCCAGCGTTATTGACGCGTCTGGCGAGGAAAAGAAAATATGCCACACGTGCCGGGAGTATACTGAAAATTACCACGATATGGAGCGTGAAATGCGCAAAGAGATCAAGGACCAAGGCCTTGTAAGCAAAATTTTACACACACACACACACGCACAAAAAAAAAAAAAAAAAAAAAAAGGAAAATCTCACGCGTTCTATTCCATTCATCACTTTAGATCGTGCCCGATGGATTGCAACGGTGCACCAAGTGCTTCCAGGACCGCCCGCAGCACATGTTTACAGGCGTGAATGGCAAGCCAACCACGTTGTGCTCAAAGCGCACCTTGCTGGATTTTCATCAGCAGGGAGTAAGTTGACGAAAAAAAGCAGAACAAAATCTATTATGGAGGCATTAGGGACCAACACACCACCTTTTTATCATAGATCAAGGATGGAAGAGGCTGTGCGGCGCTTGTAAAACCATGGTTGAGATCAGCGACTTTGATTCCAAGGGAGATGAGACGTCAGCCTGCTGCCAAAAGTGCAATTCGTACAAACGCGACCAAAGAAAACAGGCGCTAGAAGACGGCAAGGTAAAAAAAAAAAAAAAAAAAAAAAAAAAAAAAAAAAAAAAAAAAAAAGTGGACGCCCATGGCACATGAATCCAATGGCTAATTTTATTGTTTTAGAGCGATTTCCACTCCACGGAAGTCATCAAGCACGCGGCAGACGGCATGCTGCAGAAAAACAAGTTGATCCGTGCGGCCTACAAGGAAAAGCATCCTGAAGCGACCGAGGCCGACTTGGAGCGCATTGCTCCCCTCAAGACGCAGCCGGAGTTCATGGCCCTGGTGCGCAGTGTTCTGACAGCGGCCCATGACACCTGTGAGCTTTGTGGCGCCACAGGTCTTCAAATGCAGCGCGTCGATGACATTGGTGGCGACCTGCACCATGCATCAATGCAGCGTTTGGACCCGTCACTCGGCTATTCGGAAGAGAACCTTAATCTCTGTTGCTTGACTTGCAACAGGTATGAGCTTCCCTCAAGGGGTAAAGGGAAAATGATCGCTTACCATTTTGTATTTTTTTTTTCAGGTTCCTAATCGATCTAGACCCCGAAAAAGCATGCCAGCTCCTCGATCTACTCTTTGGTCCCAATGATGTTGCCTCAAAGTCAACCAAATTGTCACGCAAGGAAATCACAGCCATTAAGAATGCAGCTGCAGGCAAGGGTGTCGATTCGGACGTGCTGTTGGACGCCGCGCTCTCAGCCAACCACCGGTGCGCGCTCACGAACGCAATCGGTAGTTTCATTGCAAGTCGTGCGGACACCTTTTATCGCCTAGACTGCCTCTCGTTTGACAGAATTGTCCCGGGCAAAGAAGGTGGCCGCTATGTCAAAGGCAACATCCAGATCGTCAGTGGCTTCATCAACAATGCCAAAGGCTGGATGCCGCAGCTGAAATTCCAGATTTGGATTGACCGCATGAAACAACTTGGCGCTCAGCGCCTCAAGGCCAATCTTCTGGCGGGTGTTCGCCGCGATGCTGTATTTGCGCCCCATTGATCCCTCCTTGATCTTGTTTTTTTCTTCTCATTGTTTTTCTTCCAGCGCCCTTGTCCCCTTCATGCGCGTTTGTTTTTCCTTGTCCCTCTGTGCGCACCTGTCTTTTTTCTTTTCGCACCACATGCAATGTGCCCCCTTGTTTTTCGCATCTCCAAGCCAATAAAAACCTGCAAATGTAGTACAAAAACATGAGTGTGCTCCCATTTCTGCAGAGCCTTGGCTTTTTTTTTTTTTGTTTTCTTTTTAAACACTTTTGTTTGTCAGGGCGCAGAGACCATGGAATTAACGAAACAGCAGCGCTGCATTGAACGCACCATCAGTCGAGAGGGAAATTCGGTAGAAACCCGCAAGTTGAACGAAAACATTGGTGATCTTGGTCAGGCTGGTGGCCGAAAGCCCATTTATCCGTGTGCTGTTTCGGCAGCGCGCAGCTGAATCGCGCTGCCGGTAGCGTCTGCGCAAGATCCATGTGTCGATCCATCGAGATCAAGAGGCTGCAAGCTCGCTCATGGCCAAAAACAAGAAAAAATTGGGCTTGATTAAAGGCCAGCGGCGCTTGTGACACAAGTATTTGGAACAATTCATGCATTTTATAAACGCGTAGCAACGCTCTCCGACGCGTCTTCGATTCTTTTTACATGTGCCTTGTCTTGAATGATCTGTTTTCCTTTATCCCTTTGATGCAATAGAAAAAGATGATAATGAGACTCATTGCCGGTCGCGTCAAATATATCATTGTCTCTGATTTATTGCTTTTTTTTTTTTGTGTGCCTGAGGACGTGTGCGCCGAGATTCACGCGGGACAAGCGCAGACCAAGGTATGCCGCTCACAGCCCTCATGATCGGGTATCAATTAGACGCATGTTCTTGCGAAAAAAAAAAAAAAGAAAAATGACCCTTCATCAATGTACTTGACGCGCACAATACATTGTGTATTTTTTAAAAATATTATCGAAACAGCGCGTTTTGGAGTTTGACGCGCGCGTTCTTGTTTCCTGGTGTCTTGTAGCTGGTCAATGGTGTTTTTTTGTGCATCAACGAGCGAAAATGCACGTTTTGGCATGTTGTGCATATTATAAAAAATAGAGGTTAAAGGTTGATTGACAACAAAAAAGACAATGAAAAAAAGGGGGCCCATCGGCAAAAAAAAAAGGACAATGATAAAATGGGACCCAAAAAGGCTGCGGGTCGGGTTGTTGAAAAGGGCAGAGATGTGGTCAGGCTGCTCCAACCATTTTTCTCTCTCTCTTTCTCTCTTTCCTTTTTTTTTTTTTATTTCACCCCCCTCTGTTTTACTTGACCTCACCTATCATACTCATCACCACTCAAAATTCTTATTGATTTTACAATTTCCTCCATTCTGATTATGCAAAAATGCCACAAAAGCGGCAAGGTAAACCGCAGAAGCAAAAAGAAGGGGGATTGACGCGTTTTGCAAGCAAAAGTTCATTTTTTTCTTTCGGAAAACAGCCCCAGATGACGATGCCACTCTGTCCTCTGCGGATGCGATTTCCTCTGTTGGTCGTCCAGCGATGATCGCAGATGGTGATCCTCTCTTGGAGGACGACTCACGGCGCTTTTAATATGTCGGAAGCAGATGGATCTCCGTCGAATCAGTCCAGTCTCACGACATCCGACCAAAATTGATGGAGAAAACGGCTTTTTTCTACAATCTTATTTGGTGATTTGCTCGAGAACGGTCTAGTTGACCCCTGATTATCCCGGTGGTCCACCGATGATTGTAGTCTGCAACCGGAAAGACTGCAACCGCGAGCGAAAGCCGATCACGGATTCCATGAAGGTGGAGCAGCGCAATGGCTCTACAAAAAAAAAAAAAAAAAACGTTTTTCAAAACGTGCCAGAAATGCCGCGACAGTCGAAAAGTGAGTCCAACCACTTGGAGCATGATTTCCTGAGAGCGCTTTGTCTGATTTTCTCTGATTTTATGATAGAAAGCGAAGAAAGCTCGCAGGTAGCGCCTAGCCAACGACGTGCAGCGCACCAAAGAGGTAGAATGGCAAAAAAAAAAAAAAAAAAAGTTGATGCGTGGCATCTCACGAGATCTTTTCTTGACAAGGCTATTAAAAAACTCAACAACAATGAGCAGATTCCTGAAACCTCTTTGTTTTGCGCATCGTGCGAAAAGTGGCGTCCCGTGGATCCTCAATTCAAGGGCGTGGCAGTCAATGAGGACGGCCAAGCAACTTATGTGACCACTTGCCGGCAATGCCGCACGGATATGATCAAGGTAAGCCCAAAAAGAACACTGATTGTTGCCTTTCAAGTGCTTATTCGCCTTTTTTTTTCAGACTGACGAGAATCGCCGCAACGCACATCAGGCAGACATTGACGAGGCTGGCGGCGACGCGCAGGCCCCCGTAAAATGCAAGTTTGCGGCCTTGTCTTCCCGCTTTCAGAATTTGTCGGTGCAATGCGCACCCGCATCCTAGACTTTTTTGGACTGTATTTGTTTTTTTTTCTGCATTACCATTCTCAAATTTTTTATTTATATGATCCACTTCCAGCATTACCTATCCACAAAATAAAGAAACGGATCAAATACAAACTCAGGGACGTGGAAAAAAAAGGGAGGGGGAGAAATTAAAAAGCAAAGCCATTAGACGCGACGCCAATCTTTGGGGCGAGCGCATTTCGAATAGAATTAGCAATCGTGGCCATTTTTTGGGCGTGAATGAAGGCCTGCGGCCCTTGTGACACAGGCACAATTCATGCATTTTATCCGACGCGTCACTTTTTTTACACGTGCCTTGTCTTGAATGGTCTGTTTTCCTTTATACTTTTGATGCAACAGAAAAAGATGATAATGACACTTGTTGCCGGTCGCGTCAAATATATCATTGTCTGATTTATTGCTTTTTTTTGTGTGCGCCGAGATTCACGCGGGACAAGCGGAGCCCAAGGTATGCCGCTCACAGCCCTCATGATCGGGTATCAATTAGACGCATGTTTTGCGAAAAAAAAAAGAAAAACGACCCTTCATCAATGTAATTGACGCGCACAATAGAGCGTGTGTTTTTAAAAATATTATCGAAACAGCGCGTTTTGGAGCTTGACGCGCGCGTTCTTGTTTCCTGGTATCTTGTAGCTGGTCAGGGGTGTTTTTTATGCATCGACGAGCGAAAATGCACGTTTTAGCATGTACATATTATTAAAAAATAGTGGTTGGAGGCTGATTTACAACATAAAAAGACAATGAAAAAAGGGAGCCGATTGACAAAAAAAAAAAAAAAAAAAGACAATGATAACATGGGACCCAAAAAGGCTGCGGGTCGGGTTGTTGAAAATGGCGGAGGGAATGTGGTCAGGCCGCTCCGTCTATTTTTCTCTCTCTCTTTCTCTCTTTCCTTTTTTCTTCTTTTTTTTTTTTTTACCCTCCCTCTGTTTTACTTGACCTCACATATCAAACCCATCGCCACTCAAAATTCTTATTGATTTTACAATTTCCTCCATTCTGATTATGCAAAAATGCCACAATAGCGGCAAGGTAAACCGCAGAAGCAAAAGGAAGGGGGATTGACGCGTTTTGCAAGCAAAAATTCATTTTTTCTTTCGGAAAACAGCCCCAGATGACGATGCCATTCTGCCCTCTGCGGATGCGATTTCCTCTGTTGGTCGTCCAGCGATGATCGCAGATGGTGATCCTCTCTTGGAGGACGACTCACGGCGCTTTTAATATGTCGGAAGCAGATGGATCTCCGTCGAATCAGTCCAGTCTCACGACATCCGACCAAAATTGACGGAGAAAACGGCTTTTTTCTGCAATTTTATTTGGTGATTTGCTCGAGAACGGTCTAGTTGACCCCTGATTATCCCGGTGGTCCCCCGGTGATTGTCGCTGAAGGCGATCCTCTCCGGATCTCCCCTTTGAAGAAGGTAAAAAAAAAAAAAAAAAAAAAAAAAAAAACGGGGCGACTTCCGCGCGAGGACGTGCGCGTGTTCAATTCTCTCTCTACTTTGCCTAGGCCCCCCACAAGCATCTGTCGGCTGACCAGGTACAGCCCGCAATTTAAAAAAAAGGGAACGCCATGCACTAATTGATTTTTTTCTACATCTTGTCCAGTTGCTCAATGACCCAAAGAACACCGCTTACAACGAAAAAACAGTGAGCTCCCATGGTCTGCAAGAACAAGTACTGCGCCAAACGTCAGCCCATTGCCAACTTTATGAAGACTCTACGAAGAAAAAGTTTTCAAAACGCGCCAGAAATGCCGTGACAGAAGCAATGTAAGTCTATCCACTTGAAGTTCGATTTTTAGTGGGCATTCTGTCTCATTTTTTTTTAAATGTATGATAGAAACACAATAAGAAACGTCGGGCAAGCCGCGCACAAGATCGAGAGCGAACGAAAGAGGTAGCCAACGACAAAAAAAGATATCGCTTGGCATCTCACAGGATATTTTTTGACAAGGCTATCAAATAGCTGAATGAAGATCAAGAGATCCCTGAGACGTCGTTGATGTGCACGGGTTGCTATCAATGGCGAAAAATTCAGCATTTTGCGAGCGCCAAAGCTCGCAATCGCACAATTTACGTCGTCACTTGTTCGCATTGCCGCACGCTCAATACAAAGGTTAGTCGAAACGAATACCAATTGATGTCTTTCAAGTACTTATTCTCCTTTTATCCAGGTTGACAGGACTCCGCGAGAGGCGTAGCACGCCGCAATTGAGGCGGCGGCCGGCGACGTGGACGCGCCAGTCACGTGCTCCGACTGCGGCTTTGATTTCCCGCTTTCGGACTACTTGGGCGAAAATGACCATCAGTACAGTGTGTGCGCATCCTGTCGTAAGCGCGGCAAGACGAATGTGATGGCACGGCAAGCTAGTTCCAAGGTGATGCATGCCATGGGCGAGGTAACATTGACGGCAGAGAGAAAAAAAAAAGAACCCATGAAGAGCAAATTGACAATCATTACTTCTTCTTAGGTCGCTGGCCGCAAGGTATGCTCCCACTGCGCCAAAGAGCTCCCAATCGCCAAATTCCACAATGCTGACGGCCAGGTGTGCGCATTGTGCAATAATCGCACCACCATGCACTTGAAATTACAAAGGGGAAAAAAGGTAGTCTACGCGCGAAGATGGTTCTGCGTGGCCGAAAATGAGTCGGAGTCGCACCAGCGTCTGACCAACGACCAGGAGGTAAGCCTGCAATTTTTTTTTTTTTAACATTAAGGAGCGCGATGCATTGATCGAACTTTTTCTATGACTTGTGATTTTCTAGTAACGACAAAAAGAGTGAAACATCTCAGCAAGGTCTTTTCGACAAGGCAATCAAGCAGCTCAACAATGGCCAGAATATCCCAGAGTCCTCTTTGTTTTGTGCAAATTGCGAAAGGGGCGTCCCATCGATCCTCAATTCAAGGGTGCGCCCAGCAAACATGGCAAACACGCTACGTGGCCACGTGTTCCGCCTTGTCGTGCGCGATATGTAAAGGTGAATCAAAAAGAATATGAATTGATGCCTTCCAAAGCACTTATTCTCTTTCTTTCAGAAATCAAGCCAAACGGAAAGAAGACCACAATGCAGCCGTTTTGCGCCGAATGCAACGCTGCTATTTTTGAGCGGGGTTGACCATGCAGATGGCGAGATGGATGCAAAATAGTACAAATGGGAGGCTTTTGGCATTTTGCGATGTCGAAGCGCCGATGGCGTGCTGCGTGTGCGGTTATGGCCACCCGCTCTCGGTGTTCGTGGGCACCAATGGCCAGCCAGAACATGCATGTTCATCCTGCCGTAACCGCAATCGCGAGAATATGAGTGCTTGGAAAGAAGATCTCAAAGCGATCCGCGCCGTGCTCAAGGTAAGATTGATGGCAGGAAAAAAAAAAAAAAAAGAACACATGAAAAGGGCATTGGCGATCAACACGCGTTCTCAGGCCGATTATGGTCACAGGGAGGGCCTCCAAGGCGCTCATGTCCTGCCAATTGACGAATTTGACACTGTGGAAGGTGTGATGCGCTCACGGTGCAAAAGCTGCTACTACAAGAACAACAAGGACGCAAAAAAAAACATTGAAGCTGGCAAGGTATTGAAAAAAAAATGGGAATTGGACCAAAATGGCTAATTCTGTTTTTTTTTAATTTTTTTTTATTTTTGTTTGTTGTAGATGCTCGCGTTTCCAGGTCCTCCACGATGCAGCCATGGGCCGTGCGATGCCCAAGCGCTTTAATCGGAGCATTGGAAACACCTCAAGAACGTCGTGCTTCTTTGGTTGACGTGCAATCGGTATGCGTTTCAGGGGTACACAAAAGGGAAAAGTGGCTCACTCTTAGTTTTTTTTTTAATAGGTTTTGAGCAATCTACTCCAGCTTATCGATGCGTTCTTTGGTGAAACGGTTATGGACACGAGCAGCCAATTGTCCAAGGCGGAGATTACGAACATCCAAACTGAGGAAATGCATTTCGCATGAAATCAGGGCCAAATCGACCGTGTGAAGGCAACTCGCCGTTTAGGCTCGACCCGAAGGCATTGCAAAAAAGGTGCTTCTTGACGCGGCGCGTCAATCCCAACAAAAATACGCATTGACAAATGGCGTTGGCACCTTTGCTGTGAGCGAGGCGCAGAATCGTGAATACACGCTACCGATTGGACTGCCTGTCATTTGACCGCGTCGTGCCTGGCTCCATGGATGGCAAATACACCCTGGACAACATACAAGCCTTCACCATCTCTATCAATATAGCAAAAGGTACTCTTTCCCAAGACCAATTCAACATTTGGCTAGCGTGAATGCATCAAATGGGCTCTGAACGACTCAAGGCAAATTTGATGGCTGCAATTCGCCGCGCAGAGGCATGCAAAGCCCGTGAACAATCTCTACCCCCGCGCAATGTGCCTTTTTCTATGCGCACTTTTTCTTTTTTTTCCCCCCAGTGCACCCATTTCCCTTGCTCCTCCCTCTGCACCCTTTGATCTTCCTCTGTGAACTTTGGATATCCCCCATGCGCACATAGTCTTCGTTTCCCCTACTATGCATTGATGCGCAAATAAAAAAGTAAAAAAAAGCAACAAAAACTAAAGAGTATGCTCCCATTCCTGCATAGCCTTGCCCTTTTTCTTTTTTTTTTCTCTTTCTTTGTGATCAAGAGATCCACAGGGGTCATCTAGTAGGGCTGCTAGGTGACCGTGTGCCTTTTTGTACGCAAATCGCGCAATTGTTGCTGTTTATTATCCCATGTAGACGTGAGAACGTTCTCGGAAAGGGCAATGGCGCTTCGACACGAACGCGACACGTCCACGCACCTGAGATTCTGGCATTTTGACTCGAATGAAACACGCGCTAATAGGTATTTTGGTGCCTCTGCATGATGACCATTCATTTTTTTCAGAATTCTCTTGCATGGCATGGCACGCTCTGCAGGATAGGATGTGTCAGGGGATCAGAAATCTTGGGTGGGTGGAACAAGTGGGTGCGTGGGTGGGCGGAGCAATTGGGTGCGTGGGTGGTGCGATTGGAAAAAAGGAGGAAACAAAGAGAGCGGGCGCCAACGTGGGGGTGAGCGCATTTCGACTATAATTAGCGACCGCACATATCTCTTTTGTTACTGCGGCAGGATTGGCGAGAGTGTGTCACACTCTTAAAGAGATTCAAGCATTTGGGCGCGTCGCAGCCCTCTTGAACGCGTCATTCGGCCCTTTTTATATGCGTAGCGTCTTGAATGACCCGTTTTTCTTTCTCTCCTTGATGCAAAACGACACGATCACCATGGGATTCCTGGTCCAGCCGCTTTCGAATTTATCACGGTCTCTGGTTTGGAATCTTTTGGTTTTTTTTTTTTTTTGTGTGTGCGTGAAACAGCATGTGGTGCCGAGGTTCACGCAACACATGCGCCATTCATGGCAGCTTCCCACGATTATCACGTCTCGGCATCTATTAGACCCAGCGTTTGGCAAAAGACATTGGTCAAGGGGATTGAAACCCCAAAAGAGGCGCTTTTTTTGTAAATGCATTGAGATGACGCGTTTCGGAGTTCGACGCAATGCAACCTTGTTTCACGGCGTGCTGCCGCTGGTCAACTGTGACTCTTCATGCGCCGGGAAGCGATGAGACACGTTTCCGCCTGGTTTATTTTTTTCAGAAAATGGATAAATTAATAAAAGGCGAAAGCTTTTCAAATTCCCTAAATGGCACCCTTGTTGCCATTGTCTGTTTTATACAGTAGGTGACTTAAATAGCAGGTGTGGTCAGACTGCCCCATCTATTTTCTCTCTATATTTCCTTTTCTTCTTTTTTATCCCCTATATTTTTCTTTACCTCGTCTATTATACCCGTCACCACTAAAAATCCTCATTGATTTTACGAGCTCCCCCTATTCTGATTTCCGCAAACATAACACAGAAGCAACAAGGTAAAAGCAAGAGCAAAAGAACAAGGGGGGATTGAAGCGTCTTGACAGCAAAAGTTCATGTTTTTTTTCGAAAAACAGTCCAGACGACAATGCCGACTCAAGCATGAGCACAGCTGCGCAAACGTCTCGGCGACTTCTTCCCCCGTGCGGACGCCATCCCGCTCTCTGCGGATGCGATTTCCGCCGGCGATCGTCCAATGATGGTCGCAGTGGGTGATTCTCTCTGGAGGACGACGCACAGCGATTTTAATGTGTCGAAAGCAGAGTGGAATTCAAAAGGTGATTGAAAGGGATCAAGCAATAGCAAAAAAAAAAAAAAAAAAAAAAAAAGAAGATTTTCTGGGAAAAAAGGGGTAGGAGGCAAGAGAAAGGGCAAGAGAAAGGGCAAGAGAAAATTTTTTGATGGAAAGTTTACTTCTTTAGTTCATGATTGAAGTGAAATATCCAGAAAGCAGTCTAGTGATTTTTATACAAAAAGTCTAGTGATCTTTATACCAGTTATCATAGCACACATAAGCATTATTATCAATATGCTGACATGTGTAGTTATCCTCAACGTACAGTTGTCCGGAACGAAGTGAAGGAGTGATCGTATGGTTGTAACCAGAATACTCGAACGTCATGGTGGCATTGTCCCTGGCAATAGTGCAAGGAAGCAACGATTTAGATACGACAGGCGTGTGCTTCATATCATCGTGAACCATAATGTTGATGCATATGAGATTGCTGTTGTCAAATGGCTGCGTGTCTACATAATAGAAGTATGCTTGTGCATAAGCAAACAGGCTAAGAAGAACAATGAATAATTTCATTCTGGTATTTTTTATTTTTTGTGAAAAAAAAAATTGTTTTTAGCAGCCTCTTATATATTTTTTATTGAACCACCGCAGACGGAAAAAAAAGAGAAAAAAATGACATTGAATATGCTCGACCCGTGATTCGTGTCAGTGTCAACGTGGGACAAGCGCGTTGGGATGACAG
The DNA here is from genome assembly GCA_025201375.1 of Gongronella butleri. Lineage (NCBI taxonomy): Eukaryota > Fungi > Mucoromycota > Mucoromycetes > Mucorales > Cunninghamellaceae > Gongronella > Gongronella butleri. Next base: position 207,377 of record JAIWZP010000023.1, on the reverse strand, counting down.
CGTGTCACCAGCAGACCTTGGTGACAATCTCATTGACTCGCAACGGCGCACAGAAGCAGAACGAGCACAAATTGGGGGGACACAAACGGGTGAAGTAAGCGGACGGTGGTGGTAACAGATCAGCGGGGAAAAGGCGGCAGAAACGGGGGAAATACGACAGACCCAAAAAGGGACAACAAAACGCGCCAAGCAGACCAATATGGCAATCTTGTCAATTCCGGGCGTGTCGTAGTCCATCTTGTGCGTGCGAATCCATCTAGCGTCGTCGACGTCCTTCCGTGAGATCTAGCAGCGTGCTTTGCATCACCTGCAACAAGGCTCTCACGTTGAGGACGTTTTAGCGCGCCGCAGCAGTCCCCTCTGACGCGTCATATGCGGCTCTTTTTACATGTGCCTTGTCTTGAATGATCTGTTTTCCTTTATCCCCTTGATGCAACAGTGCAAGATCATCATGAGGCTCACTGCAAGCCGCGTCAAATTTATCATTGTCTCCGGATTTGTTTTTCTTGTGCGTTTGAGGGCATGTACATCGGGATGCACGCGTGACAAGCGCAACCCATGATTTGACGCACACCGTCCTCATGATCGGGCATCAATTAGACGCATGTTTTTGCAAAAAACGACCCGTCATCAATGCTTGACGCGTACAATAAGGCGCGTCTTATTGAGAATATTATTGAAACGATGCGTTTCGGAACTTGACGCGCGCGTCCTTGTTTCATGACGTGTCGCAGCTGGTCAGTGGTGTCTGTTTATGCATCGGCGAGCGATGATGTTGGTCCCCGCCTGCGTGTATTATTAGAAAATAGAGGTTGAGGGTCGATTGACAAAAAAAAGAAATAGGACAATGAAAAAATGGAGGCTGATTGACAAAAAAGAAACAAATGCAGAATTAAATGCCACAAATCATCATGGTTGGGTGGCTCAAAATCTACACATAATGTTTTACCGACGCGACTCTTTTTGAAAACCCATTCAAACCAGGAGTTGACCGAGTCATTATGCAGACGAATCCAAAATTCTGACATTTCCACCTACTATCCGGCACGAATCTCTCAAAACATTTTGTGGATCGCGGTGAAATGGCACCGATAGAAAGATTTTTTTTTTTTGTATGATGGCACCGATAGAAAGTGACGCACTCGGGTGTCATTTCCTGATTGTTTGCTTGCCCGATGGATGAATTTTGCCCGCTTGCAAAAGTCGACCAAGCATTGGATCAATTTTCAAACTTGCTTTTCTCGACAACTGATAATCTCTTTGGTATGGATTTAATAGGTAAATGTGCACGTTTTTGAATATGACAATGTCTTGCAGTATATGATACGTACGCATCTCGCTTGCAAAATCGCTTGCTTCCACCATCGTGCGGCCGCCCCAACGGCTTTTGATGCACGTTCAATTCCTGTATTATATCATATTTTTGATACTGTAGCACACCAAGATTACTGTATGGCTTACGCTTGCACCAGTGTTCGCGTTTTTCGCGTTTTTCAGAGAGAAAAACGATGTGCTTCTTTTATTTGGCGTGAGAGATGGATTAATGCAAGAATTGGATCAAAAATAAATAAGATCAATAATAAAAATGGATAATGCAGATGAAAAATACAAGTCTACGATGAGGGTGCGTGAATAGAAGAAGCAGAGCTTGTTGTCGTTGTCGACGACGACGGCTGCGAGATGGTTGTGCCGCGTGCAATGGCCATCAATTCAGCAGCCTCGCCCGAGTGTTCGCACATTTGCTTGAAGATGCCGCTCTCTTTGGTCATCAATGCATAAGGCGTGTCGAATTCGACGACCTTGCCTTGGTCAAGGACCAAAACGCGATCGTAGTCACAAATGGTGCGCAATCGATGTGCAATGCAAATGATGGCCGAGTCCTTGAATTCGGTGCGGATCGTGCGCTGGATGCGTCGGTCGGTGTCAAAATCGATAGAAGACGTCGCCTCGTCCAGGACAATCAAGGCCGATTTCTTGACCAGTGCGCGAGCGAGCGCAATGAGCTGGCGCTGCCCCTGCGACCAATTTTTGCCATTTTCCATGACCTGCGAGTCGAGTGTGATTGCGGATGCGGCAATGCCGCCTTCGTCCTCGTCGACGTGATCCGTGTTTTTGGCGCTGATCAAGTGTGACCGCTTCAGTGCAGCCCACAGCGTCGCGTCGTCGTGTTCGCCAAAGGGATCAAGGTTGCTGCGCAGCGTGCCCGAGAACAAGAGCGCCTCTTGCGGAATTGAAATCAGCTTGGACCGCAGATCCTCCAGCCCAATTGCCGAGATATCCACGCCATCAATGTGAATTGTACCGCTGGAAGCCTCCATAAATCGGAACAAGCTGAGACACAGCGTCGATTTGCCAGATCCGGTCTAAAAAGCGAAAAGCAAAAAAAAAAAAAAAAAAATGAGACTCGGAGGCGCGCTTTTCATTTTTTTTTTTTAGGACTTGCTCTTCCGACAATCGCGACGCGTTCTCGTGGCTTGGTTTCAAAGCTGATGTTGTGTAGCACGGCAGGCGTCTCAGGGGCATACCTGACGACCAAGTCTTTGACTTGAATAGCCCCATGCTCTGGCCACGACGCACGAGGCTTGGTCTCTGGGATGTGTGCGGGCGCCTCCTCCTCGAGATGCAGGTATTCCGAAATTCTTTCGACGGCGTTCATGTTCATTTCCGACATTGCGGCAGCTCTCACGACCCATAAGGCATGGCTGACGAATTGAAGCGCATATGACCTGCAAGAAGCAATAAAAATGTGGTGAGAGGGAAATATACATTTTTTGGGGGAGTCAAAAACCTACAGTGACAGGCCGGCGAGCCCGGCATCGATGTAATTGCGCGCCAAGACCAAAGCAAGACCGGCACAAAAGCTGACCATGCCGCTGAAAATGTCGACGCGCAGACTGAGCCATCGGTTGGCGACCCAAAGCCAATAAAATGGCCGGTTTTTGTTGTCGACTTTGTCAATATTCTCTTGGATGAAGCGTTCTTGGCAGCCAAACGCGCGGATCGTAGCGACGCCATGGACGCACTCACCGAATTGGACGTAGACGGGACTGCGGCACACGGATGTCAGGCGTTGAAGCTCGCGCGATGTGCGCAGATAATAGATGCCCATTAGACAGAAGAATACAGCAATCATTGCGCCGGGAATCAGGAATGCAGGCGTCACAGACGAGATGACAAACACAACCGTGAGCGTGGCCACGAGTGGACCAATGAAAATGGACAGCACCGGCGAGATTTCTTGATCGATCATTTCGAGATCGGACGACAGGCGATTTACGATGCGGCCGTGCGGAGTTGTGTCGAAGAATCGCGTCTTGGCGCGCAGAATGCGGTCAAGTAATTGTTCATGGATGCGGCGCGACGCGCGCAAGGACCCCAAATACAACACAAACAAGCGCACCGTACTGATGAACACGGCAAACAGACCAATGGCAACGTACACGCCCAAATAGTAGGTAATGTTCACCTGCTGGCCCTCGATGGCCGAGGATGCGGCGTTGCCGGAGGACAACAAGGGCATGGAAATGAATTGCGCGCGTTGTTGCCACTCGGAAACCGAAAAGAGCGTCATGACACTAGTGCTCACGTTGACATGACCCGTCTTTTCGTACGCGTTTGCCCATATTTTGATCCAGTAGTCCTGGGCAACCACGATGGCCTGTGTCAGGCCGAAAAAGAACACGACGCCGATCCATGGCCACACGCCGCCCGTCGCAGAAAAGTAAAGTGCATAAACTGACCAGGCCACGCCTCCTTCCGATCGCGTCTCCTCTTGCACGAGCTTGCCGTGGCCATTGCCGCCAGATTTGAGCGTCGCTTGATTGGGCACCATTGGAATTGGCCCTTCTTCAGTATTTTTCTCCGTTTTCATCTCTTGGGCCTTGGATAGCGCCAATTCCTCGCCAAGTGCCCCGGATTTGAGCACTGCATCGGGTGCACCGGCAGCACGCACGCGGCCTTCATCGAGAACCACAATGTAGCTCGCGCCTGTCAGAGCAAGACTAACATAATGTGTGACCAAGATCACGGTGCGATCGCACATCAATTCGCCCTTGAGACAGTGGTCGTACAAGTGCTTGGCCGTGTGCGCATCCACAGCAGAGAGACAGTCATCGAGAATAATCGTGTCGGCTTGCGAATAGACAGCGCGAGCAATAGACAGTCTGTAAAAAAAAAAAAAAAAGGAATGAGCACGCGTCGCGTTGCGTCAATGTCATTGTTTTACCGCTGCTTCTGGCCACCCGACAGCGTGATACCCTTTTCGCCAACCTCCGTGGCGTCGCCATGCTCTTGAGAAAAAAAAAAAAGGATGAGCAAAAAAAAAAAAAAAAAAAAGATAAAAATCACAATTTTTACCAAGATAATCCAAGTCTTTTGTCAATGCTGTCATGTAAAGCACCTTGCGGTAGCGGTCCTCGTCATACTCGGAGCCAAAGAGGATATTGTCACGGATGCTAGCATTTTGGAGCCATGCATTCTGCACGACATAGGCAATACCTGTGTTTCCGGTGAATCTGGTGTGGGCGGGGCGCGGTGGGAGCACGGCCGAGCCGCTGTACCTGTATGTCTCGCCAAGAAGTGACGCGAGCAACGTGGTCTTGCCGGAACCGGTGGCACCGCACACAATGGACATTTTTCCACGCGGAAAGGACAAATTAAGATCGACCACGGTAGGAGCTGGCGGCGTCGAGACCTCATCCTTGCTGTTTTCGCTCAGAGGCGCGCTCCAGCCAAACGATGCGCCATCGACAAAGCCAATGTACACGCCAGATGAATGCACGAGCGGGCGGTCCGCTTGTTCGAGTTCGTCCTCCTTCAAATATGCCTCAATTCGCGCCAAAGACACCTTGGATTGGATCACAGACGTGATTGTAAACGGCAGGCTGTCCAGCGCCTGGCGGAACGCGCTGAACAGTGCAAGCGCTGTGAATGCACGCGACGCCGTCAGATCATGGTCGCGCGTGTACGTGTAAAACACCACAATTATGATTAAAATGGGCATTATGAACCACGCGGTGCCCATCCACATGTACATGAACAGTCGCTTCCTGATGGCTTGCAATTCCACGTCACGCGCAGTCATCAGGCGCGTGCGAAACTCGCGCTCCCATGCAAAGAACTTGATGATCCGGATCGCGCCCAGCATCTCGTTGGTCAGCTTCAGCCGCTTGTCCGTGCGGCTCATCAATTCCTTTTGCACGCCTTGAAAGTGATTCATGATGCTGACAAGGATGGGCTGCGCAATAAACATCGTCAAAACGCCCCAAATCGCTGCAACACCAAGCAGCCGATATAGTCCGACCACGCAAATCATGATTTGCAGCGGGTAGCTATACACCGAGATGGCTGGAAGAAAAAAGGACCAAAAAAAAGTCAATTTACCGATTGAATGGTTGTTTTTTTCCCATTTTTTTCTTTTTTTTTTTTTTTTTTTTTTTTACCATAGGCAAAAGTTTCTGAGAATTTCTGAGCATCGACCGAGAGCAGGTTATTGACATCGCCGCTAGCATCCTTATCGGGATTGAGCTGGGCGGTGTCGCGTCGTCGCAACGTCTTTGCAAACACCTCACCAATGATAATGGCCTGGATGCGGATGCTGAGGACGCGGCCAATGTAGAGCGCCTGCTGTACCGTGAGCGCCTGAATGAGCGTGACGGCAAATAGGCCAACGGCATACAAGCAGGCAGTGGAAAGCGGCACTTTTGATGCGGGATCCTCGATGAAAGCCACGATGAGATTCAAAAAGTACGCGGGGCCGACAATACACATGGACCACACCATGGCATATATGAATTGCACGACCAGTTGCCATCGGAACATGTAAATGAGCGACATAAGCACCGTTGACCGTCGGTACAACTTGTATTCCGCCAAAACCTCTTGTGCGCGATCCTTGTCTGGCAATTCCGGCAAATCGTCGTCATTGATCGTGCGTTGGTACCCGAGCTGCATCAACGCATTCAGCCACGAGAACGTGAATCGCGAGTAAAGCGATGCCCACGTCGCACCAGCGTGCACGCGGCCCGTGTCAGACACCACAGGTTGTAAAGGCGCCGCACGTTCCTCGTGTATCATGATGCTCAGCATCACCAGCGCGGATCCAGCCGACATCAGTGTCACAATGTAGCCAGTCGAGAACGCCGACACGTCGTGCACCATGTAAAACGAGCGCAAATCCACAAGACAAGTGACAAATTGGACGAAATACAGCGCATTGAGCTGCGAACATACCGCATCTGCCGTCGATTTCGCTTCATCAGATAACGACAGCTGCAAAATCGCCAGAACAAAGCAATACCCCTTGAGAAAGAAAAAAAAGTGTGAGCTGAGCCCCATTGACACGTTTTCTCCCTCCGAATTCAGATTTTTACCCAAATAATGGCGCGCGTGCCGTTTGCAACGAGGATGCTAAAGATGTCTGAGCCTTCAACAGGCGTATCGACCGTGTACACGCCAAGTAAAGCGCGAACAAACGCGTAGCACGCGGCACACCATGGCAATAGCGCCAAAAGACGCGTAAAGCTGAAAATCGTCCATCGCGTCGGCTTCAAAGCGTAGTTGCGCGTATCATGAGCACGGCTGGGCGACTCACAGGTTGCCGCAGTCGCGCCGTAAGTCGCACGAGGGGTACTTGTCTTGAGCGGGGCATATCCGTGGCGCGGACGGCGCCGCAAGGCCACCAGCGAGCCCACAAACCACGCAAAAACGAGTGTAGGAAAAAGAGCGTCTATCACACTATAAAAAAAAATGGCAAAAAAAAAAAAGGGGGAAAGTTGCGTGAGAAATGACGGTTGTGATACACGCGCAAATGGCTCGCGGCGTACACTTGGCGAAAGCAGGGCGAAAAGTCGTTGCCCGCCCACGGCTGCTATAAAATTTAAAAAAAAAAAAAAGACAACGTGAGACCGGGTTGCAATCAAGGCGCTCGACAAACTTGAAAACAACGTGTTTACTTACAGAAAGTACGCACTCGACGCCGGTCATGAAGAGTGGGTATAAAATAAAAAAAAAAGTGGAAGAAAAACAAGAGGCAGAAAAAAAAAAAAGGGTCCCAGCTCATTTTTATTTCGAGCATTGAGGCGGGGGTTTAAGATGGCCAATGCCCAACCTCTATTTCCATCTGATAACGAACAATGGACAAGCACAGAATTCCACGAACCTGTCAAGACCAAGGAGGCTTGTCATCAAGGAAACAACAGCGCCATTGCCAATACACAACACAAATAGCCACTGAAGGGCATGCAACACGCGTCTTATGCCAGGTCCTATAGATTCCACGTCATTTTTCTTTGATTTGAGGCGCGCCTTTGCGCACATGCACGTCAAGTTGGGCGATTTGACGTATCCGTCGGCATCGGTGTGCACGCCGAATTCGTTTCAAAGAGCGCTCGCGCTCGAATCACCAAATTGGCGTCACGGCAACACCCAAATCTGATAAAAATTGTTGCTCGCCGGCTTTTCTTGTAATGAAGATGCGCTAATGCCACCCACGCGACTTTGTTAATTCAAAGACGTGCAATTACACATGAAGCAAGGCGCTGTTGCTCGTGACCAAATTCTTGTTGCAGCCAATTGCTTGGTTTTGACGTGAAATGACGACGTGCTCGACAGTCATCTGTACTATCTGTATTTTTTATTACACAACGCGTGTCTAACAGTGACCCCAGCGCATATGTAGCAAGTTTCGTCTATGTCAGATCCAGCCATATCGAAATACTACCTCAAAATGCAAAAATGGAATTGTCAATAAAATGCCGCGCGACATCCATCGGTCGCAGTGCCGCAATTGTGGGCTCATTTGAATGAGAAACGTTGGAAATTCAGGTTCAATGACTTTATTTCTTTGCAGGTTGCATGTTCATTGACAAATGAACAAAATGCAATAAAAAGGTTGTATTTGCATTATTCTCGACAACCACTTAATCCATTTCCATTTTTGCTGCACATGTGGCAAATAATAGCAACAGAATTCATACTGAGCAAGTTGAGATGCACCAGTTTGCGTAGCATTGAACAAAATCTCAAAATGTTTAAAAAAAAAAAAGCATAAACTGGAAACTGCTGGTCATGCAGGATCCTGACCTTTGTCAAATTTGATTCGTCTGTGTCTTGTCGAATTGCAGCTCAAACTTTTCACGTGTGCATTAGGTGGCAAGGCAAGTTGGTGTACAATTGGACCCATTGTTACATGTAGAAAAAATTGATTGGCCATTTCGCCCTGTCATGTATAATGTACAATGCTTGTGCACGCATTATCATTGGCATCCACAGTTGCACATTGTCGGCGTACACGAGATGGCTTTGTTTGAGATCATCAGGTCATTGAAAATACGGGCTTTTGCGAGTTTATTGCTTATACATTTAACATTTGGCATGAAATGACACCCAGACCGCACAATGGCGCAAATATCACCAAGGTATTACAAAGTGCCGCCGGAGAGACCGCCGTGATCAGGACGAGAACTTTGGTAAAAAAAAAAAAAAAAAAAAAAAAAAAAAAAAAAAAAAAAAAAAAGGATAAAATTACTATTTTAGTTCAATGTTTTGCTCTTCTTTTTGCATTTCGAAACCAATTGCTGCTTTCACAATTTCCTGCGCTATTGATTGTGGTGAATTTGCAGCCATCAAGATAGCATCCCAGACAATGGAGATTATAACTCATTTTTTTTAGCCACGACATCAGCGAACTTCCCAAATCTCAGGATCTGTGCAACGTCGAGGTGCCGCTCAACAAAAAATGCATCTCATTGTATAACCATTATCTTTAAAAAGACAATAAGAGACGTGAGAAGCCGAGGGCTGGAGATGACGCTTGTAGAGAGTCATGAGTTGATGATTTTAAAGAAAGATTCCTTAGAAATGAGAATGCAAAAGACCCAGCACCACTGTCGTGCAGATTTCACCTGACGCAGCCCCTTGGACTCATGCTTCTGTAGTCGTATAGCCATCAAAAATGTATAAATACGCGTATATTTGTTTAAAAAAAATAAAGAAACAACAGCAACAACAATCTCTTATATTCGAAATGGCTATTTTCAACAACCTGATGACTACTTTCGAGACCTTCAAGACCTTCAAGGCTGATGGAGGTGCCAAGTGCAGTATTTGTGGCTTGACGTTTGGCTCGTCGGATGCGAGAAACAAGCATATTGCAAGGGTACACTCGTAGGCCGATATTTTGAGTCCACGGGTACTAAGAAACAAGCAGGTTTTGTGTCCGTGGCGATTCGATTTTTTTTTTTTTTTGATCGAAGCGCGAGGAAAAAAGTAAAAAATTGAGGGCACGGTCTTTCAAGGACCGATGCAACTCACTTTTTGCCCCTTTTATATCATGCAGAAGCAATCACAGGTCATTGAAGCGAAGCTTGCGGATGCAATTCATGATGCTGGTGCTCTGAATTTTGTTTTATCTGCCAACAATATGGATCAAGTGGAGTGCATCACGGTGAATGTGCCAAAGAGACGGAATTTCGCTTTTTTTTCTCCTTTTTCTCATTTTGTACGATACTTGTGATGGCATGGTTTGAACCAATTGTTTTGTCACACAACGACTTTTTCCTTTGCTTCTGATTGTCAACTGTGGTTCGTAATAAAAGCAAAAGACAAAGATTCTTCATATTTTTTTTATTTTTGTCAGGCACGCGCATGAATGCCTGTCCCGATTTTCTGGGGTTTGTGCAACATCGGCGTGCCGCATGAATTTTTTCTACATGATTCAAAAAGACAAATTGAGAAACGTGTGTTGTTGTGGGCTGTGAATTGCAAAACAATTCTCGAAAAAAAAACAATGATAATGTCTAATTAATCTGAAAGAAGCCATTGTCGCGGTGGCAATTGAGTTAGCTTGCTGACTTTATTTTATGATGTTGGATAGAAAAAAACGAGCATTTGCAATATTTTAATGACGCGCTATGATATGTCTTGTGTTTCTACTTTTTATAAAATTTACGCGTCTTTTCTTATATTTCTACGCGTTTAAAGTAAAGTCGTTGTGTCTAGGACGCGGATGATGACGAGGACGACGGCACTGGTGTAATTGAGCTGGATGCCGAGTCCAAACTGCGACGAGCCAAGAGCAACAATTCGGCGGCGTCGCCCGATGTGTCGCACATTTTCTTGAAAACACCATTTTCTTTGGTCATGAGCGCATAGGGCGTGTCGTACTCAACGACCTTGCCTTGATCAAGTACAAGGATGCGATCGTAATCAACAATTGTACGCAAACTAGAAAGGAAATTGAGCCAAAGTCATCATTAAAAAGGGAAATTTTACCGGTGGGCGATGCAAATGAGCGCCGAATCCTTGAATTCGGCACGAATAGTGCGCTGGATGCGCCTGTCCGTGTCAAAATCGACCGAGGATGTTGCCTCGTCGAGAATAATCAGGGCCGATTTCTTGACCAGGGCACGTGCAAGCGCAATGAGCTGACGTTGGCCCTGGGACCAATTTTTGCCATTTTCCGCGACAATCGTGTCTAGTGAAATGTCTGCAGCATCCATGCCATTGTCATCGGTCTTTGCATGGCTGTTGTTGCCCTTTTTGGTACCGAGCAAATGCGAACGTTTCAGGGCAGCCCACAGTGTCGCGTCGTCATGTTCGCCAAAGGGGTCCAAATTGCTGCGCAGCGTGCCTGAGAACAAGAGCGCCTCTTGCGGAATGGAAATCAGCTTGGACCGCAGATCCTCCAGCCCAATTGTCGAGATATCCACGCCATCAATGTGAATTGTGCCGCCGGAAGCCTCCATAAATCGGAACAAGCTAAGACACAGCGTCGATTTGCCAGATCCGGTCTAAAAAGCGAAAAGCAAAAAAAAAAAAAAAATTGAGACTGAGAGGCGCGCTTTTTCGTTCTTTTTTTTTTTTTTTTTTTTTTTTTTTTGCACTTGCTCTTCCAACAATGGCCACGTGTTCTTGCGGTTTGACGTCAAAGGAAATTTTATGTAGCACATCGGGTGTTTCAGGTGAATAGCGCACAACGAGGTCCTTGACATTGACGGCACCATGTTCTGGCCACGACGCGCGCGGCTTGGTATCTGGGATGTGCGCGGGCGCTTCTTCCTCTATGTCGCAATACTCCCCCAAGCGCTCGACGGCATTCATGTTCATCTCTACGATGCTGCTGTTGCGCACAAGCCAGAGCAAATGGTCCGTGAAGCGCAAGGCATAGGTCCTAGCAAAAAAAAAAAAGTGTGTGTGTGTGTGTGTGTGTCTAGACGCACCGCAAAAGCATGAAAGAACACGACGCGCAAATTACAAAGCCAGCCCAGCAAGGCCAGGATCAATCACGTTTTTCGAAAATACGAGGGCCATGCCGACACAAAAGCACACACTTGCGCCTGCTATATAGACGCGCCAATTAAGCCATCGAGTGGCGGCCCAGAGCAAGTAAAAGGGCCTGTTCTTTGTGTCAATTTTTTCATGATTCTCTTGAATGAAGCGTGTTTGGCAACCAAACGCGCGGATGGTGGCGACGCCATTGATGCATTCGCCAAATTGAACGTAGACAGGGCTGCGGCACACAGATGTCAAGCGCTGCAGCTCACGTGACGTACGCAGATAGTACAATCCCATCAACAAGAAGAGCACGGCAATGAACACGCCGGGAATCAGGAAAATCGGCGTGACCATCGTGATGATGACCAGCTCAAAGGTCGTGGACACCACAGGCGCGATGAATTGAGAGAGCATATTGGCCAATTCCTGATCAATGGATTGTAGATCGGCGGAAAACCGATTGATGATCCTTCCTACAGGTTGTGTTTCAAAGAATCGCATCTTGGCGCGCAGAATGCGGTCAAGCAGCTGCTCGTGAAGGCGACGCGAAGCGCGTAGAGAGCTCATGTAAAGAATGGCCAGACGAATTGGGCTCACGGCAATATACAGCAAGCCAATGGCCATGTAAACTCCCAGATAGTACGCTGTGTCATGTTGAAATGCATCGTCGGATCGGTACGAGCTTGCCCACGTTTTGATCCAGTAATCCTGCGACACCACGACGCCTCGCGTCAGCGTAAAAAAAAAAAAAAATCACGATCCAAGGCCAAAAACCCCCGGATGCCGCGTAATAACGCTTGTAAACACTCCAATCGACTCCGCCCTTGGCAATGGTTTCCTCATGCACCAATGGACACCCGTCGCCCAGCTTGGCAGCCTTGGCTCGCCGCGGCACCATGGGAATGGGCCCTTCCTCGGCAGCTTCTTCATGGCTGGCTTGCTCTTGTTGATTGGAAACGGCCAATTCATCACCAAGCGCCCCTGATTGAAGCACATCATGGGTCTTGCCTGCCGCGCGCACGCGCCCCTCATGGAGCACAACCATGTAGCTTGCTGTATCAATGCACATCCCAATATAATGCGTGACCAAGATCACCGTGCGATCGCACATCAATTCGCCTTGCAGACAATGCTCATAGACGTGCGCCGCCGTGTGCGCATCCAGGGCGCTCAACACGTCATCCAAAATAATGGTCTCCGCCTGAGAGTACACAGCGCGCGCAATCGCCAATCTAAAGAAAGTGGGGAAAAAAAGGGTGGAAAATGAGAAAATGAGAGGAAAAAAAAAAAGGAGGGCGCTTTTTTTTTTTTTTATCATACCTCTGTTTCTGGCCCCCTGACAGACTGATGCCTTTTTCTCCAATTAAGCTTGTATCGCCATATTCCAAAAATTCAAGATCGCGTGTCAGGGCGGTCATGTAGAGCACCTTTGCATAGCGTTCCTCATCATAATCTGCGCCAAAGAGGATATTGTCGCGGATGGTGCCATTTTGCAGCCATGGGGTCTGAGCAACGTATGCGATGCCATCGCAGGCTGCTGGAGGGAGCACGGCTCTACCTCGATAGATATACGTCTCGCCCAAAAGGGACGCGAGTAGGGTGGATTTGCCACTGCTGGTGGGACCGCACACAATGGACATCTTGCCACGTGGAAACGACAAATTGAGATCAATCAAGAAAGGCGATGATGCTGTCTCGGCGCTGTCGCTGCTTTTGCTGGATGGGGCTTGCCAGCCAAAGCAAGCATTGCCCACAAACCCAATGTACATGCCCAATGGAGGCACCTTTAGCGCTTCCACGGTCTCCAGCTCGTCCTCGTTCAAAAAGGCCTCGATGCGCGCAAGCGCGACCTTGGATTGCATCACATTGGCCATCACGGTCGGCAATAGTCCCATGGCTTGGCGCATGGAATTGAAAAGGGTGATGGCCGTAAAGGCTGTTGCAGCGGTCAGCTCATGATCACGGGTGTATGTATAAAAGACAACTAGCATAAGGATCACAGGTAGCGCAGACCACGCCGTGCTGTTCCAGATGAACGTCATGAGCCGCGTGCGCAGCGTCACAACCTCGTCATTGCGCGCCGCCATGATCCTCTTGCGAAATTCACTTTCCCACGCAAAGAACTTGATGATCCGAATCGCACCGAGCATCTCGTTTAGCACGCGCATCCGCACGTCCGTCTTGCGCATCAGCTCTGCTTGAACATGCCCAAAATGCTTGGTGATCTTGACAAGAACGGGTTGCACAGTGCAAATCGTCAATACACCCCACAGCGCAGACGCACCAAGCAGCCAGTACAAGCCAATAAAGCAGAAAAGAATGTGCATGGGGTTGCTGTACACATTAACCACTGTGATTTGAATTAAAGGCGGTCAATGAGCGTAAAATACGCCGTTTCTCCCTTTTTTTTTTTTTTTTTGTTTTACGATTTCACTTACAATAGGCCGACGTCACTGCCAGTTTCTGGGCGTCGACCGACAGCAGATTGTTAATATCGCCGCCGCTTGCCTTTTCGGACGTGCCATGCTGAGCAGTGTCGCGTCGTCGCAATGTTTTTGCAAAAATCTTGCCAATGAGAATGGCCTCTATGCGGATGCCGAGCGTGCGGCCGATGAAAAGAGCCTGCTGGGCCCCGAGTGTCTCTGTAATGGTGGTGAAAAGGAGGCCAAAGACAAACAGGCACGCGGTTGAGACCGAGACGTCTGAATTGGGATCTTCGATAAAATGGACGATTCGATTCAAGAAGAATGCAGGCCCCACAAGGCTCAGCGACCAGATGAGTGCGTAGATGAATTGGATGACGAGCTCCCGGCGATACATGTGAAAGAGTGTGCCGACAATGGAACTGTGTCGCTGTGCATGAAATGCGGCAAGCACGTGGCGCGCCCTCTCGCTGTCCGACAGCTCGAAAAGATCGTCGTCGTTGATGGGGCGCGTGTACCCAAGCCGCATGAGCCCATTGAGCCACGCAAACGTGAAATGCGCGTAAATCGACGCCCACGCCGTGCCGACATAGACGCGGCCTGTATCAGCCATCAATGGAAACAGCGGGGCCGCGCGCTCTTCATGGATCACAATGCTCAGAATCAGAAATGCCCACAATGACGACATAGCTGCCACCCAATAGCCGTCAGAAATCCGTGTCACCCCGTGCACCACGTAAAAAGATCGAAAATCCACGATCCCCACCATCAATTGCATCACGTACAGCCAATTCAGCTGCAAGCACACCGCGTCCATCGTGCCCTTTGGAACATCCACCTTGGCCAATTGCACGAGCGCAAACACGCTGCAATAACCCTGCAAAAAAAAAAAAAAAAAAATCGGGTGTTTGTCTGCCTTGCCCCTGATATGTCGCGCGTCCATTACCCAGACCAAGGCGCGCATCGCGTGGGAAAACACGAGCATCATGGTGTTGGATCCTTCGACAGCCGTATCATGATCATAGTGCCCCGAGCAAACCAAAAGGACAAAATAGCAGCATGTGCACCAAGGGATCACCGCCAGAGCCCGTGCAAAGCTGTACATCGATCTGCTTGTGGGCTTGACGACATAGCCAGGCGTGTCGGTGCCGTTGTTGCGCGCGGAAACACGCGCTGCGCCGTACGACGCGATACGACCTCCGGTCAATGGCGCGTACGCCACCGAGCCACGCCGCCAACAGGCCCGTGACACCCCCACAGCGAACCAGACAAGAACAAGCATAGGAAAGAGACCGTCCACCACACTATGATATGAAACAAAAATAAACCAGGGGGCATGAGACGGGTGTTTGACCCATTGGCATGGCGAAACACTTGCATTTGACGAAAACAAGGCGCCCAGTCACCATCGACCCAAGGCTGAGACGTATCAAAGAGCATGTAGAGTGCATGAGTACACCCGCTTATCCCTTGTCACCGAGGAAAGAAGTTTACTTGCCTCAAAAACGCAGTCCATAGCAGCCATGCAACGAAAAAAAGTAAAAAGAAAGGAAGAAAGGCAAAAAAAAAAAAAAAAAGTGTGCCCCCTTTTTTTTTTTTTTGTGTGTGTCAGACGCGACTGCGGCACTCAAAGCCCCGACACTCAGCCCAATGCAAGAAACTGTCCATTCTAGCCTCCTCACCATGGCATGGCCCACAGCTACAAGACCCACTGGCTCACATGACATGCCACAGATGCATCCAAGTCGCCACAATTCCAATTTCAAAAAGGAATTAAGCTTAAAAAAAGGGTAAGTTTCCCAGGGTGCAGTGGTTTGCAAAAAAAAAAAAAAAAAAAAAAAAAAGAAAAAAAAGTGCTGCGCTTTTTGCTTTGGAAGGCTGCTCAGTGCTCACTTTTTTTGCATCCAATGACGTGAAAGTGACGCACCTGCGATTTCTCATTGGCTACAAACAAACATTTTTATAATGTCGAATTTGACCATCTTCAAAATTTGGCCTGCGCTTCCCCCTGCTTAAATTCGAAGATGGCCAGAAGTCGACGCAAAAAAAAGTTGATGATTGACCAATGAAAAGCGGTTTCTCAATTCTCCAAAAAAAATATATTTTTTAGCAAGCTTTTTGCCCTGTTTTTCCTGTTTGCCCACTGTGCCATGATCAATGATTGCGTGGATCATGCAGTGGTTCATCCGCTGCTTCTTTTTCCTTCCTCTCCTTGTTGCCGCCACGGCACACACCACCACCATCGCACCCCACCTCTTCTTCTTCCGCTGTGTTTGCTGCGCCTGGCCCGCGTTCAAGCCCTTTTCTTGATGTTTCTGGTGGTGATTTTGCTGCTTCTTTTGGTGCCCCGCGCTGAATGATGAGCCTGCCGACTAGTGTCGTACGTCGTGGTGCCTGTCTTCGTCCGCGCTGCCTTGCTTGCTTGCTCGTGGGTGTTGTTGTTGGTAACAACGTAGTAGATAGTAGTACGACGTACTTGGCTGCTCGCTCGCTCGCTCGCTTTATTTTTGATGCGTTTTCTGGCTCTTTTCTTCTTCTGCCTGGCGGTGGTGGTGTCGTCGTCGTGCTCGTCGTGTTCTACAGTACCAGCGCGCGCGCTTTTTTCAAGCGTCGACTCGGCGCGCGATGCCCTCCTCGCTGTTACAGTATGCCCACAGATCAAAATGGAAGCAGTCGTCATTGGCCAATCGTGCCTACAGTATTTTATTTTTTTTTCTTTTCTTACTACTACGCTCTCGTCACGCCCCATTGGTGGGCTCTCCTTGCGCTTCCCTGATTCAAATGTGTGTGGGCTGGGGTGGGGTTGCAAATGCCGGCTTTGAAGCTAAAATTGGGCGGGTGGGCGGCCCAAGCAAATATTCATGGATAGAAAGAGGGTACTGTAAAGAAGTAGTGTGGTACTGTTATCAAAGCTCGCGATGTCGCATGAGTGCGCTTGCTGTGGCGCAGCTGTCGCACAGCATTATTGACGCGTCAGCAAGCTTAAATAAAGCAAGGTCACGTGTGCATGAACGAGTGTCTGATCATGCTTCCCCCAAACGAGAATCACCTGGGAAAAGGAGTGTCTAAGCTTGGCACGCTTAGTAGATCATTCATCACACCGCGTCAACTTACAATTATTGCGCGCCCGGCAATTGTCTAAGGCTACAGTATTAAAATACGCGATCAGCGTGTAAAATAAGCAGTGGCCGGTCACCACTGTGAAAAGAGCCACCAAAGAGATCAAGTGAACGCGCATACAGTAAGCGGCAGAGGCTGTGTTGAATTACGGTAAGCGTGGCATACAGTATTTGTATTATGCCACGGCCACACACAGGCTGGTCAGAAAGGGCCGCCCGCAAGAATAATGGATGTGCCTCAATCAAGGCGTCGTCAAGGGGCCACAGCGTTCACTACACTCCGCACAGCAACTCAACAATAATGAAAAGAAAAATTAAAAGAAAAAAGTGAGAACGCCTCGTGCCAAAATGGCGCTCGAGGATGAATGAGGCTACAGTAGTGCCTTGCGCCAAGGCAATGGCACTCACTCTAAAAGAAAAGAAAAGAAAAAAATAAAATAAAAAAAATAAAAAGAGAAAAAGGTTAGAGCGCCCTGTGCCAAGACGGCGGCGCTAATCACAAAGAAAATGATTCACACATGCAAATATAATACTGTAAGGACCAGGTACTCATTTCGCCCGAACCTGCAGCCCACTCATCATCATCATCAGCACACAACAAAAATGTGCAAAATAATATCATAAAAAATACAAGAATACAAAAAAATAAAATTCCATGCAATTCACCACCTTAATTTGGAAGTGTCAACCCTTAAATTTTTGCAAAAAAATCTTGCCCAAAGTAGGCACTTTTCTCAGTCGATCGGCGTTCATGCGTCACTCTTTGAGCCTTGCTTTTTCTTACTTTTGAGTGACTTGGCATTTTGTCTGCCAATAGGAAATCGTCGGAGTTACCTGTTTGGAATGCATTGATCACTCGGAGTTCGAAATTTCCCAAATTCGGCATGGAGCTTTTGCCTTATACGCCTACCACCGATTTTTGGCCTTTACAATTGCCTAATCGGGACGAGCTACTAGTAAAAAATGTAGCTTTAATTCTGATTTTAGTTTTGACCAAGTTTCAGTCTCCTGTGATGTTGCATTCCTGAGATATTGTGATTTTGCCTAGTGCATGTCAAAGCCACATTTTGGCCTATTTCTCAGAAGCCACTGCAGATACAAAAATTTCACTTTGCAGGTGCATTTGAATCAGAGTCAGGAGTATGCACAGCCATTTTTGGCCGGTTTTAAAATTTTCATCTTTTGCGGAATGTATGCATTGCTTGCCATCTAGAGGCCCTAGAGACTCCAGAAAACCGATTTTCTGACGTAATTGAGGTCATAGAATCTGATGGCGGTGTTTAAAATTTGAAATCACAAACGGTTTATGCACGAAAGTCAGCATTTTAATTCTTTGATCACTGCCTGCACGTGCATTGACGCGTTGAGCGCGTTTAAGACGCGCTTGCTTGAGCTTTCTTTCATTGACAGGCCATGCGTCTGTTTGTCAGGACTTAGGAGGACGGACAGAATTCCATGTTTGTGGCATTTTCAGGTAGACTTTTAATAAACTCTTGGTATCATAAGGTCAACTGGGTGGGTGGGGCTACAGAAATCGTAGTTGGCGAAACTATTAGGGGGATTGCCCCACTTCGTCACCCCCCCATTTTTATCAGAAAATCATAGACACTTGGACAAGCAATGGACAAAAAAATTTGGGATTTACAAATATTTTTGACCGATCGCCTTATCATATGATACCCAGTGACACCGCGTACCTCGCCAACGCCAATTCTTAAACATCTTCCCTGATCATACTACAGTAGGTACAGGCAAAAACGGCAGACATGCCACATAAAAAAAAAAGAGCGAGAGAGAGAAAGAGAGCGAGTAAAAGAGGATCTACACTGAGTTTGCACCTTGTTGATTCGCGTCTCAATCGAGAAGTTTCAAGCTTGAATAAAAAAAACGAGAAATGCGAGTAAAACGAACGCTTTCATTCTCCTTTGTCAAGCAACGTTTCTCCTCTCCATCTCAATTCAGCTGAACCTTGCACAGTATACACATGCAGCACGATGCGTTCAGATGTGCAAAAAAAAAGACAAGACAAGACAAGAAATGAAGTAAAAAAAAGGGGGGCAAAAAATGGCTCCAGGGTGGACCTAAAAAGGGGTGACCAATTCTAACTTTACCACGCAAAATTTGAGGTACGCTGACAGAAAATGCCTGAAAATACGTGAAAATGCGTGAAAATGTGTGTGTCTTTTTTGTGTGTGTGCGTGTGTGTGTGTGTGTGTGTGTGTGTGTGTGTGTGTGTGTGTGTGTGTGTGTGTGTGTGTGTGTGTGTGTGTGTGTGTGTGTGTGTGTGTGTGTGTGTGTGTGTGTGTGTGTGTGTGTGTGTGTGTGTGTGTGTGTGTGTGTGTGTGTGTGTGTGTGTGTGTGTGCATGTGCATGTGCGTGTGTGTGTGGACTGTGTACGTACGTGTGTACGCTAAAGTTGTTCCAAGTTTGAAACAGGTGAAATGCGGTGTTCTACAATATGTGTGGTGTTGTGTGTGATAAACTTGTCATTCCAACGATCTAATTTGTCATTCCAACGATCTAATTCGTCATTCCAATGATCTAATTTGTCATTCCAACGATCTAATTTGTCATTCCGATGATTTAATTTGTCGATTTAATTTGTCATTCCAATGATCTAATTTGTCATTCCGAGGATTCCCGAGGATTCCCATTCATTTTTGAAAAAAGTAAAACTATAAAAGGCACCTTCGTTCTTTTATTTCTAATCTTTCTCTTGCACTTTTTTATTTTTACTTGCACTTTCCCTTTTGCCTTTACAATTTTTTATAATGACACAGCGCAAATCTCACGTTTTTGAAGTCCCGAGCCTTCGTTCATCGCCACCGCCTCTCAGCATGGTCCGTATTGATCGTCGTCGCAGCCCAGATGCACCAATGACAGAGGATACATTGAAGTATCATCTTGGCAACAGCCAGCGAACGGCAGCAAGCTGGCTTGCGCACGAATTTGATATTTTTTATACCAATGAGCACATTGAAAATGAAGCCCAAGATGCAAATGATGGTGGTGATCCTGAGAATCTGGTGGTGCGCGGCCTGTTCAGGTGTCCAAGGCATGGCGGCAACATGGAGCTCCGTCGCTCTATCAAAGAAGATCGCATTGCTCAGTGGATTGTCCCAAAAAGGACTTGCCCCAATGCCCCAAAATGCACAAGCACGATGTCTTATCGAATTGGGTCCATTTTTTACAACCTCAAGTCGCCTTTGGAGTCCACGGTGCGCATCATGTACAAAATTATGCATCGTGAACCTGTCGCTGCAATTTGCAGCCAACTCGGCGTGAGCAGAAAAAATATAGCCGCAGTTCACATGTCCATGCTTTACGCGATGGAGGAAATGCTCGATGATGAAGATTTTGAAGTTGGTAAAAAAAAGAAAAAAAAGGAAAAAAAGGAAAAAAACCGCTTATATTAAGTAAAAACGATCATTTTTGCGTAGGCGGCTACCACCGCAATCTCAACGGTCAAGTTCGGCTGAACCGCCAAGGCGAACCTGCGCGCATTATCGTCGAAATCGACGAATCCAAATTTGGCAAGCGCAAGTACCATCGTGGGCACCGTGTGGAAGGTGTATGGGTGATTGGCGGCGTGGAGGTTACAACAAATCGTCGTATCTTTTTGACTACAGTGCCAAATCGCACCGCCGAGACTATTCGACCGATAATCGAGCGATTTGTTAAACCTGGATCGCTAATTTGGACCGACGGCTGGGCAGCCTATCAGGGCATTCCCAGTTGGGGTGATTACAAACACCAGTGGGTCAACCACTCGGATAGCTACCGTTCTCGGCAAGGTGTCTGCACAAACACCATTGAAGGTAAAAAAATTGACGTTTTCAAGTAATTTTAAACAATTTTTCTTACTGTATACTGCGCTTTTAATAGGCACCTGGGCGGGCGTCAAGCTACATATGCAAGCGCGCCATCGAACAAAGTCAGGTGTTCCATGGCGCCTGATTGAATTCATTTGGCGGCGCAAGCATCAAGAAAAAAAAGATCTGTTCCTTGAATTTATGAATGGTCTTAGCGACGTCGCCCGATTTAACACCGACACTGAAGAATTTGACCAGGTCGGTGCGCCAGATCGAGAAACTTGGTATCAAGAAAACCTTTTTGATATCAAGAGCTCTGTGTTCACGTATGTTGATGGAGATTACGTGCTTGACGAGGAGGATGTGGAAGGAAACAGGCGAGTTGACTTGCAATCCCAATCAAACGTCGCCAATCCAGATGATGCGGGTGAAATTTTTGAAGAAGACGAAGTAGAAGAAAACAATAACAGCGAAAATGATTCCGATTATGATCCCACAGCCGATATTTAATGCATTTATTAATTTTTTCTAAATCCTTAATTCAATATTTTATTAGCATACAGTAATACAGTACACTTATATTTTCAGTCATTAAAAAGTTAGTACAAAACCAAACGACAAGGGGCAGGAGGTGTCAGGATCCGCCCCGCGTCCCCGACATGTGCCACGCCTTTTTGACCCTTTTTCCTTTTTTTTTTCTTTTGCGTGCATCGCTCGCTTCCTCACCCCACTCGCTCCTCACGCCACCATGACCATCCGCCCTTGCCTTGTCTCTCTGCCCCTTTGTGGCTTACCGCCCATGAATGCCCTTCCTTGCCTTGTTCTGTCTCACGCGTGCCCCACTCCTTTGGCCGCGCCTTCTTTTTTTTTTGGGAATTGCCCATCCAGCTTCCGCCGCTGACACTTTTGGAAGCCCGACTGGGCAATCCCCATCATCGGCTGCCCATTTAAGCACCCGCTTCCCCTTTCCCCTTTTTTCCCCCTTTTTCTTTACCTGATCATTCCCCTGTTTGCCGCACCGTCCCCTGTCCCTTTCCTTGTCCCAATAAAAGCTCATTGTCCGAATCATGCACCACAGCCCATCGCCAAGGCATCGACAGCGCCGTGAGAGCTTTTCCTCGCTTGACGAGGAATTGCTCGAACTAGGCATAGAGGTCGATGTCTCCACGCCAGCTTCCGCGCCTGCATTGTCCCCGGTCGTGACGCCCGAGGTCCAGCAAACGCGCGCGTGCGCCTGACAGGAGGTTTAAATGCATTGAATATACTGTACAGTATTGTTGCGTATTTCTGTGGCTAACCATGTAAAAATACATTACCATCAAATTCTGCTGCCTTCTTGATTTACAGTAATAAAAACGGAGTGTCTAAATACTGCACTGCAGAAGATGCGAAGCTACCGAGCAAGGAAACGGGTAGCATATGGTAGTGATGACGAAGTATGACATGGGGCGCCTGGCCCTCAAGGGCCTCTTGGATAGACGCGTCGATGGGTCCCACCACGGACTAAAGCGCGTCCATCACCGCGTTACACGCGTCGCTGGCCTTGCTGACGCGTTGATATGCGAGAACCAAGGCTGGCTCGCGCCAAAGTGCATGAAGTGACAAAAAGTGCGAATTTTGCGCATAAACCGTTTGTGATTTCAAATTTTAAACACCGCCATCAGATTCTATGACCTCAATTACGTCAGAAAATCGGTTTTCTGGAGTCTCTAGGGCCTCTAGATGGCAAGCAATGCATACATTCCGCAAAAGATGAAAATTTTAAAACCGGCCAAAAATGGCTGTGCATACTCCTGACTCTGATTCAAATGCACATGCAAAGTGAAATTTTTGTATCTCCAGTGGCTCCTGAGAAATAGGCCAAAATGTGGCTTTGACATGCACTAGGCAAAATCACAATATCTCAGGAATGCAACATCACAGGAGACTGAAACTTGGTCAAAACTAAAATCAGAATCAAAGCTACATTTTTCATTAGTAGCTCGTCCCGATTAGGCAATTGTAAAGGCCAAAAATCGGTGGTAGGCGTATAAGGCACTTTAGCCTTCGGCATTTTCTGAGATTGAAATACTGTACTGTATGTGACCCCTGAGTGACCCCTTAATGACCCCTGAATTTTTCAAAAGTGGTCTTAGCGCTTTGGGGGTTTAAGCTTTTTTGTTGCAAATTTTGCGCTGAATTAGATGCGGCTACTTTTAAGCGGGGTCCACCATGCAGATGGCGAGATGAATGCAAAATGGTGCAAATGAGACGTTTTTGGCATTTTCGAGTTAAAAAAAATCGGGCGGATCCGTCTTGACCGCCTAGCTATAATTTTGCGTGGTAAAGTACCGGTATTTGGCTGGCAAGACGTTTTAATCTCTTGCTAGACGCCCCGAAATTGCTCTTAGAGGCTACAACGCGTCGCCCCTGGATGTGAAATTTGATTTGGAATCGAATGGTGTTACTTTCGAGCCGTGCTCTCTTAGTAAAAACACGAAAAATCACGCATTTACTGCCAAAAATCAAAATCGGGCCGAAATGTCGTAAATTGCGATTATCTCGAAATTTCATTAAGTTAACGGACATCGTGTGAGAACTTTATTCGATTCTAAATTAAATTTTACATTGGACTCGTGTGGCAAAATAGCGATTCAAGCAAGTTCTGAGGTACTTCCATTAGAGCAAACTGCAGCATTTGAGCCAGATTTCTAAGTACTCAAAAACCTGCAATTGGACATGTAATTTAAACACCGCCAGGAGATTCTACGCCCTTGAAAACATATAAAACGCCATTTTCAGCTTCATCATTATTGACCAAACCCTGAGTATACTGTAAGTGGGGTCGGGGTGACGAATTCTAACTTTACCACGCAAAATTCTAGCTACGCCGTCTTGACCTCCTCTTGAGCACTGGGCCATAATTTACAGTATTCCTCCGTCTTTCCGTGGCACATTTTGCATTGGCGGGCAGGTACAGATGTAGGCTGCAAAATAATTTCTGGAGGCACAGCAGGTCGTCAAAGTCAGAAAAGCATGCTCTTTATTGTCACGGCCCAGCTCGTGTCGAGTGGCAAACGTGCGCAAAAAGCGCGTGAGCCGACGCGCCATTGACGCGTTGACGCGTCAATGGCGCGTAAAAAAAATTGACACACGACCAGATCATCCTCATTTACGTTTAACAAGAATCGTGTACATCTGTACTCGTGCCTGGCCAAGACGCGCATGGCGTGGCAAGGCAAACATTTGAATCAATCAAGAAAAAGGAAAAGGAAACAAGCCTTACAAACAATCAAAATATACAAGTCAAGATCAAGCACTAGCCCACTTAGTCAAAGGGCACGTGTACCCCGACCTGGGTCTAGCCAATGGCGTGCAAGGCGCGACATTGGCGTCAAAAAAAAAAAGAAACGGAAAGAAAAGCAACGAAATGTGCAAGTGAAGCAAGTGCAGCGACCCCCGCACACGCGCACCTGACCCGCCTGGCTGGCCCACCTTGAAGTCCCGGATACACCAATTATGGACATCAGCCGATTTTGCAGATGATCCTCGGATCGATGGAAAATCGCGCTGTCAAAAGCTTATTTATTTATTTACAGTATTTTTTTTTTTGACAACGCATGGTGACCAGCATGATTCAATTGGGACACTCGATTATTTCCTTCTTTTATTACGCCCAGGTCACATTGTGTGATGGGAATGCACCTATGGGTTCTCGCCTCATCCTCTCACAAGTGGTGAATGGTCCATTTGTCTAATCTTTGAAAAAATACTCAAACAAGCGCCGGAGCACCTCGCAGCATCACCAATTAGGCATCATGTCAATCTTGTGACAATACGGTGTGCCAAGATGTCCAGATCAAGACTCATCCGAAGGGCTGTAAAGAAAAAGGAAATGGACAAGTATAAAAGAGTCCAATGACAAGATATTTCTTATTTCTTTTTCTTTACACCAAACATCTTTTTCCATCCCTTACCTTTTCATTCATCTTTTTTTAATTAAAATGTTTTTGAATCCCAATCAACCCTCTTCTCTCTACGTATGCACTTCATGCTATGATGGTGTCGCCAATGATAGTGGCGACACAGCCCGCGTCGGGACCTGACATTTATTAATTTTTATGATAAACGGTGAATGTTGTGTGCGCAGTGTGCCTTTTTGGGCATTTTGGTGCAACTTACGGGCTCTACAGTATCATACTATCATACAATACCTACCGGTATCATATCTCGTTAGATTGTTTTTGATTCATGTTGATTGCTTGGGAAAATGTACTGAAAACTGAAAAGTGCAAAATACCGGTATGATACAGTACGTACGTATGCTAGTACAGTAATAAATTTGATCGTGCCTGATTAGCATTTTGTTGTATGATACTGTATGATACTGTATGTAGGCTGCAAAATTACTGTATCGATTACGACGCACAGTACTGTATTATGTCGTCTCGCGTTGAATTTGGGAGGACGGCCAAGAAGAATTGACAACACAAGGCACAAAAGCACAAAAAAACTCGGCGTGGTTTCATGTCATGCACTTCTTTCTGGGCTCACCAATGGTATTACAGTAATACAAGCGATAATTATGCAGCTGACGAGACGCTCATGAAACAGCAGCGCCTGATAATGAGGATGCTCCCAAGAAAAGATGCGCAATATCGTTAAATATCTGACGAATTTGTCGTGAAATCATGAGAGTATATAAAACTGATCAACAAGGCACGTCCGTTTGGCAGAATTGAGCAGCTTCGCGAGAAATTGTGCAGACGCTCATGGTCATATCAAAATATTGCTACTTTGACCTGTCATCTCGTCGCTTTTGTATGTCTCATTTTGCCTTGATTACAATAATACTGTAATGCGCATTTCAGCGCGCCAAAAGATTGTATTAGATTCCTGAAAGCAGCAAATTGCAGTAAATGACATGATTTGTAGGGTGGAAGCTTAATGGGAATAAATTATTTATCGTCAAAGACACACAAAACCAAAAGCTTGAAAAAAAATGGATTCCCAGCTAATGTAGCCACGCTTTCTAGGCACTCTGAAGCCATGAGCACGCGATTAAATTTGTATTTGAATGCGCTCCACGAAAATTTACCCGTGTTCGAGAGGGTTGTCTCGTGGGATGGCGTAAAAAATACAGAAGAGAATTGGTATTTGTGTGTGTCACAGTGTCAGAATGTGTCTGATGGACTGTGCTGTGCCATGGTGCCTTACTGTGCCAGGCAGGTGACCAGCGACGCAGTTTTTTTTTTTTTTTTTGGTCAGTCTGGCTAGCCGTGTGGAGCTCGAGAAATAAAGCAAATGAAAGTGAGACTTTTTTCATTCTACAGCAATGAAACTACAAAAGATTCATATTTGACGGCATCCGTTGCAGCCTAGGCAGGTGCAGAGACAGGCATGACCTGGCTCGGCAAGCAAGTTCATGGCAAAAAAAAAAAAAAAAAAGTAAAGCAGGAATTGGATGGCCGCAGCTAGGATTTCCGCCTTCGGCAGCCCAGCTGATTTCTAAAAAAGTCCGGCGGAAAAAAAAGGTGGTCCGGGTGCGGCGTCGCGGGCCCAAAAATAAAAACTAGGCACCGGCGTCCTTTCTCTTCTTTTTTCTCTCCCTCGATCTTCGATCTTCTAGAGTATGGTAAGTACATACGACGTCAACATGAGCAGAATGTGCTTGAATCATCACGAAACAGATGGATGCATCTTATGTCGCGATGATGACACGGATGCGATCATATAAAAGGATGACACGACAAAGGATGGATGCATCGTTGGATGGATGCATGATGCCATTGGGGTCATGACCGGGGACTCACCTCTTCTTTTTCGTCTCTTTTTTTCTTTTAGACCTGCAAGAGAAGAAACAACGGACGCAACAAGCACGGCCGTGGCCACAACAAGTTCATCCGCTGCATTAACTGCTACCGCTGCTGCCCCAAGGTAAATTTTCTTCGTTTTGCGCGCCGTGCTCGCCGCCTGTTTTTGCACTCTTTTATTCACCTCCCTCCCATTCTTAATTGCAACAGGACAAGGCCATCAAGCGCTTCACCATCCGCAACATGATTGAAGCCGCTGCCGTGCGTGATCTTCAGGAGGCCTCCATCTATGAGGAGTACACCATCCCCAAGCTCTACGTCAAGCTGCACTACTGCGTCAGGTAGGTCGTCCATCCCAGTTGCCTTTTGTCCAGTGGCCATGCCAGTTGGCGCTTTTGGCCACTCTTTACGTGCTTTTGCTCACTTTTTTTCTTTCTTTTCTTTTTTTTTTGCATTTCAATAGCTGCGCTATCCACGCCCGCGTTGTCCGCGTCCGCTCTTGCGTCAACCGCCGCAACCGTGCTCCCCCTCCCCGATTCCGATTCCAAAAGGCTGCCAACAAGGCCTAAGCACGGGTGTCCTCACTTTTTATCCTGCATCCCTATCTTTTGCATCATGAAATAGGACATTTGAAATAAACAATTGTTTCGACCTCATACTCATCTCAATTTGATTCGTGGCAAGTCGAGAATGGATTTTTTTTTCTTGGTGCAATTGAGGCGTTGGTGTGTGTGTTTGTGCCGATTCAGCGCGGGTGGTGCGTGTTTGACAAGCCAGAATGCGGCCATCATTCACGCTGGCGGCTCGTTCAAGGCTGCAGACCCTTGGCACGCATTGCTCATCAACAATGTTCATGTTTTAGCAGATGGTGCGCTGCCTTTTGGCACATTTGGGTATTTTGTCGCCCAAATTGGGCAAAACAGAATCGCATGGCTGGTGCCCGGTGTGATTTGGCGGCATGTTGCATGTTTGATGCTCTTTTGGAAGGGGGCGGGGCAGGTGAGAGAAAACAAAAGAAACTCTTCAGTCAACGCGCCATTTGCGGAGTGACGCCATTGCACGCCCATTCTCGGTGACTATTGTCAGTCCGCGTCCCCTTGCGCACACTTTAGCTGATTCTGACATGATCCCAACAAGAGCTTTTGCGCAATGCCCCGACAAAAACGAGGATGTGACGCGAGGATAAACATCCGATCAATGCAGGCGTCGACCCACAAGGGCGAGTTGCAGGCTTGTTACACAAGAACATCACGCGTCTGGGAACACACAAGATAAAGAAAAAAATCAAGACACAGGTTATGCAAAAATAAGGAGTTGTCAGGCAAGGGTGCATCTGTACGGGCCCTTTTATGCAAAAAAAAAGGGGGGAACAGACCCGATGTCTCCAGCATGAGGGCCTCCTTTTGCACACCTGATGCGCACACACAGAATGGAGCACACAAATAGGCCCATTGGGAAAGGAGAGGGGGGAGAGGGACAAAGGGATAACCTTTTTTTTTTTTATGTTGTATGCCCTGTTGCCATTGGCGACGAGTGGGATGGGCGTGCTAGAAGGAGCGAAAGCAAGAGGGAGACGGGGAGAGAAAAGGCAAAGAGGGGGGTGGAAAGAGGAGGAGCGACACGCGCTTTAAATAGAGACAGGGTGTCCCTGATTTTTTCCTTTGTCCTTTTCTTTTTTTTTTTTTTCCTACTTTTATTTATTACCCGTTTCCCTCTTCCTTTTTCTTCTTTTCTCTCTCTCTCTCTTTCTCATTTCACCCCCATCATCATGACCAGTGTCGTGTCACCCATGGAAGTCGCACCGCCCCCACCACCCGTCCCCATCACATCGTCTGGCACCGGGATTGCCAATCTGCCGAATCAGCGCCATAAGATTGTGGCCAAGAATGGCGCCAATTTCACCATCATGGTGTGCGGTGAGTCTGGTGTGGGCAAAACCACGTTTGTCAACACGCTGTTCACATCGACGATCAAGGAGCCCAAGCATCTGTCCAAGCGCCATCTCAAGACGCCGGCCAAGACGGTGCAAATCCAGATCACCAAGGCCGAATTGGAGGAGAAGATGTTCAAGGTCAAGCTGACGATCATTGACACCCCTGGCTTTGGTGACTATGTGAACAATCGTCACAGCTGGATCCCCATTGTCGATTTTTTGGATGATCAGCATGAAAAGTACATGCGCCAGGAGCAGCAGCCCTGCCGCAAGGGTGTCATGGACATGCGCGTCCATGCCTGCCTCTACTTTATCAAGCCCACTGGCCACACGTAAAAAATGAAATTGAAAAAAACGCGTGTGCAGCATGCTCAATGCCTCTTTTTTTCTTTTTTTTCTTTTTGTGTCCAGCCTGTCGCCCTTGGACATTGAGGTCATGAAGCGCCTGGGCTCCAGAGTGAACCTGATCCCCGTGATTGCCAAGGCCGACACACTCACCCCCGCTGATTTGGCCAAGTTCAAACAGAACGTAAGTCAAAACATTGAAAAGAGAGTAAAAAAAAAAAAAAAATCTCCTAAACCCATGCGTGGAGATTCCCCCCTTTTTTCTTTCTTTGAACGCTGGTTTGGTTGAGAGAGAGGATGGGGCGCGCGGCAACGCGTGCCTGTCCATGTGTGTCACCTGAAAAGGGAGGGGGTTGTCGAAAAAAAAAAGCTCCGTCTCACCCACGCACGCGCGCGCGCCGCGACCTCCTTATTTCTCTTTTGGCAACTCCCTAGATCCGTGAAGTCATCAGTGCTCAAAACATCCAGGTGTATTCGTGCCCCATTGACAGCGATGACGAGGCGACGACGAAGCGCAATGTGAACATCATGCAAGCACTGCCTTTTGCCGTGATTGGGTCGACGCAAGACGTGGTGACACAGGATGGCCGCAAGGTCAAGGGTCGCGAGTACTCGTGGGGTGTTGCCGAAGTAGAGAACGACGAGCACTGCGACTTTAGAAAGTTAAGAAGCCTCTTGATCCGCACCCACATGCTTGATCTCATCACCACCACCGAAGAGAACCATTATGAGAATTACCGCCAATCGCAGATGGAGACGCGTAAATTCGGTGATCCTCGGTAAGAACCATTCGGATGGATTGAAATCCTCGTCAATTGCTCATTTTTTGCCTTTTTTTTTTTTTGCCCAGTGCGACGCCTAACGAGAATGCGAAATTCAAGGAAGAAGAGGATTTGCTGCGCCGACGCTTCACGGAGCAGGTCAAGAGCGAAGAGTCGCGCTTCCGCGCGTGGGAGCAGCAATTGCTGAGCGAGCGCGATCGCCTCCACAAGGAATTGGAACAGCAAAGCGAAAAGGTCAAGGAACTGCAAACCGAGATCGACACGTATTATTACCAGCGCGATTCGCCAAAGACCTTGCGCAAGTGAGGCAACCAAATCGCACACAACCCATAAAGTCATATAATTTCTCTCGCACACCTCGAAGTTGCTTGGGGGCGTGGCCTCCTTTTTTTTTTTTTTTTGTTTGTCCTTCCCCTCCCCCTTTTTTCCCATGCTCCTTTTTTTTGATCCTCTCCCTTTGCGCCCTTTTCTCTCCCTGTCCTTGATCCACACACACAACCCCTTTCTATTTTTTCCACACAAAGCACCGTCACCGACATTAAAAAAAGTCAAAATTCCGTCGTATTAAAGCGTGTTTTACTGGTGGTTTTGATCTAGATTGCCGTCTTTTTTTTTTTAGCGGGAAAAGTACAATGCGACGGCCAGCAATGCGACAAAGATGCCCGTGGCCGCGATGATGGCGTGCCTGGTATAGGGATGGCGCGGGGCGGTGCGCGCGTCGGCGATCATGTCGTCGAGGATGGCATTAAGTTGGTTGCCAAAGGCGTCGAGGGTGAATTTGCGCTGGACGAGCGCGCGGCCATTGCGGCCCATGGCAGCGCCATCGTACTCGCCCGAAATGAAGCCGTGCAAGCCATCGGCCCACTGACGCACGTCAGGCGGAAGCAGCAGGCCCGTTTCCTTGTCCTTGATCGTCTCCAGGGGCCCGCCCGTGTTGGTGGCCATCACCGGGATGGACGAGTACATACCCTCGACGGGCGTGATGCCGAAATGCTCGTTCGTCGGCGTATAAAGCAGCACCTGCGCGTCACGAAGCAACGCTGTACGCTGCATGTCGTTGAAAGAACACAAAAACACAACCTGCACGTCGTCGTCCGGCCGGTGCGTCGTGTCTGGGAACAATCGTGCCGTCTTTAGCTGCAATTCATGCGTTGCAAGACGGTCCAATTCCTCGAGATACTCGACATTTTCCTTGACCCGACGATCATATCCACCTAAAAAAAAAAAAATAGCAAAAACACGAAAAAACGCGAAAAAACGCGAAAAAAAAGACACGTCAGAAACCTCACGACAGGACGACTGTGCAACCAATACCACACGCTCTGTGCAAACAATGGCCATGTACCTGCAATCACAAGGCGATATTGGCTAAACGTGTCTGGAGAGATCATGTTGACGCGTTTCAGCTCGGCAAACGCCAAAAGTGCAAGTGACACGTTCTTTTTGCGCTCGAAGCGGTTGATGGACAGAAGCGTGCGCTTGGGAGACGCGAGGATTTGCACGCTCGGATCCGATGGGTCCACCGTGCGGTCATACGCGGCAAAATTAATCGGTGGATACAAAACGTTGGGTGCCTGCTTGATACTCGGGAATGACCGCTGAAACGTCTGACGTGTAAAGTCACTGTTCACCACAATCGTGTCCGATGCATCTTTTTTTAAATAAAAAATCGGGTCAATGGACACGCTTTTGCCGTTTTTCCTGATTCGACACGTTACTCGCGCGAATTGAACGCGATTTTTTTCCTTCTTGTTTTTTTTTTTTACCAGTTGTCCATTCCTCCAGCTTGTCAAACACATAGCGATAAGCGTTCTTGAGGCGCGATCCGCGCGTCGCAAGCAGCTTGTCGGGAAAATGGCAGTAAAAGAGAATGCGCGAGGTCGTGCCCCATTTTAAAAGAGGGACACATGCACTCAGCTGGTCCATGAAGAGCACGTCATAGGTCTCTGGGCAACGGAACAGCAGCCATACCGACAATTGTAATTGGCGAAGAATTGAGCATAAAATGAAGAAACGGCCAAACACGTTGCGCGGCAGCGCATCACCAATCACCTTGACAGGCAATGTTCCTGAAATCATAAAAAATGGAGGGGGAAAAAAGAAAGACAAGGTCAGCACACGCTACAATGCATAAAAAGAGCGCTTTTTACCGTCACGCGTCTCTTCAAAGCAATGGGACGGGTCGTGGTGGCTCGTATACATGATGACTTGGTGACCTTTTTGCTGGGCAGCGAGAGCAGCATCCACGACAAGTCGCTCGGCGCCACCTGCAAGAAAGAAAGAAAAAAGGAGGACCAAACGCGCGTGAGCGCGAAAATGCACGCGAAAAGAGCCCTAAATTCTTACCAATGCCAAGGTCAGGGTGTAGAAAGGCTATCTTCAACGGTTTCGCAGCGGCCATAAAGAAAAAGGGTGCAAGGGACGGGGTGAAGCGGGGAAGAACAGAGAGAAAAAGCAACGTGGAAGACAGAAACGAGGTGAAAATGCCACATTTCAATCGGAGTCCAATTTTCAATTGAAATCGAAAGCTTTTGCGCACCTTTTTTTGTTGTTTTCCTCTTTTTTTTTTTTTTTTTCTTCCCTTTGTTCGGCCTTTGTTGTCTGTCATGAGTCTGTTGCTCTCTTATACGAACCGTAAGACGCCATTCTTAAGCGTGCGCAGTGAATTGATACTCAATTTGCTTTTGAATACATAGAAAAAGTCCTTGTCGTAGCGATGGACGGCCGTGTTTATGTGGTAAGACGGCCTTTTTCTCGCTTTTTTTTAGCGTTTGCTCACCCGTTTGCTTGTTTTTCTCGTAGGGCACGATGCTTGGAGCTGATCAAAAGGCGAATCTTATCCTCGACAAGTGCCAGGAACGCGTGTTTTCCTCCACAGGCACCGATATCAACGACTTGGGCTTGTACGTTGTGCGAGGCGACAATGTGTAAGTCTCGTTGAAATGACGCGCCTTGTTTTAGAAGCAATGCCGTGCTATTGAGATGCACGGAGAGGCATTGGAGGCACTAGAATGATTTTGGATAACAATTCATCTTGTTTTTTATTTTAGTGTGACGGTGGGCCTTGTGGATGAAGACGCGGACGCGACAATTGATTTCAGCAACATTCGAGCTGAGCCGCTGACCGACCTGAAATATTAAAGAAATTTCAATCCCTCCACCCACATCACCTAGACACCCCCTTTATTCCTCTTCTTCTCATCCCATTGTATCATATGCTTCTTTCCGTTTCCGCTTTCTCTTTTTTTTTTTTTTTTCTCTCTATTTTTCACGTTTTCCGCCAGATCATCAATAAAATTGGCCAATTGATACCTAAAAAGCATTTTGGGCGGCATGGAAAAAAAATAGAAGGCGCGCCGTGGCGCAAGGATAAATTTTACCTCTTTGTTCCACTTTTTTTCGCATTTTTTCGATACCATGGAGGCTTTGAGCGGCATGGACGTCTTGAAGGTGCTTGTGACCAAGGTTGCAAGGGCTTTTTACGAGCCAAAGTATATTGTGATCTTGGACGCGCTCAATCATGCACCTCCAAATGCCAATGGGTAAAGGCAGAAAAAAAAAAAAAGCGTCGTTTTAGGGCTTCTTTTTTTGCTAATCGTCACTTTTGATGGATCGACCACGCAGTGTGAGGGAGGATGACCTAGCACCCATGCTCAAAATGACAGGTCGCGAGGTACACACTTTGTGTGGCAAGCTGCGCGATCATCGCATGCTGAAAATGTAAGCAAAAATGCTTAAAAGGCGTCAATCCGGCTTGGCTTGACACCACCCATTCTCCTTTTGTTAGGGGCACGCGAATGGAGAATCGAAGGCACGACCAGCGACCCATTGCAAAGACATTCTACTACCTAGATTACAAAGAGTTTGTCGATGTGGTCAAATGGAAAATGTTTCAAATGCAGTTGCAAGTGAGGGACAAGCTGAAAAAGGAGAGCGAGAACCAAGGGTACGTGTGCCCGCAGTGCAATGCCCAGTACTCGACGCTCGACGCCATGCCCCTCGCACGCATGGGCTCCTTTTTTTGCGATATTTGCGGCGAGGAACTCAAAGAAAACGACAATGCCGAAAATGTAAAGTCTAGCCAACTCGAACTTGCGCGCCTTCGCGAACAGCAGCAGCCCATCATCAACCTTCTCAAGCAAACCGACTCGGTCGTCATACCCGCCAGGTAAAAAAAAAAAAAAAAAAAAAAAAAAGAAAAAAAGGCAAAGCAAGGAATTGAATTTTGTTTTTTTGTAAATTGCAGCTACACGTACAAGCCCTTTTATACTGGCAACAAAAAGAATGGCAAAGGTAAGCAAAAGCAGCATCTGATGGAACGAATTGCAAGATGATTTCGTCTCAATGACTTTTTTTTTATTTTTAGATAAATCGATGCCTGTGGTGCCGAGCGAGGCGGAAAGCGGTGGCATGGGCGACATCATTGTGGACCTGCAGATGGACAACGAGGCAGCGCGTCGCGCCAAGCAATTGGAGGCCGAGGAGAAGCGCCAGCAAAACGCGCTGCCCGTCTGGCATCAGCGCAGCACCGTGTCCGACATGCTCGCCGGCACGGGCGATCGCCCAGACACCGAGGGCACCACCGACGACGTGCCAGATCAAGACCAGGATCAAGACCAGGACCTCGAACTTGATCCTGAAACCGCCGATTGTAATCAAATAATGAAAAAAAAAAACGAAAATTGGTCAACAATCATCACACTCACCCCCTTTTTCCCTGTCATTAGACTATGCGCAATATTACGAGTCGCTCAGCAATGCGCAAAATTTGGAGGATGACGGCACCGACGGATTGGAGCCCGACGAGGACCTGGAGGACGACGAAGAATTCGAACAGGTGGATGTCAACCCCAGCCAAGCCGACGTCGATGAGCCTGGCTCCGTCGCTGGCGTCAAGCGCTCCCTCTCGCCCGAAGACACCGATTTCGACGACGAGGACATTCCATTTGTGACAGGTAAAAGTGACCCCATGCGCGCTTTATTCTCTTTTTTTATTAATTCGCATGAAATCTCATCTCCCTCCAAAAGTCAATGGCGAGCAAAAGCGTCTAGACGAAATCTCGGAAGAGGATCAGAGGAATATGACCACCGATGAATACAAGGTAACCCCCAGCAGAGAACGAGGCAGCAAAAACAATAACAAAAAAAATCTCTTTTTGCGAGATCACGCTTCCATTGGTCGTCGCTTACCCATACTTTCTTTCTTTTTTGTTGCAATTAGGCGTATTACGAGGCATGGCAAGCCTGGCAAAACGAATAGATGTATAATTTGGGAATAAATGGTTCTGTTTTCATTTGTGTTCAATGTGGAATTATCAAAAGTGCTTGCAAAGAGCGAGTGCGAGCCAAGAGCCATTACTGAGATTGCGCAAAAAAGGGAATGCACCAATGCGTTGTATGATGGCAGGGACATTTGCATGCCATGTTCCAATGCGAATAAAAAGCGTGATTTGCTGGCTGTTCAAGTCATGTCAATATATACTGCAAAAGATTGAGATGCCATACAATATGGACAATGCGCGCGTATTATCATACAAAAGAACAATTGCGAAATGCAGCGGCAATGGCACTTGGGTGATTGTGAAAATAGCCCGGGATGTCAGCTGCGCTGAAAAATGCATTAAATTCATAAAATGTGCATACTGTAGCCAAAATATAAAATGACCCTGATGTGTCGACGAATGGATGTCGTTGTTTCCCTATTTTTCCAATAGAAATGCACCTTGATTGCCGCTTCTGTCGCAACGGCCAATGCCATGATCTACGCGTCTTGCGCGCACAAGGGCAAAGCGGTCGATGTCCTCAAACAGTCCTGGTGCGAGAGAGCCATGGGTGCCTCCTACAGTAAGCTGACTGCGAGGTTGGAAAAAAAAGGCATTATTGTTGGGCAATTGTCTTCTCTTTGACGACGCACTTTTTTCTTTTTTTCCATCACGCCTTACTGTAGTATGGCGCCAAGTACCGTATTGTCGTGGTGACTCGAACAAGCGCTATTGTGTGTTGTTTGAGGACAAGAACCACCACAAGAAGGTATCATATGTATGATATGCAATTTTGTCCAGTGGTGCGAGAGTCACAAAGCAAGGCTACGATCGATGCACAGAGGCCTAGTAGACGTACAGTGCCCTAGCAAAAAAAAGTTCGCACTTTGGCTATTGCTCCACAGTGCGAGGTGTCAAGTAATCACGTTAATCTGTTCTGTATTGATCAATAATGGCTCCAGTGACCTGAAATTTTGCAGGAACAATGATTTAAAAGTATAAAAACAAATCTAAAATTATGAACGGGCTATAGCAAGCGGGTTTTGAAATAGACCAAAAAAGGCGTGCCTGACGCGTCACGCGACGCGACGCGTACCTACGCGTATACAATGGTCCGTGGAGATGAAATGACATTATGAACACCATCTCCAAATTTTTTTCGCGGCGAATGTGATGGTGCCTATCATAATTTTATTTTATATATCAATTCCATGTTACATGCATCGCACCGGTGCTGTGATCCATAAATGTAAAATCCCACCGTGACGCGTCACATGCCAGACGCGTCTGGAATAGTGATTTCGTCTCTGACAACTAGTTTTGATTGCTTTGTTGGCCCAAAAACACTGTACTTATTTTATTTGAAGAACTACAATATGGCGCTATCGATTGGTTGTGGTTATATTAATAAGTTAGAGCACAGCTATCATGTTTAAGAAATCGCGGTTTATGACGCACGCGTCTGACGCGTCGTCACGGCGGTGGTGATTTTACATTTATGGATCACAACTTTGACATGATGCATGTACTATTAAGTGGATTCTTGGAATATTATCAGGGACTACAGTATCACACTCTCGTCATGAAAAAAAATTGGAGATGGTGTTCATAATGTCATTTCACCTCCACGGACCATATCATTGTACAGTACAGTATACGCGTAGGTACGCGTCGCGTCGCGTGACGCGTCAGGCACGCCTTTTTTGCTTGGTCTATTTCAAAACCCGCTTGCTATAGCCCGTTCATAATTTTAGATTTGTTTTTATACTTTTAAATCATTGTTCCGGCAAAATTTCAGGTCACTGGAGCCATTATTGATCAATACAGAACAGATTAACGTGATTACTTGACACCTCGCACTGTGGAGCAATAGCCAAGCAAAGTGCGAACTTTTTTTTGCTAGGGCACTGTACAGTACAGTAGGTATGTTTTCACAATGTACTGTACGTACAGTATAATACTGTACTGTAATCTCTTGGTCAATTCTTCCTCTACAGTATATGATAGCAATGAAAGTTGCTTTTTTCAAATTAGACCGGCTTGGACGTCATTTCTGGAATGTACTTTGTTCCCCGATGTATGTGTGGCCTTTGTACGCTCGTGAAAGCAAGCTGCAAGCCATTCAAACATTTATTTCAAAAATTTTCAACCTCGATGTTCTGGACAACCGATATGATACATAGGACGCCAAACGGCGCTTTTACAGTACGTAACGTGTCGAAAGTGACCGTTGAATCTCTATCGAATGAGACCAGTTTCATCGACGGATGGCCAAAACTCGCAGAGAAAATTCACTATTTCACTTTTTCATAAAAATCTTTGATCGCGATTTGCTCGACAACGGCGGTCTAGTTGACCCGCAATTTTTATTGCAGTTTTACTAACAAATATGCATGGGGGCAAAGCATTTAATGGGATGACTTGCGGCGCGCTAGTAGCAGCGTGGGTTCTACTGTAACTTTTTGCATCGGCCACTTCATCTGGCTGCAGCCCACTCAGCGCACAAAAATGTGCGAAATAAAAAAATAAAAAAAATACAAAAAAATTAAAAATTCCATGCAATCCACCTTTATTTGGAAGTGTCAAACCTTAAATTTTTGGAAAAAATCTTGCCCAAAGTAGACAATTTTCTCAGTCGATCGCCGTTCATGCGTCACTCTTTGGGCTTTTTTTCGTACTTTGAGGCGACTTGCCATTTTGTCAGCCAATAGCAAATCGTCGGAGTTACCTGTTTGGAATGCATTGATCACTCGGAGTTCGAATTTTTACGTTTTTGGGATTTAAATGTGTGACCCCTGAATTTTTCAAAAGTGGTCGTAGCGGGTTGGGGGGTTAAGCTTTTTGGTTGCAAATTTTGCGCTGAGTGCGATGCAGGTATTTTTGAGTGGGGTCGACCATGCAGATGACGAGATGAATACAAAATAGTACAAATAGGCGACTTTTGGCATTTTCGAGTCCAAAAAAAAATCGGGCGGGACCGTTTTGAGCACTGGGCAATTGTTCGTCCCGTGGCGCGACTTTCATCAGCGGGCAAGTAGTCTACTATAAAAAAATTTCTGGAGGCACAGCAAGCGGCAAAGACTTGAAAACACGCTTTTTCGTTTTTTTTCAAAGGGCCAATGCGTGCCGTTTTGTGCATTGCAGTGCGCTACTACTGTACCGGCATTGTAGTGAGAGCACGCGTCAGTTTCTGTCTAAATTGACAGAGATTTAAAAATGGCAGGTCAAATATTATACTCAGTATCATGCATTTTTTGAGTGTAGAATCTACAGTATCATAGTATGATAATAAAGCAAATGAAAATCGCAATTTTGTGCATTTCTTGGGCGCCGGTTATCTTCTTTTTTTTTTTTTTTTTTACGTACAACGGTGGCAGGACTCATAGCAATGTTCTTTACAAATGTGAGAGGTTTCTTGTTGAGTTCTTGTCGAGACCGCGTCGCCACATCATCGCATTTTTGCTGTGCAAATGGCCGCCTTTTTTGCAAAAATGTTTATTGACCTAGCTACTTTTGTTGACGGCCAAGCGTGATATGATACAGTATGATATGAAAAATGCCACAACGAACGCGCACCTCGAGATTCAAATCCAAGTCATTTGGGTGATTGCCTATGATATGATAAGTCGCGAGAAAAGATTCATTTTTGAAAAATAGGATATATATCATACTCATTTTCTCTGACTCGAACCTTTTTTTAAACTCATATCATACAGTGTGAATTTTTTACGCCTCGACGTTGAAACTTGACAGAGTAAGTAGATTCTGTGCATCTGTGGGCACTTTCTTATTCACAATCCTGTTTTCATGAGTTCTTTACGAGCGCTTCTCTGCACGCCACCTTTTACAACATCAAGACGCACGAAGACTGGGGGTAAAATGATCAATAGTACATTGCAAAAGAGAGATAAAAGAGCTGGATGGGGGAGACCTAAAATGGGTATCGAATGAAAAAAAAAAAGTCGCAGAAGAGAGAGAAAAAGGGAGACACTAGGATGAGAACAATGGTGTACAAAAGAGAGGAGGGACAGCTAGTCGCGCAAGCGCGTAAAGCACTAGTCATCGTCATCCGCATTGAGACGCATGTTGTCCATGCCGACCGCCAATTGACTAACAAAATGTGAAAAAAAAAGGAATGAGCGCGTGTCATCATTAAATGGCCACTCTCTGCTGTTTACTTTGCCAGCCCATTAGCTTCGGATTGACGCATGTGGCAGTAATCCCTGCAATTGTCGCGGAAGCTCATCAAGCCCTTGGCGTGATCCTCGTAAAACTAGAAAAAAAAATAAGAACATGGCCTTTTTTCTTTTTTTTTTTTTTTTTTTTTTTTTTTTTTTTTTTTTTTTTTACCTTCATGCCCTCGTTGAGGTTGACTTTAATTTCCTTGAACATGCTGTAAGCCTGGCTGAGGTTCTGCAGGGCCTTGTCACGCTTTGAGGGCTCTGAGGCGGAGGGCAAGGCGGTGAGGTAGTCGCGGTGGAGCTGGGACATGTCGCGGAGGACTTGGGCTTGGCACTCGTCCTCCTGGTCGACCTTCATGAGATAGGTATCGTACTTTCGCAGGTGTTCGACGAACAAATCCTCGAATTGGGCGGGGTCGATCTTGATGACGGGTGATTTGGCGGTGAGCTCGGCGGCCTTTTTGAGGAGCGAGGGGGAGATGTCATCTGCGTTGGCCATGCGCTTTGCCTGGTCCTTGATGGCTTTGCGGATCTTGCGGTGCTCCTCCATGTCGTCCCACAGGTCCTTGAGGCGCTTGAGCTGTGCTGCGGGTGCCGGGTGGCCATTAGCATCGGACGCATGGTCGCTGCCCTGGTGGTCCGAGGGAATCGACCGGTCCAGCTCCTCGTCGCTGAGCATCAGCACATC
Organism: Gongronella butleri; assembly: GCA_025201375.1. NCBI lineage: Eukaryota > Fungi > Mucoromycota > Mucoromycetes > Mucorales > Cunninghamellaceae > Gongronella > Gongronella butleri. The sequence goes on along the minus strand of JAIWZP010000023.1, from coordinate 167,767 downwards.
AATGATTTTGGCCCACTTGTCGAGCTTTTTGCGCACAATCTCGTCAGCTTTTTGCGCCGAAAGCAGCGTGTTGCGATGCTTTTGCCCCTGAGCCACCAGCGGCTCCGTCAGCTTTTGCGATGGCACGCGCGTCCACTCTAAAAAAAAATGACGGATGATCGGAAACGTGAATTTCCATATTTTTTAGGAGGTGGGGGCGGGGTTACCTTGGCCATAGCGCTGGCGCAGCTCGTCGTCCAATTCTTGCTCGTCATCCAAAACATTAAAAGCGTCCTCGAGCATCTTGGCGTTCTGGGCACTGGCCTGCTGAACGCGCTGCCACAGGTCGTACAAGGCGGCGGAGCCACGTTCGCTGCGAATGTCAGCGGCTTGCTGCAGCAGGATGGTCGGCAGGCCCTCGGGGGTATCGCGCTGCTGTTGCTGGAAGAGGAGCGACGTCAAATTGAGCGATTGCAGAGTGCTAAATGGCAAAAACACGATCAATTCATGCAATTTCTCGTTTTTTCCTTGCTCCCCCCCCAATTTTCCACTCTGTCCTTCTTTTTTTTTTCTTTTTTTTTTTCTTTTTTTTACTTACCTGTCATAGACCTGGGTGAGCTCATCCAGGCGGCCGACAATGTCGTCCTTGATCATGCGTTCTTTACGATCGACATAGACAGATGCAGCCTGATGGACGGCAAAGGGGACGAGCTTTTGGAAGAGCGGGAGGCCAATGACGGGATGAGGCAGAGCGTCCGCCTGGCGTTCATTGGAGAGCATGAGGGAGACGGGGTCGACGACGGGCTGGGGCGGCTCCGGCTGGACCATTTCAAATTGCTGGATGGGTGGTAGCGCGGACGGCGAAGGGATCTGCTCGAGGTAGATGACGTCATTGTCCTTGACGGCGCGATTCAGGTTGGTCTGGATGATCTGCTGCAGCGATTTCAGGTCATTAACAACAGGTTGACTGACACCGGCGGCGTGGTTTGAGAACCACGACTGGAGCAATTCAAATGCGCGGCGCACATGGCCCTGTGCCAGTTGCAAGCGCGCAATCTCTTCGCCATACTTGTTTTTCGAGATGCATTCGCACGATTTGCGGAATTGCGCGCCCGCATGGAAATGCAACGCCTTGATCTGCATGTGCGTGAGCCACGGGCGCGGGAACACGCCTTGGATCGATGAATTGCTTGCCAGCTCATACGCCGCGTCATAATAATTGGCAATCTTGATGGCAAGCCGTGCAATGGTGCCGTCGCGTAGCTGATCCATCGCGGCCTTTTGCCACACACACTCCTGCGCCTGCGCCAGCATCAGATTGATCAGCGTCTTGAGCGCATACCCAGACATGTCGATCGGCGGCGACATGCGCATCTCAGGCACAAGCACGTCCTGCAAATGCTTGAAACAGCCCGCCGCGCTTTTAAAATGGTTGCACGCGCGCTTGACGCTCTCGTGGGACAACCTGTTCTCGGCACTGCCCAATTGACTGTACATGGCGCCAATCGAATACAGAATGCACGCCTTTTCATAGTTCATGTTGCGGTGTTTCACTGGAAAAAAAAGGGGTGTCAAACATCAGATTTTCCTCCCCTGAGATGCTTCATGCCCTCGCTTTACCAGGCTGGCTCGGTGCATTGGCAAACGCCAGGTACCAGGGAAATTCGATGCCAATCTACACAATGGGGCGGTGAGCCGATCGAAAATCAAGGGGAAAATGACGAAAAATGACAAAATCAGCCATATCCTTACATCGATGGGGAACTTTGAGCCAATAAAGACAAGCTGGGCATAATACCTATGAATTGGAAAATGAGCGACATGAACTCATTGCCCCCAATGTCTTACTTTATGAGGCGATTGAGCGCCTTTTCCGTCTGTTCGCCGTAAATACAGTCGTTTCTCAACTCATCTAGCAGGCGAAAGTCGTCTGTGTACAGGTCGGGGTGCTCTGCGTAGCCATTGGAGATGTAGTCGCGCAAATAGGGCGTCCAATTGATCTTGTCGGTGCGTTTGACGGCACCAGAAAGCATATTCGACTCTGTGCCGTTCGGGGATGCCGGCGTCGCGGGCGGCGAGGCTTGTTGGAGCGACATTAGAGGGCGGGGGAAAGGCGAAAAGAGAAGCCAAAAAAAAAAAAAAAAAGAAGGTCGAAGGAAAATAAAAAAAAGGGCAAAGACAAAAAAAGGAGTGGACCTGTTTTTCATTTTTTTTTTTTTCGTTGTTTTTGTTTCCCTTTCTCCCTGGATTTTTTTTTTCTTTCGCTTTCCACTTTTTCCTCTCCCATTTTTTTTTATCTGTTTCCATCCAGGTGAGCTCGACTTGTTCCGATGCAGCCTGCAGAAGTTGATTCCACGAAAACATGGAAGCAGTTTGCCGACGAGCATGCGACGCCGCCAGCCAGTAGTCCCAGCGAGGCTGGCAGCCACGCCAGCAGCCACGCCAGCAGCCGCAAATACCACCACCGACACCAACACCAACACCAACTCCAAGAACAACAAAACGAGCAGCAGCAACAGCAGCAGCCATTGACGCAGCAGCAGCAGCAGCAGCAGCAGCAGCGAAAGGGCAGCAATGCGGTGGTGATCAAGTGTTTTTGCGAACAGCCTGCGACGCGAATGGATTCGCAAGAGTTTGGCGAGGTGTATGATTGCCATTACGTGGATCCCGCGAATCCATTGCCATCTGGAGCGCCATCGGGTCACATTTGCGGCTTCCACGTCCATGGTCATGCATGGCGACTGGCGCTACAAAACGGCGGGACCATTGCAGACAACGAATTACGCGCGTGTCCCTTTTTCAATTTCACGTATTGCATCCTGTACCATCGCACCAACTTGCTTCCAAAGAGTTGTCCGCCGGTCCCCGAGTGCTTCTGCAGCCGTCGCGTCGCCCTCAAGGAGACAAACGTCGGTGGCGGCCAAATTCGTCTAAAGTTCGTCTGCCCCAATTTTTACATTGATCATGCCAAACCAAAATGCAGCTGGTTCCTGTGGGCCGACGAATTGGCGTTCACAAAACCGAAGCATCGCCGTCACGACCCTCAATTCTTCAAAGACACCATCGAGCGCATCCACGACCGTCAAAAGACCCTCATGGCCACCCATCAGATCGATCAAGCACGCGCACTCAATCACAGCACGCATCATGTCCTCAATCAGCTTGCGCACGCCCGTGGACATCACCCAACGCTGCCGCCCATGCTGCGTGCCGATTCACCGTCGTCCACGCCGCCCACTAGCCACCAAGTGCCGTCCTTTTGGCAATGGAACAACTACGATCATTGCGAAAATGAACGAATGATCGAGGAACAAGCCGCGGAAAACAAAAACAACAGCAGCAACAGCCGCAGCATCAACAACAACAACCAGTACGGTGACGACAATGTGGATGACGACGACGATGACGAGCTTCCGCCACTGCCCGACTATCAGTACGACGTCCAAACATATACCAGCACGCATCCCTATGGCCGCGCGTCCTCGTTTTCGTCCAATGCATCGTCCACGGCTTCTTCCTCGACCACACCTGTCGCACCCGTAGCACCCGTCGCACTCGTTGCCGCCTGCACCACGTCCTCGATGCTCCACAAACCCGATCATCTCAAACAGCCATCGAATCAGCTCGCCTTGCTCCAAAGCTTGCAGCAAGGCAAATCCACCAATTTGTTGGCCGCGCCCGCCATCACAAACACCTTGCATACCCAGTCCGACGGCGACAATGACCAATTGCACAAGCTGCTGCCTACATTGAGCGCCACCACCATGCGCCGCGAATCGCATACATCCGAAAAATCAGACGACGAGCTGAAAAGCAGCACCAGCAGTAGCACCGAAGGCACCAGCACGCGCAAAACAACCACCACTGCCGCCACGTCGCCATCGGCATCCTTGTCCACCATGGACGATCCGCTGCACACGGAATTGCAACAGGAAAAGGCCAAAAATTTGCAATTGGTCGAGCAAATCCGGCATCTTCAGCACACCATGCAAGAATTGGAGCAGAGGGTCCAAGACCGCGACAGCACCGTCAGTGACCTCGGCGCCACCATCCACCGATTGCGCCTTATCGACAAGGCTCACCTTGCCACTATTGACAAGGAACGCTCGGCGCGATTCTATTCCCAAGAGGCCCTGTCAAACGTGGAATTGGAATTGCAAGACATCGCGGCCGAATTCGCGCTCTACGACCTCGAATCCGTCCCTGCCACACGCACAACAGACCTCAAATGCCAAGTTTGCTACTCATCTGCCGTCAATTGCGCCATGATCCCATGTTTCCACGCAGGTAAGACTCTCTTTTATTTCTTTTTCTTTACTCTTCATCATGCCGCAGTGGACCCAATGGCTCGAATTGCTCACACCCCCCTTCTTTTTTTTTTTTTTTTTTTTTTTTGTCAATAGTGTATTGTCTGTCGTGCGCTTCCAAGCTTAAAGAGTGCGCCGTCTGCCGCACGTCTAAAAAGACGCTACAAAAGATATTTCTGTAGCCGCGGTCCGACTCTTTTTTTCATCCTTTCTTGTCATCAATTCCTCTGCACCTTTCCCGTAGATACACTCATGTCTTTTTCTTCCGTCAGCATTTTGGCGTCCGTGCCTTTTTTTCTTTTTCTTCTCCACCCGCAGTCCTGATTCACTTTATGCACTGTCTTTCCGCCCCCTTCGTTTCGTCTGTAAATAAAAAAAACCGATATCATGGCGCAATGCGCCTTTTTTTTTTTTTTTTTTTTTGATCGATCAGACGCGGCAACGTGGCACAAAATGGCGAGTGATCGATACGGGGGGGGGATTGGGCGCTCCCCATACCGCAGGCACACACGGACCAACAGCTGCCGATCAGGGGGGAAAAAAGGGCAAAAAATAAAAAAATAACCAAGTTTAATGACTCGATGACGGGCCATTTGACGCCCAATTGATACACAATTGGCCACAAGATGGGCCCAAATATCCACTCAAACGTGAAAAAAAGGGGGCACAGAAGGACTTGGGCGCAGTGCATGTGACAACAAAGATGGACGGAGACCAAGGGACCAATCAGCGAATGGCATTTTTCTTTGGAGCGGGGCTGTTTTTTTTTTCTTCTTTGGTTTGGGACATACCCTTTTTTTCCACTCCTCTTTCCTTTTTCTCCTCTTGTCTCTTTTCTCCAAGCAGCTCTTCATAACAAAACAAAACACACACACAAGAAAAATAGGGGCGTTCTGGCGAAAATCAAATGGTAGGACCCAACAGCAACGAACAAGGCGGCAACGAGCCGCTTACCCCGTCTTTCTTTCTACAGTTTGAACATCTCTTTGGTTTTACGGGCGCACCCGACCAGCAGGACCAACAGGACCAAACAAAGCTTGGCTATCCTGATCCTGCCGCCGCTTTTGACTTGGGCGACACCCTTGTCGATACAACACATTTACCAAACCTCGCCTTTCTCTCCAACACAGACTTGCAAGCCAACCTTCACCACCACGTACAGGTAAAAAATCAGCATAAAAAAAAACAGGGCCCACCTTTTTTTTTTTCTTTCGGAACAAATCGTGAAACCTTACTTTTTTTTCATTATCTTCTTAGGAACCGGACCCCTTTGCTGCTTTGCACGATACCACACACCACGGCGCACATTCGCTCCATCCCTCCACTGCCACAGACACCACCTCATTCACTGCGTTTGCCGATGTAAGTCCCCCCTTTTTCCTCCCAATTCCCGATAGTTTGCAAAAATCATGAAAAACGACGACTCAATTCCTCTTTCTCTCTTTCACTCCTATAGCTCGATCAATCGTCCCATGCGTTGACACAGGCTGCATTCTCGGCGCTGTACCCACCGGTTGACATGTCACACATCACGCCCATGTTGTCTGTGCCAGCGATCCTGCCACCTGTCCACGACGAGCGCCACACCACCGCTCACAAATCTGTCCTTGGTCGCCGCAAATCACGCTCGCCTGAGCCGCACGTCGCCAATGATACCAACATCACACCAATTGGCTCCGAGGCCGCGCCAAACATCACAAACATCACAAACACTGAAAAAACGACAAGCATTGTTTCCGACTCGACCTCAGGCACATCCAAATCGTCCAATACCTCGTCCATCAACACCACCGCCGCTGAAAAAGCTTCGTCTTCCTCGACAACAAGCAAACCCGCCCCATTGAACCCGACAACTTCGGTTTTGCAGCCCGACGATCTCGAGCCGCCGTCCAAAAAGACCAAGCACCGCAGACGCTTTGGCGAGCGCGCGCCCTGGACCGCCAAGGAGGACAAATTGCTTCGCGCTGCCGTCGAGGAATATGGCGACAAGACGGAAAAATGGTCGCGCATCGCCGAATGCGTGCCGGGGCGCACCAACAAGAATTGCCGCAAGCGCTGGTTCCACTCGCTGGACCCCAAGCTGCGCAAAGGCGCGTGGACACCCGAGGAGGACGAGATCTTGTGCGAAGCCGTCAAGAAATTCCACTCAAAATGGAGCAAAATCGCCGATCTCCTCGAGGGCCGCACAGACGACCAGTGCGCCAAGCGCTGGCGAGAAAGCCTCGACCCGGCCATCGACCGCTCAAAGTGGTCCGTCGAGGAGGACGAGCTCCTGATGCACAAATTCACAGAAATGGGCTCACAGTGGCAAAAAATCGCTACCTTCTTCGAGGGTCGCCCGGGACTTCACTGCCGCAACCGATGGCGAAAGCTGCAGCGCATCACCAACGCCAGAAACGAGGATGAACGACGCAAAAACAGCCACGGCAATCCCTTGGACGCGCCAAATTCACCCACTTCTTCGGCATCGTCTGCCTCGGACCCATTGGACACCGCGATTGCGTCTTGTTCGGCTTCTTCTTCCAATCAAAGAATGCATCCCTTTATCTCGTCGCATCACCATCCTCCACCACGACCACAAAGCCCAAGTCTCGGATCGGCCGCAGCACGCATTAATGCCAATGGGTCGACGTCAAACGCGTCCACGACGCCGCCGCCCAGCATCGCGTTCCACGACAAGCGTCAGCAGGATTACGAGGCACCCGAACCGCTCGCGCATCTGAACCCGTATGGCTGCGACATGCCCGCGTGCCAAGCCGCATTTCGAAATTCCAACGATTTATTCTATCACATGAAGAACTTCCACCCAGACATCGCCACCATCGCCAAGCCCTACCGCTGCGGCGTGCCAAAATGCAACAAAAAGTACAAAAACATCAACGGACTCCAATACCACCTGCGCGAGGCAAAGGGCACCACGGGTCACGCCTATGCCCTTGCCAATCCAAATGCCGCCAATGACGAAAGCCTCCATGCCGCCGACGATGCCATCGAACCTATCGTGCACGCGTCGTCAACGTCCGCGTCATCGTCACCTTCGTCCACATCGACCCCACTCACCATCTTTCAACATGAAACCACAAACACAAGGCCCAATGCCGCCTCCACCGCGTCAAACCCCTCGCCCAACCATCACAAACGCCAGCGCCGTGACGATACCACCTTTATCTGCCCCATCTACGGCTGCCGCAAGAAATTCGACTCGGTCGATGCCCTGCACCAGCACCAGGACATGAATCACGCGCCATCTCACACCAACCATGCCGCAGCCGCAGCAGCACGCGCTTCAAACACAGCACCTGCAAATGCGCCGGCTTCGTCGTCGTCGTCGTCCTCTTCCTCTTCCGCCACCGCAAATACATCCAATTCGCCCGCAAAATCACAACGACCACCCACACAGCAACAATTCAGAATCAAGCGCGAGAAATGGATCATCGAATCCGTGTGAAAAAAGTCACCTCGCCCCTTCGCCAACCCGCACCACACACTCCTCATCCCTCTTTTTATTTTTTTTGATTTGATCTTGGCGGCACTTCATCTTGTACATTTTTTTTTTTTTACTGTTTATTGCCATTTTTCATTGCATTACATTAAAGTTGACCTTGTAATTTTCATCACGAGAGGACTCAAACGAGCGGAGCGACGTATGACACCTCATGAATGAAGGTCTCAGTTGACGCGCGAACGCGTTTATGCGATTCATCCGTCAAAAATCACGCGGAACGCGAATTTCTCCGCGAGCATGCCCAAGGTGGCAAGGTATTGTACCTGCTGTATGATACGCTGGCCTCCAGCCGTCGCCTGCATAAATTTTAGGGGCCCTTTTGAACACGTGGGTCATCAAGCATATTGAGGGTAGTGGATTTTAGTGCCAAATCAGCTCAAGCCCTATCACCCAGGGCCTGGAAAGCGCGCGGAACGCGACACAACCGGATGTGTCGAGTCAGAAAAACCAAATGGAGGTGCATCTTGTTGCGGTCAAAGGGAAATTTGGCGCGTAACACACAAATTGAAAAATTGGTCGAGGCGAGCTCCAAACCGAAAAATTGAAAATCAGGTCCTCGGATTTCCGCCAGACTAACACACAAGAACAACCGCGGCGCCAAACCGGCAAAAAGCCAAAAATAGAGGTTGGTCCATCATGCATATCCCGAGCAATGCGCGATTTTGACATTTTGCTTCAACCGCGTATTGCACGGGAAAACGCGCTCAAAGAGCCGTGCCGACGCATCCATTAGGAAGAGAGGCTCCAGGTGCGTGGATTCAATTAATAACCGGCGCGTGTAAGTCTACGTTTGACGCGCTTTTTTCACGCGTTGAGGTTGTAGGCTAAACTTTGCGGTCGCGTTATTTTGGTTGAAAGCCGTCCTTTTTCAAAGATCACTGGTGCTTCCGCACGCTTCAAGTCATTCTCTTTCTGGTGATATGATTTTCAGGGCGCTACGACCAATACTCGCCGACTTTGTCTTGCCACGAAAATTGGCCATTTTTTGCGTAAAACGCGAAACCCAGTCAATGGACCGCCATTTTTTATTGCATTTTATCGGTTAACAGACGTGATTTACCTTTTGGGTAAGTGGCCATGGTGATTGGAGGACCCAAATTTGCTCGGTTTCCAGTCCTCGACTGCACCCCTTGGAAATTTCGTCATTTTCGAAATTCGTCATTGCGCGTCATCCAGCGATCGAAGCGCCACAACAGTGGGCTCGTTCGAACGAGCAACGTTGCAACAACACGTGCAATGCCTAGGTTTCTTTGTAGGCCGCCTACCCGCCGAAAAACGACCAAAAGACAAGAAAATGACACCAATCGCACTTTTCTTGACAAAACACACCATCGATGCCTCTCTTTTTTTTTTTTGTACAAGCACGCGTACAACAAATGTCCAAAGTTTATAAAGCCCGCTGACGTGTCTTGGGCTGGCGGCGACCCGCTTGGTCCAAAATCTGTTGCGCAAACGCTGCAAGTCAAAACAAAAACTTGTTTGCCCAAACCAACCCGGCAAAGTGCTCCTCGTGATGTTCTGGCTCTCAATGTCCACCGATTGACATGGCGACGCGGTCGCCGATTAAGATTTTTTTTTGGAAAAAGACCCTTTTGTGCGTTTGAAGCGCCGAAAACTCCTCCATTTCCTGCGTGTCAATTTTTTCTCGCCGACAAGAGTCCCTGCATGACTGTCGAGTTGCAAGAGGAATTCTGGGTTTACGCGGGATCGGGTCACGGCACGTCGGAATCGGGTTCGCATTCTGAACATTCTATTTTTTTTTTAATTTGCATCTTCTCAACCGACAAACCCATTTGACGCGCGCTCACCAAAGTTTGTAAAGGTAAGAAGGGCCCACCGTGTCCACGAAACAAGAGGTCCAGCTAAAATAGAAAAATGCCAATTAAAAATACGAGTTTCTGCATTTTCGCCTTTCTAGGGCCCTCCATTCGTCACATCAGGACCAGGGTCAAAGGATCCTTTTGCGCACAAAAGATGCCAATGGCGACTCGTTTCACGCTGATTATCTGCACCAAGCATTCCGCATCATGTCATCGCGCGTTGAAACGCTATTTTTCTGTCACGCTGGGTCACCCCCTTTTTTTCACCTGCAAGTGCAGGCGATCCCTGTGTCTCTGTTTTTTTCTGTACAAAAATTTATTTGTTTGTTGATGTTTCATCAGATTTTCTTTTGGGGGTGAGAGAATTTGTTTTTTCTAATCACAAAAAAAAAAGGCTAAAATGTAATGAGATGGAGGGAAGGGGGGGTAATCATGGGTGAGAGATGGGATGGGATGTAAAAAAAGATGGCTGAGGGGATTCAATAGATGGCGATTTGTAAGGTGGTGGGTTTAGACCAAGTTGGAGGGGTAGGCAAAGTCTTCAATGGGGACAAAGTTCTCCTTGATGGTGCGCATGTTGATGAAGCGGAGCAACAGGGTCCAAGAGCCGGCCTTGTCGTTGGTGCCGGAGCCCTTGCCACCACCAAAGGGTTGCTGGCCCACAACGGCGCCGGTACACTTGTCATTGACGTAGAAATTGCCGGCGTGCTTGCGAAGAAGGTTGGTGCCGTGGACAATGTGCTCACGGTTGGTGGCAAAGTACGCGCCGGTCAAGGCATACTCGGTGGAGTTGCCAATGAGCTCGCAGGTCTCGTCGAATTTGCTGTCCTCGTACGTGTAGATGGTGACGACGGGGCCAAAGATCTCCTCCACAAGGGTCTTGGCGGCCTTGTCGGTGGTCTCAATGATCGTGGGCTGGATATAGTAGCCGACCGAGTCGTCGTACTTGCCACCGGCAATGATGTTGCACTTGGGGTCCTGGGCGGCGTGGTCAATATACGACTTGATCTTGTCAAAGGCGAATTTGTTGATGACGGGGCCATTGAAGTGGTTAAACTCCCAGACGGGGCCCTGCGAGATCTTGGCATGCGCATCGACAATCTCCTTTTTGAACGTGGCCTCCAGGGACTTTGGCACATACACGCGCGAGCACGCAGAGCACTTTTGGCCTTGGAATTCAAACGCCGCACGGATCGTCTGCAGAGCGGCGTGCTTGACGGCCGCGGCATCGAGGTCCGGGTGGAGCATGTGGAAGTTCTTGCCGCCAGTCTCGCCGACAAGACGCGGGTACGCCTGGTACTTCGCAATGTTCTTGCCAATCTCGCACCAGAGCGAGCGGAACACCTTGGTCGAGCCCGTAAAGTGGAGCGACGCGAATTGAGGGCTGGCAATGGCCGTGCCACACACCTCCTCAGCATCACCAGGCACGAATTGGATCACACCAGGGGGCAAACCAGCCTCGACGAGGATTTCATACACAAGATAGTTGGAGTACACAGCCGAGGGAGAGGGCTTCCACAGACACACATTGCCCATGACCGCGGGCGCAGAAGGCAAGTTGCCACCAATGGCCGTGAAATTGAAGGGGCTCACAGCAAGCACAAAACCATCCAAAGCACGGTATTCCACACGGTTCCAGTTGCCAGGTGCGTTCTTGGGAGGCTGTTGCTGGTAAATCTCCTCGGCATACTTGCAGTTGAAGCGCCAGAAATCGCACAATTCCGCGGCAGCGTCAATCTCAGCTTGCCAAATGTTCTTGCCTTGGCCAAGCATCGTCGCAGCCATCACCTTGTAGCTGTTAAAAAAAAAAAGAAAAAAAAAACCGTGTCAGCGCGTCTGTCGTCATCTTGCAGCCCATCTCTCTTGCCTGCCCCCCCATTCGCATCCCCAACACCCATGCACAATTTGAAAAAAAAAAAAAAACGCCTCTAGGCCATGCACGACACCTTCAATTGCAGATCCATCTAGCCAAATGCGACCAATTTTTGCTTTTTTTTTTTTGCAATTTGCCTCCTTACCGGTACTTTTGCGACAACAAGTCGGCAGCCTTGAGGAAGACGGCAATGCGCTCGTTGAAGGGCAGCGCCTCCCAGCGAGCCTGAGCAGCCATGGCACCATCAATGGCCTTTTGGGTAAGCGTGGCATCGGCTTGGTGATAGTTGCAGACCACGGACGCGTGCTTGGAGGGGTTCAATTGCTGCGCAGTGCTACCCGTCAGGATCTTCTCGCCGTTAATCACCACAGGGACTTCTTGGGGACCCGCCGCAATCATCTCTTCCAAAGCAGCCTTGAGCTTGGCGCGCTGCTCGGAGCCCTTGGCATAGGCGTACATGGGTTCATTTTCCGTCACGGGGATCTTGAAGTGAGCGAGAGAAGGGTTACCAGCCATCTTGAATAACTTTTAAAAGGATAAAGGGTTAAAAAGAAAAACAGAAAAATCAAAAAATGCCATTATGGGCACCCTTTTTATATTTTTTTTTTTTTTCGTGGCAGTTTCAAAAAAGGGAGAAATCGGGCCAACACAAGCACCGTAGAAAAAAAAAAAAAGTCTCGGGGGATGGGGGGAGCAGAGGGGGGTGGAGGGCGAGAGCCACGCACGCTCTCCTGTCCCACATCTCCCCCACATACCTGGACTTGTCGCTGATAGGTCCATTGCGTTCCCACACATCAAAACCTTGCTTTTTTTTTTTTTTTTGCGGCATGAATGGGCCATTGTATCGCCGTGTGTCACCTTGTACGCGCCCATCGGCCATGTTTCGCCTTGCTTAAGGTGGATCCCCCTTTTGATGCTGCTAGAAAAACAAGCACAAGGCAAAAATCGATGGGGATGGGAGGGGCAAAACGGGATCGCTTCCTCGGAAATAGCAGGATGATGCTTTTACCTATCATCTTTCCTTCTTTTGTTATTATGGGCAACGTGTGCTTTTGAGTTTTGGCCTTCATAGAACATGCCCCGTTCTGCGGGCATTCAAAGGCATTTGAAATAAATGGCCACAAAGGAAAAAAGAAAAAAGATGGCACGCCGCAGGGGGCCAAACAAACAATTGGCCATTCCTATTGGCCAAGGCCGTGTGAAACTTGCCCGCCTCGATTCCGCCCAGCATTGGCACTACAAAAATAAGCAAATCGCGGCCCCATAAGGCAGGGAGCACAAAAGGGGCCACGTCAAGAACCAATGATCGACTGACCCGGGCTGTGTGACCACGAAAAAACAAAAAAAAAGATCGTTATGGCCACGACGCGTGCACAACCCTTTGGGACAAAGCAATCAATGAGAAAAAAAAAAGGTGAAAGCACCAAACAAAGCAAGAAAAAAAAAGGCAGAAGATAGCGATTGGGGGCAGCGTGTTCCCACCCCCCATTTTTTTTTATTTTTCATCTTTTTTTTTTTTTTAGTCGTGGATCTAGTCTTCATAGTCTTGTGTAAAGACCTGGATGTCGCTGGCATTGTCGGCAACGTCGGAAGGCACCTTTTGGCCCCAGCAGATATGAAAATTCACGTAGCCATGGTATTCTTCAAGTTCTTCAAGACAGGTCGCCCTGATCCGCTGGAAATCTTCGTACGACCAGCCGCACGCATCCATCACCAGCTCCTGATAAGTCGCGATGGCATTGAGCAAATACGACCTTGTCAATGGCGCCATCTTATCGCCCCACCCGAGCGGCATCACCGACTGCTGATAATAGATATTTGCCACGGGTATGTACAGCAGAAGATAGTCACTCATCTGATTGTGCCAGTTGGCATCAATTCCCTTTTTTTCCATAAATATGCGTGGGACTGGGGGGAGCAAGCAACGAAACATGCAGAAAATCACAAAAAAAAAAAAAAAAAACCACGAGTGACAAGGGACCAATGAGAAGCGCTTCATCCCTTTTTTTGCAATTTTTCTTCATGGTCTTACAAATATCATCGAGCAATTGGCACACTGGGCCTTCGCAAACGAGGTTGGGATCAACGTCGCGCAATTCAATGTAGCCGCCCGCCTTGAGAAGACGATTCAGCTCGATCATCAATGCCTAAGCGACGCGTTTTTTTTTTGTCTGTTGAGCAAGCGCGTCTCCGCTGAGATTTCACACTCTTCGTTCATCTTTTTTACCTTGCGTTCGTGTTCTTGAAACCTACTGTAGATGAGCTGCACGTGGATAAAGTCGAAATAGCCATCTGGAAATCGCTTCAAGCCCTTGGTCACGTCCTCGTGATAAAACATGGTATTCAATGGCTTGCTCCTGAGCGGAAACACGCCTATGGGGTCCGTGCCTAAGCAAAAAAAAAAAAAAAAAAAGCAAATGAGGGAGGGTTTCAGCCATCGCGTGATGAACACCTGCATTTTTTTTTCTGCCATTCATGCAACGTGCAAGCATCCCCCCGTGCTTTTTTTTTTTTTTTGCGTGTCAGTTTTTACCATAGCAATGAACCTTGGGGTAATTGACCGCCATCTCGATCGCCCAGATGCCATTGCCACACACAGGATCCAAAATTCGCACGGGATCGGCTTCCGTTGCAGTTTCTAATAGCCTCTGCACCGGCGCATTGAAGCAGCCGTGACAATAGTGCTTGGTCACAAAATGCTAATCGTTATCGCAATCAGAAAAGATCAATTGTTGCCAACCAGCACCCCAAAAAAAGCATAAAAAACGTCAGAAAAGGCGATCCCACAAATTTGTTTGCATTTTGTTGACATATGCACAAAGGGCACAATGCTCACCGATTCAATCAGCCTGTTGAATGTTTGGTCGCTGGCCCATTTGGGCACCCATTGCGTGACGTACGCACGGAAACGCTCAATTGTCTCAAAATCGGCGTGCGTGATCGGCTCGTTCACGCTCTCGATTTGCCGGCTCGGTCGCTTTGCCTTTAACTGTTGATGCTTTGTGGCTGTATTGCCCATTGCTGGGGTACGTACATTGAAGCGAAAGAACAAAAGAAAAGTGAGGTTCCCGATAACCGGTGCTAAAAGAAACGCGGGGGCATCTTTATTAAAACCCGCTCGTCCCAAAAAAGGAGATCCGTCTCACCTGGCGTTGTGCAAAGACCCTTGACAATTGGCGCAGTAAGGACGCGCGTCTTTTGCCACACACATCTATTCAAGGCCATCCAAAACGCGTAAACGGCTGACACCAAGCAAAAAAACGAAAGAAAAAAAGAAAAAAAAAGAAAAAAAAGAAAAAAAAAGAAAAAAAAGAAAAAAAGAGAGAAAAAATCGCCCCTAGTCTCTCTTGGAAAAGTGGCTCAACGGCGTGTTTGATGCACCACACTTGCGCGCATGATGTGCCTCTTCTTCATCATTCCACCAATGCCAAAAACTCCAAAGCGATCTAGTGTGTTCAACGCAAACAGCTTCAATTGTACAAAGTAGCGGCCAACGATCAATATTTTTATCACAGGATGAATGCAAGGGCCAAGCAATGCGTCATTTTACGACGCAAAAAAAGGTAAATCGGCCTGTCGATGCGGACTTTTAATGGAGAATAAAAGGGTCAGTGCACTTTTCTTTTTTTACGCTTTTGCGCGCACAAATGGCAATCATGGATTGCAGGCGGTCCCTTCCAACTGGATGCAGACTTGCCATTCGTTACAGGAGATGGCAGGTGTAAAGCCATTGGGCGTGCTCTGATGTACACATGATCCTCAATTCCAAAAATTGCGAGGGCGAGCCGGCGAATTTCCTCATTGCCGAGATCCGCGCGGATGAATTTGTTTCACATTGGATCGAAAGCAGGGGGAGAGAAAGATATTACGCTTTACGCCCCGTCAGATGGCCGGGCACGAGCCCTTGATAGGCGAAAGAGGCAACTTTTTTCGTATTTTTGGGATTTTTTACTTGCTTTCTTTTTTGCTTTTTTTCTTTCTTTTTTTTTTTTTTTTTTATTGACGACACTCGCGGCCATGCCTCCCAATCCCGACATCCCCAGTACACCCCCAAGCCGTCGCTTTTCTTCAACGAGCATTCCACAGGCTGCGTATATTGGCTTGGATGTGGAGATTGACAATGACACCAAGGAGATCCGCTACACCATCTCGGTCCACGACGGGTCGTACACGACCGACTATTACAGCGGGAGCCTTGGGAAGCTCGATCCCGTAATGCCGCGCGAGGAGAGTTTGCGCAAGCACCTCGCGGACCTGCAGCGGGCCGTCAGCCTGTACGCCGTCTCGCAGCTGTACAAGGTTCAGATCATTGCATGCAGCCCACGGACCTACAACCTCGACGTTGAGCACTTTATGAGCTCCTTTTGGAACGAGCTGGACGCCATCCCCTTCCGTGTTCGCACAGACGCCCACACAAGCGACGAACGCGCTAGCGCTTGCGTCCGCAAGGCCGTCATGTGGCTCTCCCCCCAGTACCCTGGCAACTTGCCGCGCATCGCCGTCGGCTACAGACACGAGGTACAATCAAAACACTCACTCGCACGCACGCAAAAAAAAAAAAAAAAAAGATCATTGACACCAAATGGCCTTTTTTCTTTTTTTATTTCTGCCAAATTCCTTGTGCAACAACCAACCTTGTGATCAGGTTGAAGGTAAACAAAAGCAATTGGGCGCTCGATTGCGATCAATTGGTAGTGCTCACCCACTTTTTTGTTCCATTCTCAGTTGATTTTAATCATATCATCAAGCTCGTGTCGCTGAAAGATTACAAAGACACCGTGAGCGACGACACATGGCGCGTGTGGAACGAGCTGGCGGACGAATTCAAGCAAAAAAAGCTGACGGTATCCTTTTTCAACTCGACACCGCAAGGCGGCGGCGGTACGTGCCTGAAAAAAAAAAAAAAAAAATGAAAAAATCGCCGTGGCATCGCTCAATTTTTTTTTTTTTTTTGGTCTAGTGGCACTTATGCGGCACGCGCTCGTGCGCTTTCTGCGCCTCAATGGCATTGTCGCCCATTGTATGTAGTAAATGGATCACACGGACCTTCGCAATTGGCTCATTTTCTCCTTTTTTTTTTTTTTTTTTGAAAAAAAAGGGTTTGTTGCGAGGCCCAAGCCAGAGGTGTTTGATATTACAAAGCGCAAATTCCACAATGTGCTGCAAGGTGTCGCGCCGCCAGATGTCGTGCTCACCGAGGAGGACAAACAGATCTTCCTGGATTGGACCCGGGAGAATGTCGAGCGCTTTTGGCTCGGCTCTGATGGACCCATCGTGATCTCAGATGTCATCATCATTGACGATCCTCAACGTAAAAAGACAAAATCGCTCTTCATGTGGACTCGTGGCATGACCCCCTGCTTCTCTTTTTTTTCAACTAGTTTGTGCCGTGATTCCACACATCAAGAGGCATTCGCCCGAGACGCGCATCATTTTCCGTAGCCACATTGAAATTCGCGCCGACCTGATCCGCGATTACCCCGATGGTCCACAAGCTGTCACTTGGAAGTAAGAATTTCGCATGAAAAACGTGCATTTTTTATTTTTTGAACGCGACTCATTTAAAAAAATTGCCAATTCTAGCTTTTTGTGGCAATACATCAAGCATGCCGATCTCTTTGTTGCGCATCCAATGGACTCGTTTGTGCCTGACGTCGTGCCGAGGGCCAATGTGTGCCTGTTGCCCGCGTGCACGGACCCGCTCGACGGGCTGAACAAGGAATTGTCGCATGGCAATGTGCTTTACTATCGGTCTGTGTTCAATCGCGTGTGCATGGACCAAGGAGCCAATGAGGTGAATTGGGAACGACCGTACATTGTGCAAGTTGCGCGATTTGATCCGTCCAAGGGCATCCCCGACGTGCTTGAGGCATATCGGCAGCTGCGTATACGCATGGATGCCGAGGGTTTCAGCGATGACGCGACGCCGCAGCTGGTGCTGTGTGGGCACGGCTCCATCGACGATCCGGACGGCACCGTCATCTACGAGCAGACACATCGCACCATCAATTCGGACCTCTATGCCTCGATCCAATCAGACATCATTGCCATCCGCCTGCAGCCATCCGACCAGCTGCTTAACATGATTTTGCGCGGTGCCTACGTCGCCTTGCAATTGTCCCATCGCGAGGGATTCGAGGTCAAGGTCACAGAGGCGTTCCAAAAGAGTGTCCCCGTCATCGCCTACGAGGCCGGAGGCATTCCGCTGCAAATCGTCCGCGATAAAACCGGCTTTTTGGTACCCATTGGCGATATCCAGGGCGTCGCCGACAAGCTGTACCAGCTATTTACCGAGCCCGAAACGCGTAAAATAATGAGCGAGGCCGCCAAGGCTACTCTGACCGAGGAATACTTCACCGTATGGAATTGCATGTCTTGGATCCACTTGTGCAACGAAATGACAGAAATCTCGGGCCCCAGTGGCGGCTTGCTCGACGAAAAAACAAATGCCCTGATCAATGGCATCGGACACAACTGCTACGTCCGCAGCTTCTGGTTTGAAAAGTATAACTTCAAGCCACCTCCCACTTTCCGCATCCACACCCTGAAAAAACATTAGTATCATATTATAGTTTTAACACCACAGCCCCCTGTTGTTCATCGCCCATTCCCTTACCTTTTAAAAATTTGAAATTGTGTACTCTAGCGGCTTGATTCAAATTCATGCCACTAATTAGGATTATTACCTCTCAATATTTGAAAATAAATCAAGGGCCATGATGTTTGTCATATTGCTGAGCACGGGATTCAAGTGATTGAACTTCATGCAAAGACGGAAAACGACGAGCGCGTCCATCATTTCGTTCACCCGGCTGGCTTGATCGACAGAGATTGCTCGCATTTTTCAAAAATACAGTAATCAAGTCAAGCTTCAAATCGTTTCAAAATGATATCGTATGATAGACCCAATTTTTCGTGGCTTCTGATAAGATGATCATGCATGTAGGTTTTTATGCCGTGATGCAGGTTGCATTGGCGGGCAAGTAGGCTGTAAAAAAAAAAAAAAAAAAAAAAAAAAAAAAAAAAAAAAACTCTAGGCACAGCAGACCGCCAAAGTCTAAAAACACGCTTTTTGGTGTTTAAAAGATGAATGTGTACGTTTTTATGCAGTGTAGCACGATGCTTCATACATTGAAATGATAGCAAGCGTCACTTTCTGTCTATGAGATCGAAACGTGGACAGATCAAATGCTTTATTTGTGTGCAAAAATACAAACCAGATGAAAATTGTGCTTTTTTGCATTTTTCGGGTACTTGCTGAGATAATGAGTGATTTTTTTTCCTCGCTTGCGGAAGCTCATATTTGTGACTACTATGGATAGACAGGCAGAGTCGAGCCAGCATCATGTCTGTCAAACCAAAATCGAAAATGCGAGTTCTCAGAGTCATTTCACGCCAAGTTGCCGAGATCCGATCGCAATGTTTCCAAAACGCAAGCGCTTTTACCGCGTTTGGCCACTGATTCATTTGGGATGACTCGCGCGCTGATGCGTTGGGCCATTGTCGCGCACGCTACCAGAATGGGCTAATCCTTACCCCACTTTGGCTGGGCGCGTCATCCAGATCTCGTTCACCGTATCCTGTATTTGAGCTAGAGGATGCTGAACACAAATAGCCGACGATGTCAAGTTTTTTTAGATATCGGATCACACAGCCCTGAGAAACTGCGTTTTGCGTAAAATCAGGGCAAATCAGGACCAAAACGACCCTTGAAGGCTATCTCGCCGAGAACACGACGCGATGTCTCAAACCACAAGCGCTTTCACCGCATTTGCCCGCTAATTCATTTGAGGTGCCTCAAGTGTCGAGGCGATCAGCCGTTGCCGCGTAACGAGACCAAATGGTGCTGATTTGCATCCTTTTTTACGCCTAGTATACGGTAGGTACAGTGCGATGCTTCAGACTTCGAAATAAACAGCACGCATCACGGCGTCAGTTTCTGTCCACTGAGATTGAAGCATGAGCGGATCAAACACCTTTTTTAGTGGCGCAAAATTGCAAAATTATGAAATTGTCGTGCTTTTGTTGCATTCTTACGAGCAATGATGGTGAAAAAACTAACACGGGCACGTCCAAGAACGCCGTCACCCGTGCAGCGCGCACGATGGCCCCACTTTCTATGATATTGTATTGTTTGAAATTATGATACATTGCCATGGAAAAAATGCGAGATTTTTTTTTATTTGGTCGGATGAAACAGACGCTCAGGATGGCGCCAAGGAGATGCCCAAGGATCCAAGAGATCAAGACGCGCCCAAAAAAAAGGTAAAAATGGAGCACAAATGCCATGATGATGATGGGCGTGTCAAAAGCGTGAAAAGATAGAATTATGGTACAATAAAAGATGAAAAATGGTCAATGCACGCAGTTTCAGGAGGAGCCAAGGTTGGAGGACGGCGGCATACCGGCCTGGTCTACTAGAGTGGGCGTCTCAACAAGAGTCGTGGACAGCAAAGACGCATCCAAATTGCTGCTCGTGCGGATGTGCAAGTTGTGCGGCGTCGTTGATCGCTTTGTGTTGGTGGGCTGCGCAGTGGATGACACGCCACCGGCACCAGCGTCATGCGTGGCATCTGGCTGCGCAGATGGCGCGGCGCTCATGTGCTCGTCGACATCTCGTTCATCGACATCAGCATCGTCGTCACCATTTTCGGACGATGACACGGATGGCGATGACAATGGGTGGTCGTCCGTGTGCATAGCGTCCGTGGAGCTGGTAGCAGCTTCAGCTTCAGCCGTAGTAGCCGTCGCTGCAGCATTGTTGCTCATTTCGCTGGGATGAATGTCATTGGATGGCGCGTTTGCAGATGGTGCGGTGTTGAACCCCATTGCCTCTGCGACCTCGCTGACTTCGACGGCGACGCTTGCCTCGAGATCAAAGTAGCTGCGGCAAATGGGGCAGCTGAAAGCTGGGTAATGTTGGAAAATGATGGGACGCAAGCATTTAAAGTGGTAAACGTGGGAACACGGCGCGACAAACAAGGCTTGTAGAGGCGCAATGGCGTACAAACAGATGCAGCATTCTTGGATGTCCGTTGCCGACGCCGTGGGCGCCTGCATTGGCAAATGCGACGACGATGCGTTGTTCGGGTCGTTTTTCGCAGCTGCACGGAGGGTATCGAGCGTCGCGGCGGCCGCACCGTCGCTCTTGGTGGATGCTAACGTATTCATCGTGGTGCCAGGCGAAGGTGACGCGCCAATGGCAGCGGCCAAGTGGTCGTTTTGCAATTGTGGCTGCCGAGGAGTTTCTGGCGACATGGCATCCATGTCGTCACCTTGCAAGGGCGACGATTGCGCAGGTGGCGTCGATCCCAGTAGGTGCTGACGCAAGTTTTGGAATGCTTGGCGGTGAAATGATTGCGATGGCTGCCGTTGGCGATTGATCTCGACACGCATCTTGACCGCGCGGTACATTTGCTCCCATCCACCTTGATAATCCACACCCAACTGGATCAGGTCACCGTCCCGCAGCTCCACAGGTCCACTCGCGGTGTTTGACGGCGATTGTCGCACATGATTAATAAACGTGCCACTCGACGAGCCCACGTCCTGCAAAAACACCTGCAAAAAAAAAAAAAAAAAAAAAAAAAATCTTAGGGGCCCTGGCTACTTTTTTTTTATGATTGAACATACCTTTCGGTTCTCATCCACCCAGAGTTCTGCATGAGTCCTGCTCACGACTTTGCTCTTGAAGGAAAGACGATCATTGTTGATGTGGCGCTCGCTGTAACGGCCAATTTTCACCTTTTGTCCGGGCAACAGGGTGCGATCAATGACGTCAAAGACAAAGCACCGCGCGTTCATGCCAAGATTGGGCACCAGGCGCACTGGCACACCTCGATCGGTGGCAGATGCGGACGACACTGGCGACGACAATGACGCTGCGGCGGTCGGGGCTGAGCTGCTGTTGGGAGGCACAGGGATGGCCCTGTCCGTGCCGGGCGCCTGCTGGGTATCATTGGTTGACGAGGACGGCGCCATTTCATCGGGCGGGCAGGCATTGGGCAGCTGGTCGTCGTCAGAAAAGGGAGCGACCAGTGCCGTCGCCGCCGTGCCCGAGTTGGACTGAGGCGACGACGGTGACGACGGCAAGGAAGCGGATGGCCGTCTTCTTCGCCACTGCTGGAACCCGCTAAAAAGGTGTGGGCCTGACGGGTTGCTTGTGGACTGGCTTCGTACACGGCGTAGGGTCGGCATAGAAGAGTAAAAGAGAGAGAGAGGGAGGGGAAAAAGACGAACGCGAGGAAGGGGGAATAGAAAAAAAAGCAAGAAACAGAAAGAAAAAACGAAAAAAAAGAAGGGAGGAAAAAAAAAAAAAAAAGAGAGTAAAGAATCAAGCCTTTTTGTGCATGCCTTTTGCTCCCACCGTCATTTTCGACTGTACTTGGAATTGCCCACCAATGAGAATCGCCCGTCAATTAGCTCCCTTCGTTTTCTCTCGCTGTGATCCGCTTAATTTTTTTGCTTTTTCGAGCCCTTGGGCCGGTTTGGACGCATATTGACACCCTTTTTCCACGTGTCGTGCACAATGACACCACTCGTTTCCATTGCCGAGTGTGCATCCGTGGCCCGTAAAGGGGGAGGCCCGCAGCTTGTTTTTTTCTTTTTGCCTACATGACAAACCTTAAATTTACCTCGGCCATCGCACGCGAGAATTTGTGCGAGCGGGGATGAAACTCCTTGCATTGCAGCCCATGCAAGCAGATGCCATGAATGCATCTCGGCCCGTCTTTTTCAATTGGCCCCCCTCCCTTTTGGATGCAGAAGGATGGGCCACCGTGTCGCTTCCTTGTTTGGATGCCTCATCCGAGCTCGGCTTTGACTCCAATGGCAGAAAAAACGACGAAAGCATGACCGATGCGCGGCGACTGCAGGCATATGATCGTTTTGCTCCTGCCCTCCACCCTCGGTAAATGCCTTTTTTTTTTCATTTATAATATGCATCCTCGGCTTTTCCCTCTTTTTCAAGCTTTTTAATGCAAAGATCTCTATTTACAATTTTGTCATTGGAGGCAAAAAAAAAAAAAAAAAGCCGTATTGCACACGAAAGAATGGGGACTGTGCTTCTCCTAGTACCCATGGAAGCGCGCAATGAGGACACGCGGCGCGTGTGAGGGGTTGCGCAGCAAAATGATTGGATAAAAAGAACAAAAAACAGAAAAAATAAAAAAAGCAACGCGACAATTGCAATCACATCGTGCTCCTAGTCGTCCTCCGCGCTGATTGTTTATTTGCCACCCAATTGTTTGACTCTCAGATCAATTGAAATGGGTTAAAGAGCTCGGAAATTGCCAATAGACTGGTTCATACACGTACGCCCCATCTCTCTCAGACACCACGAATATATTATACACACACATACAATCAATCTTCAACGACTCACGCGGAGGCGTATTTTTCCTTGGCTCTTCTCTCTAATCTTTCCGTTTCTTTTTGCATTTCTTTTTTTTTCTTCTTTTTTTTTCTTTTTTTTCTTTTTTTTCAATTTTTTATTGGGATAGTTTGGATTCAGGATGGCAACTGATGAACGATCGATGGATGACGTCAAGGAGGTGCTGCACCAGCAGGCGGCCGAGCAGCAAAAAAAGCAAACGCGGTGGTTTTGGTGGAAAGTGGGCGGCTTTGCCGTGTTTTTGGTGGTGGCCATTATTGTGATTGTGCCCGTGGTCGTGATGACGCGCAATGGGTCTGGCGACGATCTGTACTACGCAACAGGCATGATACCACGCGACCTGGCCAACAACCCGGACGTTGTTGTGCTCCGCAATGGCGACGGCTTGCTGGAACCCGAGACCGTGTCCAAATACGCGAATTTGAAGCGCCTGGAGGTGCGCAAGGCCGGCGCGTTGCCTGACAAGGACCGGATCTTTGTCATGGGCGACATCCACGGCTGCATTGACGAGTTTAACCAGTTGCTGGAGAAGATTGCATTTAATCCTGAAAAGGACCTGATAATCCTCGCCGGCGATCTCGTTGCAAAGGGCCCAGACAGCATTGGGGTCATTCGCCGTGCAAAAGAGATCGGTGCCTGGTGTGTGCGCGGCAATCACGACGATAAAGTCATCCGTTTCAAAACCTATGAACTGGAAAACGGCATGCCTGCCAGCGAAGACACGGATGGCGACGGCTTTTTACCAGAAGGCGAAGAAATTGCAAAGCCTCTCAAGCTCAATAATTACCATTTGGCACTGGCAAAGTACGCATTAGAAGAGCAAAAGTGTATGTGTGTGTGTGTGGGGGGGGGGAGGGAGGGAGGGAAAGACGACACAATGGCTGATTAATGTATTTTTTTTCTGTTTCAAGTGCCTTGTCGCTAGAAGATTACGAGTACCTGTCGTCGTGCCCGGGTATTTACCATTTCCCCACGTGGGAGAACTCGGTGGTTGTGCACGCAGGCCTTGATCCGAACATTGACGACCTGGCGTTGCAAGATCCATTTTACACTATGACAATGCGCGTCATTGACGACGACGGCGAGCCGACTAGAAAGAAACGCGCCGGCACCGCATGGTACACGCTGTGGAATCGTGCCCAATTGGAGCGTACCGACGCACCCATGCATGTGTACTATGGCCACACAGCCGCATCAGGCCTCACCATCCAACAATTCACGTATGGCCTCGACACAGGCTGCGTGTACGGCCGCAACTTGACCGTCATTGAGATGAAGACCAAGCAGACATTCTCTGTGCCTTGCAACACGTACGTTGACAAGGAGGAAAAGGATGACGAGTAGATTGTTGCTTTTTTTTTCTTGAATTTGTTTGTTACGCTTCCCCCCCAAGTCGATGTAAAAATTCCCCATGTGTCATTTTGATTGTTCTTTTTATTGCATGTGTCTTGATAATTGAAAGTGCATTGCCCTTTCTTTTTATTTTACGTGCTTCTCATCAACAAGGGCAGATAATAAAAAACAAATCGACATTCTCTCTTCAATCTGATGATTAACGACGCGCTTCTTGGTCCCGGGGATACGTGAGCGGCTGACAATAGCGTGATTCGCTCATGCAATTGGCGGTTTGTGGCCTCGGCCTCCTCTCCTTTTTAGCACGACGCCGCTGTTGCCAATGGTGTGTCTGCGAATTACTCAACGAGACAATTCGCCGAGCATGGCCTTCATCAAACAAGGTGCGCGTCGAGTGCATTTGAAACAAGCCGTTCCCAAGGCAACCGACCGACAATGCGTCCGCTCTTTTTTTTTTTTTTTTGTTTTGTTTTTTTTTTTTTTTGTCGCATACAATTACCCCTCCGTGCGTGCTGGGCATAGAACATAGACTTTTGCCTCGCAATGGCTGTGAAAGATTCGCAGTGAGCAGTTCTTATCGGATCAGAAAGTGAAGAAAAAGCGAAATTGCGCATTTGCCCATAAAGTCAACAACAACCTGTTCCCACTCCCTTGTCTTTTCTCATCACAGCGAAGCCTTGCACGCCCACCCCCACGGTGTCATCGGCTAAGGCTCACTGACTGCTTATTTCTCGTTTTTCCACTCGTTTGTCCTTTTTTCGGCGTTTCACGCTTCCATGACGCATCTTTCCCTCTTCTTTTTCATTGAAAACTTTTGGATGATAAAAAGGAATGTCAGATCCTGTCGGCCCAAGACCCGATAGCGACAAATGAATGCCACGTCAGGCCATGGTTCTATAAAGAAATCTGATACATCTTGATGTGCGACAGAATCCGTTGGATTCCTGGCAATGTATAGCTATTGCCGAATAAACGACTTAACCTACATCGTGGCTGCACTCGTAAAAATGATTCAAAGAAAAAAAAAAAAAGAAAAAAAATTTTTCTGGCGTGTCGCTCGCCTTTTTATACCTTGGTGGATCATATCCCCGCCCAGACCGTCACGCAGACTAAAAAAAAAAAAAAAATTTTTTTTTTTTTGTTCAAGGTGGTGCAACTATTCGCAGGCCGCCTGCGCGTGATCGGCCGGTGAATCCTGCATCTGTGCATTTTTGAAAGAACATTCATACAGTAAAACAAAAAAAGAAAAAAAAAGATCCAAATGCCTTTACTTCCGCCGCGGCTGATCCGCCAAGAACAATAAGATAAAGATGAGGTGGGGGGTGATTGCAAAGAAAAAGAGGGAAAATGAGTGGCAGGGGAAACAATGAGGTAAAATCAACAAATTACAGAAAGGGAAAATAAAAGCTATGTATAAAGGGGGTAGAAGGGTTGCCACGAAGAAAAAGGCCATCTCTTGATCAATTCATCACACACCCATGCAGAGGGGGAGAGGGGGAGGGGGAGAGAGAAAGTTCAGCTGCACACTGAGAAAACGACAAAAAAGAAGCGGAGATGCTGAGCTTAGGCTCGCTGGCGGATGACGAGCTCGAGGAATTGTTCGTATGAGATTTGGATCCAGCCATCGCCATCGGTGTCAAAGGAGCGGAATGAGTCGGTGAGAGTCTTGACGTTGACGCAAGCCTGCACAAAGTTGTCAAAAGTGACATCGCCCTTGCCTGATTGACCACCATTTCCTATCCAACGTCAGTTACTATCCGTCTTTTTTGCCTTTTGAAAAAGGGGTGCATCATTACCATATTTGTCGAATTTTTGAATCAGGACAGTGACAAAGCGATCCGACAGGTTGTAACCAAAGGTGCGAAGCGCATTGCGCATCTCATTGGCGTCAATGCTTCCCGAGCCATCAGCATCAAAAGCCTGGAAGCAGCGCTTCCAATCCTCAATGTAGCGCCAGAGGCCCGCAAACTCGTTGAACCCAATTGTGCCGGAATTGTCTATTAAAAATGACGCGTCATGTGCCACGGAGAGTGAGTTACAATTGCTCAACCCTCCCCTTTTTGTGGGCTTTTTTTCCCTCGTTTTTTTTTTCTTACCCGTGTCAAACATGTTGACCATCATGCGCACCGTCTCGAGGTTGAAAGGGCTAAAAAAAAAAAAAAAAGGAGAATGAGTCGTCGCTTTTTTACCTTGTTTTTTGCTCTTTTGTACCTGAAATCGCCATTGACCAGGGCGCGCTGGAGCTCGTCGGCAGTCAATTGACCCGAGCGATCCGTGTCCACGGCAGTGAACCAAGCCCACAGCTGGGGATCAGCATTGGGAGGAGGGGCCGGCGCGCCTATGGCATCACGAGAAAAAAAAAAAAAAAAAAGGCTGGGTGAGAAACCGACTTCCCCCGCGCCCCAATGGCCCTATTCAGCCCTCCATTCTCGTTTTTGCCTCTCTTTTATCCTTTTTTTACCATAGTTTTGAGGAGGGTAGCCTTGGTTGGGAGGAGGGTAGCCTTGGTTAGGCGGCTGGCTGTATCTGTTGTTAGGAGGAGGTGGGTGCGCTGACATAGGGGACCCATAGTTTGGCGGCGCCGGATGAGGCGTGTGGGGGGACTGCTGATATTGGTTGTATTGGTTGTAGGCCATAGCGTTTAAAAAAAAAAGAAAGATGAAGGATAGGTAGGAAAAAAGGAAAGCAAAAGAAGAAAAAAAAAAAGTCGGCCGCGGCAAACCAGCCCTTTTTATTGAAAAAATAGGTACCCGCCTTGGCATTTGCCAACCAAAAATAGCCTGACGCGGCGGGCATGTGTCGCGTAGTCACTCTGTTCTCACAACAAATCCAAAACGGAACCAATCGAGCCTCTGGATCATGAGCCCTCTTGAATTTCCTTCCCCTTTGCCCATCCGCCCAAAACTTCTATCCCTTGCCACATTTGCAAGTGACGCAACCTTTTTCTTGTGCCCACAAAAACGAAAAAAAAAAAAACGCCACTCGCTTAATTGGCATCCCAATTGCTGCGCAAGCTCATTTAATCAACATCGCAACGTCTTGATTTGCTCGTAATCATTTCCTTGCCCTAGTCGCTTGGCTCGCACCTCCGAAAAAATGTCGTTTGTCCATAGAGCGACACTTTCTTCCGGTCCCCTCCCCTGGTCGCACAAACTAATCCGAATTACCTTCCTGAGCCCTCGCTCCGTGCCACCATGCGTTGGATTGCCCTTGCATGAAGCGCTTTAGTGACGGCGCTGCCGCAGCAACTCTCAATGGCTCCAGAAACGCAAAAACTTGACTGTGCCTCTTTTTTTCGGATGAATTAGCCCTCTTTATGCAATTGCCCCCGGTGCCGTGGACTGTGTTGGCCACATACACGCCTATGGAACATAAAAAAAAACAGGGTACAATTGAGCATGGCCGAGCAACGGTCACTTTATTGTCAATTCATGAGAAAATATTTCATTCTCATTTCATGCCACGTACAAAAAGCGCGTCGCGCGCGGTGTGCAACCGGAAGAGTATGGTCCGCTGCGTGATGGCTCCGCAAATCGTGATCCCGGCAGGCGGAAACAAACCCCACGCTTGTATTCTGTAATCACTTTATGGTTTTGCCACAATTTCCTCGCCTCGCCAGCCCCATGATGGCTCTTGGGCATCCATGGTGAGTCACAGAAAAGAAAGACGCGTGCGGCAAACGCATGACGTCATGACGGACCCCTCGTGCCGGACAGACTAGCTGCAATCGACAAAAAAAAAAAAAAAAAAAAAAAAAAAAAAAAGAGGTCGGAGCTCGACGGCACGCGCCAATTGCTCCATTTGGGTGGCACTCTGTGCAGAAGGAAAAGAGTTGGCCCGCCCTTTGGGCTTTGGCCCCGCATTTTGGTGCCAACCATCGCCCATGGCAAAAAAAAAAAAAAAAAAAAAGTGAACTATTTATTGAAAAGCATGAGTAAAAAAGCAGAAGGAGGTGGTGCATGGCCCCAATTCGATGGCTACATGACCAGACAAGTGCCGCACCCGGCGACTTGATCCGTAAATGGATCAGGATGCTTGGAACCCCACAGTGATGGGATCATCATATCGCTGTTTTCCTGGCAATAGTCGATCAGCCTATTTTTGAGGAAAAAGAGTGAGATGATGGTGTCGACGGCCCGCGACACGTGCGCGCGCATTCGGCCGTGGGGCTCAAGGATGGCTCTTACGACCGGCTGGCCTCCGAAACGGGGATGCGCTGGATTTCGAGTTGTTCTTTCAATCTTTCGTTCAGCTCAAGAAGCTTCTTTAGCTTGGCCTCGGATACTGACGGGCGAACCATCGTAATTTCGTGTGAGAAATAGGAAGAAAAAAAAAAGATAAACGATGAAAGAAGCCAGAAAAAGGGTGGATCCACCTTTAATGGGAACACAAATAGGGAGACACGCGTGGGCTTGCACCACGGCAAGGTCAAATTAGGGGGAATTGGCTTCAACTGGCCTCTCATCTCTCGCTCTCCGCCCAGCATGACAAGGAGACACAAATTGACAAGCAAGTCCCACTCATTTTCTCTTTCCAAAAAGGACGCTTGCGCTTTAAAAATAAAAGGAGGCAAGAAAACAAGGCAACGTTTGCTGCCTACGAAGCCAATTTCTGGCCAAATATAAATGAATTGTAAAGACATGGCTGGGCGCCGCGTCATGCGAAATGCCACCACGGAATTGGGTCGGCGGCGAACACGGCGGTGCAAGGCTTTTGAGGAGAGGGAAAAAAACAAGGTTTAAGGGGGATGAGCAGCCTCGCACCAGAGAAAAAAATTAAGGGGCAACAGAGTTTTATCAGTCAAATTTTGCGAAAAACGGGCATATTTCTATCCAGTGGGCGTGCTTCGGTGCATAAATCCATAAAGCTTGCGTCCAGGCGCAATGCCAATGATGGATTGCAGCTCTCGCTCGGTCAATTGCGTCAATTCCTCGAGATTTGTCACGGCCTTCATGAGCAGGCGATAATTGCGCGAGGTAACACCAGGCATGCTGCGAAGCACGTCCTCGGGCGTGGCACTCACCATCGTGTTCAGCTGATTCGCATTGTCCACGCCAACTTGCGCAGCCGTATCAGCATCAGGCTCTTCGTGCGCTTCCTAGATTGCGAAAGAAAACAGAAAAAAAAAGCGTGCGTGAGCGCGCGTCCCATTACAATCACCCCAGCGCGCCATGTCCCGTGCCTTGAGCTCCTTGAAAATGGCCGTGGTTTCCTGTAAACTCGATGACCAGATGATGCGCAGCATGGGGAATGAGAGTGTCAGCATCGTCAGCTTGGATGTGACGTCTGTCGCCACAATGCCTTCCTTTATATCCGCCGAGCTCTGCCAAAAAAAAAAAAAGGATAAGCACAAGTTGCGAGGCACGGGTCTCGTCATTGTATCGACTTGCTCGCAATGAAAAAGCCTTGGTTTGGTCGAACTCAATCAAAAGGATCGGGATGCGATAGTGCTTTTTCATATTTTCGCATTGCTGGTACCTATATGGGTCATTTTTCGCGCGTCAGCTCCCCGTGCATTGATGGATCGTTTTGCCAATGGACTTACAGACGACCAGAGTTGAGCGATTGGATCAAATCAGAGACGGATTTGCGCTCGACGCAGATGTCTGGCGCCAAAACATAATCGCCCACTTGCAGTGTGCACGGCACAATTTTCAAGCCTTGCGAATAGAGCATTGGAGGCAGAGAGCTGCGGAATTCGCGCACATCCACAATCACCTTCAAAGATTAAAATGCAAAAAAAATGAGATAATGGTGCGCAGCCACGCTTTCTTGGTCACTTTTCCCCTCCCTCACATCCTTTGCAGCGACAAAAGCAATCTCCACGATAGGTTCACTAGTCACTTACTGTCGTCTTGCTGACCAATTGCAGCTGACCACCACCATAGCGTGAATTGACCTTGCGAATAAGTAGCTCATCGGTCTCGGCAGGCTTTTGGCGAATGGGGATGGCCATGATCTACGCGTAAAAAAAAAAAAGGAATACGCGTCAGCGCTCATCCAAGATCGTGCTTTTTACTTTTTTTTCTTTGTTTTTACCGATTTCTCACGAATTAGTTTTTCAAATGCTTCCTTTTCCTTGCGCACCAGGCTGAGATACTTTTGTTCCTCGACGGAGTTGTTGTACACCATAAAGTAGACACGGATGGGCACATCAGGGTGCATTGCGCGATACACCTACCATTATACAAGGATAAGTCAGGCATTGTGCGCATTTTTTCCCTTTTTTCTTACCTCCACTCGGCGGATGAAGCCCGGATCCGGGTGGTACATGATGATGTAGCGTGGCTTGTAGTCCTCCAACAATTGCTCATCTTGGTCATTCTCATAGCATTGGATCGACACGAGCGTGCTGGGTGGCACTTGCTCAAAAGAGGGCAAAATGTCATCCTCATTGTCGTCGCCCAGATCCGCCGTCGCAAGGAAGTGGTCAAGCTCAGGATCAGCACCAAATTCATCGTCGCTTTCGTGGGTATCAAGCCTGTGCAGCCAAAAAAAAAAAAAAAAAAAAAAAAAAAACGGAAATTCAGCCATCTTTCCATCCCAATTGAATAAAGCTTTACGATTGCACCGTCTTTATCAATTCCTCGCGATACGCTTGTGGGGTTCTTGGCATTGCCGACGCCGAGGCACTCGCGCCGCGTACGCGTCGGCGCTTGTTGGGTGGGTATTTGCGACCGGATGGATTGGGGCGTGACAAACCCCGCGCGCCGCTTGTAGAAGGGGTCGACGACGATGACGACGTGCCAGCTCCAATGGAGCCAGCGGGTCGGCTCTGCTTGGTCTGGATGCTGAGCATGTCTGACCGCCATTTAAAATATTTGGACGCCAAAGTGCGCATGGACGCGCCACTCTTGGCAATGGACTCTTGCAACTGTTTACACGTGCGCCGGTCATTCACCATGATCAATACAGGTGCGCCTGGGTACAGAAAAAAAAATGTGAGAGGGCGTCTCATCGCGCAATTTCGCCTTTTTTTTTTTTTTACCGTGATCTGCATTGGTATTATCGTCTTCCTCAATCTCCTCCAAAATGTCGCTTAGCAGCTGTAATTTAGGCTGCGCCTCCAGAACCAGGCGCACGTTTTTGGGAATGTTGGCAACCTGGATCGTCATGGGCTCGGTCGATTGATATTCTTCATCTTGGGCCCTCACATAAACGCGCTTTCGTGCCGCCTAAATATACCCCAAAAAAAGGACATGAAGCAACGGTCTTATGAAGCCCGCGTCCCTTGGTATGCCAATGCTTACAGTGATCAGTTGGTCGGCCGCATCCATAAACAGCCATTGCGATTGACGCGCACGATGGACGGAATTGGCCGAATTGGTCGAGATGATGGTGTCTATGAACGCGTTGAACGTGATGCAGTCGTACTCGGACAGGTAGCTATAGACGCAAACGATCAGATCCAGGCGATAAATTCATGAAAAGCACGCAATGCAGGCTTTACCCAAGCAATTGGCGCAGGTCCCTGAGATCACCCACAAGTTGCTTCGTCTCTGGGCTGACCTGGTGCCATACAGGATCCAATTGCTGCCTGACAATGGCGTCAAACGATTTAAACAGTGCGTTTTCAAATGTGTATTCGGGAATATCCACCTAAAAACGTAAAAAAAACGCGTCAAAACACCGCGTTTTTCGTCTCCATCCATCTACTGCCATCCTTTTTATTTTATTACCCTATTGTTGGCACGGCGCACTTCGGCCATGGTAGCCTCCATGCACTCAATCAGCGCCGTCTGGATCTTGTCCATAGATGGCGTCATCGGCTGCCGCAGCTCCACCACCTCGTCATTGCCCTTATCCAGATTGGCTGACACAAGCATCTGGAATCTAAAAGCATGAAAAAAAAAGAGACCGTGAGAAGGCAATCGAGACGCGTCTGACGCGTGAACTCCGGCGGACTTGCCTGGGCCACAATTGAACGTGGCGCAGTTGAAGCAGTTTGAGTGTGTTTTGAAGCGGTGCAAAGCCGCTCGTGAAGGACTCGGGCCGGTCTGAGAACGCTTTGATAAATCCCTCGTCGTTCTGATCCCGGTAAAGCTGCAAAACGAGATCCTCCATTGAATTCTGCTTCATTCTATGCAAAAACAAGGAAAAATGAAAAAAAAAAACTCCAATTGCTGTGCCACGCGCCGCTTTGGCACTGCGCCATGCTGCTTTTCGCCTCTCCCTGTCAACTACTCTCTTTACCGATGCGCATTGAAGATGGCAATCCCATTGATCAGCGCGGCAGGCACGCGTTTCAAAAGGAGATCCACGGCAAGAATTTGCGATGTCACGGCAAACACGCCACTCTTGCGGTACATGGCCGAGCTAGCAAGGGCAAAAAAAAAAATGAGAAAACGAAGTATTGCTACCAGGCAATTGACGAATTGAATATACCGCGCGTCCGCACTCGTTTCAGCATCAATCACTTGCAAGCCCTGCGCCTTGCTGATCCCTTGCGACAGCAGCCTTTCCTGAATCGCCGCGTTCTGCGCAACGGTTGTGTTGAGAACAAAGACAAGGTGGTTATCTTGGCAATGCAGCTCCAAAAACGCACAAAATAGCTGAAAAAGACCGAGACCAGGCGACATGATTAGCAGACTGTCTTGCTCCACCAACTCACTCAAGATCTGGCGCTGGAATTCAAGCATGGCGGCAGAAACGTCAAGAAACGAAAGAAAAAGGCGTGTAAAAAGGAGAAAGAAAAAGGTGTAAATAGCGATCTGAGAATTAAAAATCCACGTCTTTGAAAATGCCGACTGGTAGTCATGCAATGACCTCCACACCATAAAACTTTTACAGTAGGGCATTTGGACCTTGGGCTTCACGTAAACGACTTTAAAGCCAAATATAAACTAGGATTGGCAAGAAAAGTAATGTTTTGCCCTAAATTCACAATTTCGGCCCGAACGCACTAAATTGTGAAACTACAGTAGCGCGAGTACAGTAAAATGAGACGCGTTTGGGTGTCATTTTACTGTATCCCCGCCCGACAAACGCGATGCGCGATTATATATTTTACAAAACCTTGGGGTAACCCCGATTTTTATTGCCCAGTTTTCACGGCACAGACTCCAAGTTTGCACCATCTATGCAAAGTAGGTTTTTGAGTTGACTTGCGAAGCCTTTTTTTGTCTCCATTGGTCCCTCCACGTTGTATCCTTCATTGTATGTTTATAATTGGCCTTTAAGCCCATGTTCCAAAACTAACGAGAGGAAGCCAGTTGCGCATCGCTTGCTGAAAAAAATTCATTCTATCAGCCCGGACATTTTGCACGCACCGGGCACCGCCATGGTGCTCGTCGAAAAAAAAAAAAGCGCGGCGTGCGTCCGGCCAAAAAAAAAAAAAAAAATGGGAGGACAAGTTTCGAGGAACCAAGTTTTGCCAGGTTAAAATTCGTGACAGTACCCCTTGGAAAATCGATGGAAAATCGTCATTTTTGAAAATCGATGTGGCGTATTATCGAGTGCTTGCAGCTCCATGAAATTTTGGCATGTGAGCATTTTGGTCTCGCTCTTTTCAGAACAATAGTAAAAACCGGGGGTTGACTGATCGTTGACAAGATTGACAATGATCTATAAATTCACAATTTTGTCTCTAGCGCGTCAAGCTGCTACGTATTCGACCAGGCTTAAATTTTACAAGTGGAAAGACACGCACAAGGGGATCATTTTATCCCTCTCGGCAACGCCGATGCGCAATATTTGTACGCTTGCAACGCCCAATCAAACATTTCAGGTTCGTTTTTCTCGGCAATGGACAAGACAAAGGATGGCGTGCTGCTGTGACAATAATTGCAGAATTCGATTCTCTGTCGGATGAACCCAGTTTCACCAGCGTACGTCCAAAACTGATGCAGAAATTTCATTTTCTAAAATTTGGCTTTGATTGCCCATTACTCGAAAACAGCTTGATTGATGACCCCCGTTTTTTATTGCAGATTTGCTTAGAAAGAAGGGTTCAATGCACCAAATAATATGACTCTCAGATGTCCAATGTGTAGGTTGCCAAACGGATTTGAGTGACCTGAACCTCTCAAAGCGGGGGACCCTCCAGATGCATTTTGACCTGACCCACCTTTTTGTCTAAATTTGAAAAAAAAAGATTTCGTCACCAAGGACTCATCGCAACTCCACGAAACTTTTACATGTAGTGGATGTTGCTCCTCTCTTCTCAGAAAATATAAAAATACAAAGGTCAATCATGTGGTTTGTCGGGAATCACGGCATTGCTGAAAATTTGGCTGTAGCGCGTTTTTGTAAAATTCATTTCGCGGTAAAATCATGAATCGATTGCCTTCCAACCTTTGTCCTTTAACTATTTTGCCGTGCCTTATTCAACAACACAACGTGAAACCCCAAGATTGACTGGATCGTTTTGCAGATGAATTCGAAATCTCGACATTTTTACAAATGCAGAATTACTGTACTGTACATGCCACAAATCATCATGGTTGGGTGGCCCAAAATCTACACATACAGTAATGTTTTATTACTGTACCGACGCGACTCTTTGAAAAACCGTTCAAAAAACCAGGAGTCGACCGAGTCATTGTGCAGATGAATTCAAAATTCTGACATTTCCACAAATCCGGCACGAGTCTCTCAAAATATTTTGTGGAACGCGGTGAAATGGCACCGATCAAAAGAGACGCACTCGAGTGTCATTTCCTGATTGTTTGCTTGCCCGATGGATGAACTTTGCCCGCTTGCAAAAGTCGATCAAACATTGGATCAATTTTCAAACTTGCTTTTCTCGACAACTGGAAAAATAACCAACGATGCTTTTAACGTGTCAAATGCTGCTGTTGAATCTCCACCGAATGAAACAAGTTTCACGGCGATCTGATTAAAACTGGCCGAGGAAATACACTTTTTTCAACAAAAAATTCAATGGCGGCGATTTACTCGACAAGTACTGTCTAGTCAACCCCCGATTTTTACGTATGTCATATTTAATAAAAAACAGGGGGGCAAAGCATCTAATGGGATGACTTGCAGGGCGCTAGCTTGGGTTTTAACTTTTTGCATCGGTCATTTCACCAGCATGCAGCCCATTCTACAGCGTACAGAAACCTGCAAAAAAATACAGTAAAAAAAATTCCATGCAATTTAAGCACCTAAATTCGGAAGTGTCAAACCTTAAGTTTTTGGAAAAAAATCTTGCCTAAAGTAGGCACTTTTCTCCAGTCGATCGCCGTTCATGCGTCACTCTTTGGGCATTTTTCTTAAGTTGCGGCGAACTGTCATTATGTCTGCCAATAGCAAATTTCGGAGCTACCTGTTTGGGATGCATTGATCACTCGGAGTTCGAAATTTCCCAAATTTGGATTTTTCTGAGATTGAAATGTGTGACCCCTGTGTGACCCCTGAATTTTTCAAAAGTG
Source organism: Gongronella butleri (assembly GCA_025201375.1). Classification (NCBI taxonomy): domain Eukaryota; kingdom Fungi; phylum Mucoromycota; class Mucoromycetes; order Mucorales; family Cunninghamellaceae; genus Gongronella; species Gongronella butleri. Next base: position 132,163 of record JAIWZP010000023.1, on the reverse strand, counting down.
GTCGTAGCGCTTTGGGGGTTTAAACTTTTTTGTTGCAAATTTTGCGCTGTATGCGATGCAGCTGTTTTTGAACGGGTCGACCATGCAGATGGCGAGATGAATGCAAAATAGGCTAAATCTGACGTTTTTCGCATTTCGAGTTTAAAAAATCGGGCGGGCACGTCCTAAACCCTGGGCCATACCGTAGTTTGCGCTATGACGCATTTTTCATTAGCGGGAAGATGAGCTGTAAAAAAATTTCTGGAGGCAACAACAGGACAGCAAAGTCAGAAAAACACGCTCATCATTGGTTTTTCAAAGGTAAATGATGTGTATCATACAGTATTACTGCATGATACGTTTCTGTGCAGTGTACAACAGTAGCGCGATGCTGCTGCCTGTACAGTATTGAAATGATAGCACGCTCGATTTCTATGTACGGTACTGTATCATACTGTACATAATGAAATTATTATAAAATGGACGGATCAAACACTCTTGAATTTTGAGTACGTATTTGTGATGAACGTAAAATTCAAGAAACACGAAAATCATGCATTTGAGCATTTTCTCCGGCGGCGCTGACTAACTGACTTGTTTACCGGTACATGGAGACAAGACAAGAAGATTCATCCTTGCAACAGCAAGTCAGCAACTTTACTGCACCGAAATTGAGAGGCCTTCTTGAAAGTTGCTCTATTCTCGCGGAGTACTGTACCGTACTACCCTACAAAAAAAACGCTACATCACCCGTTTGCGCCTGATTTTTTTGACTTTTCTATTCACTTTTATCTGTTGTTGTGTATTGATCAATAATGAAGCTGGTGTCGTGAAACTCGGTGGAGACAATGATATACAAGTAAAATAAAAGCTGTAAAAATATAAAATTGATAGACAAAGCAGTGGTACATCTATGTTAAAAAGAATGCGTGAGACGTGTCACGCGACGCGACGCGTACCCAAGCGCATACATTGGCCTGTGGAGGTGAACTGACAATATGAATCAGTATCTCCAATTTTTTTGACACAATCGTGGAGGTGTCTGATTATTTCTGTCAATTCATTTTGTGGTAGATATGTCATGCCTGCAGAGTCCAGCGTGACAATTGGTCAAATTAGCGCTGTGACGCGTCTGGCGCCCGTCATAAGTTGCTAGGTCTTTAATGTGACCGTGGTGCCCGAACTGGATGACTGGATGTTATAATTTATACAGCTACTCAATAGCATTCACTTTTGAACTTTCAAATTAAATAGTTATTAATGTTTCAAGTGAACAAGAATATTAAAATGATCAGCTAGAGATAAAATTATTTTTTCATACTTGTCTGGCGCGTGACGCGTCACAGCGGTAATTTGACCAACTGTCGCACTGATCACTGGCATGACACATATGCCACAAAATGAATTGACAGAAATAATCAGACATCACCACGATTGTGTCAAAAAAATTGGAGATACTGACTCATAATGTCAATTCATCTCCACAGGCCATTGTATGCGCTTGGGTACGCGTCGCGTCGCGTGACGCGTCTCACGTATACTTTTTAACATAGATGTGCCCCTGCTTTGCCAATCCATTTTATATTTTTATATCTTTTATTTTACTTATATATCATTGTCTCCACCGAGTTTCATGACGCCAACATCATTATTGATCAATACACAACAGATTAAAGTGATTAGAAAAGTCAAAAAAATCAGGCGCAAACGGGTGATGTAGCGTTTTTTTTTGTAGGGTACGGTACAGTACTGTACTGTACGAGAAAGCAAGTGCAAGTCAATCAATTGCTGTAAATTCTAATGATGATGAGCTCCTCGTCGTCGTCATCAAGGACAGACTGCAGCTTGGTTCTCCAATAATACTACTGTATACGTTCAACATTTATGATATGATATGAGGAACAGCTGGTCCGACTTTATGGATACAGTATCATATTGGAATTCTACAACACCAGCGTCATGCTGCAACGTGTGTTGGATGGTGGTGCATTTTAGGCATTTTGAAGTACAGTGCGATTCCCAGCGGATGCCAGCTGTCGAAATTACAAGAACTTTTCATAATGGTATCATATGATTCTTTTTTTTTTTTTTATTCTCTTCAAGTACTGCAGCGACGACTGTCTGGTGGAAGTTTGACACAATTATGGAAACCCAATTTTTAAAACTTTTGATTCGGATGCTTCTTGTCATGACAAGAGCAATATTGTGATTCTGCTTGTGGTGCACCACAATTGCCTGTTGCCGCAGTTCGCAATTTGTGTCCCTCTTGATTTGCAATCTCGTCATTTCACGTTGTGTACGTCTCGGGAACTCCCAGTGCTTGGTTGATGGCCATTTATCGCTAAAAAGAGAAATCGGCGTTGGAACGCGGCTGGGGGAATTGCTGATGCGTATGATATACGAAGACGCCGATATTCATTTAAACAAGCAAATGTCTAGAGCAATGCTATCCTACATTTTATCAAAAGCTTCGCTTTTTCAATTTTTTGTGTTTCTTAAGGCTGCTGCAAGGTGGGGGCATCCGGGACACACATTTCATTGTTCATGGGGATGAGCAACCATCCCCTTTTTAGGCTGCGTGGGCTGTCGCAGGTGACGATGGCCAATGACGATCACTTTTTATTGTTCTTTTTTTTTTTTTTTTTTTTGCAATTCATTGTTTAGCCTCACGTGCCTGTCCGAGCCATCCCCTTCTCAAAACAAAAAAAATAAAAGACGACGCTTTTCTACTGCGTCCGCCAGTGCTGAGATGCGCCAAAGACGGCCGCCACATCGAAAAAGGGAAGGTTGGCACAAAAAAATAAAAATAAAATAAAATAAAGCGCGAGAGGCGAAGCAATTGTTGTGAGGCAGGCCGCGAGATGAGGCGGCCTCCAAAAATGGACTGCTTGTGCAACCTGAAAAAGGCGAACGAACAAAGAAAAAGCAGGTTTTGGTGTGTCTTTTTTTTTCTTTTTCTCGTTTTTCTTTCACTCCCCCTCTCTTTGTTGCTTCCCACGACGCTTTTATTTTCGACAGGATGGACAAGGCAGCTGATCGCAAAGGCAAATTCAAGAACAAGGATGCGTTCCAGAGCGAGACGGTGCGCAACCGGCGAGCGCAAAACACGCTTGAAATCAGAAAGCAAAAGCGCGAGGCTAATCTGACCAAGCGACGCAATGTGGTGCACTTTTCCGATCCAAACGGGCAAGACAGTGACGACGACGAGGATGGCGCGGATCCCGTGGCTAAGCAGCACCAGGTAGCCACAGCAAATGTGCGAAAAATCGAAAAAAGCGCTTACCCTCCCTTGTTTTTTTCTTTTTGATAGCTTGCACAAGATATCCAGGTGCTTGTTGAGGGCGTGTTCAGCAACGACATGGAGCGCCAGTACGATGCGACGATGAAATTCCGGAAAATGCTGTCCAAGGAGCAGAATCCGCCCATTGAGCAGGTGATCCAGGCGGGCGTTGTCCCCAAATTCGTCCAATTCCTCACATCCCAACATGGTCTGCTTCAGGTAACAAACAACTCGCCACGCACGCGTGTACGCGTCCCCACTGAGCTGACGTTTTATTTTTCCCCTTCTTTTGCCTAGTTTGAGGCCGCGTGGGCATTGACCAACATTGCCTCTGGTAATTCTGACCAGACCAAGGTTGTTGTCGACAATGGTGCTGTGCCCATCTTTGTTCAACTGCTTGGGAGCGATGTCACTGATGTCAAAGAACAGGTAAAAAGGCACAAAAAGAGCCAAAATGAGCGATAAAAGACCATCTAGGGCCATGGCTGCCCAAAAAAAAAGGCATGAAATACTTACTGACGCGTCTCTTTTATTGTAGGCGGTGTGGGCGCTGGGCAATATTGCGGGTGACAATACGACGTACCGCGACTATGTGCTGAGCCAAGGCATTGTCACGCCATTGTTGGCCATTTTCAATGAAAACCATAAGATCACCATGGTGCGCAATGCCACCTGGACGCTTTCCAATCTGTGCAGAGGCAACACCAATCCTGAGCAATGGGAGGCGGTAAGACCAATTTTTTTTTTTTGAAAATGGCCGCATTGGACGCTCATCCTCGTTTTTTTTTTTTTTTCCTTCTCTTTTTTTTTCACTCAATGTCAACTAGGTGTATCCGGTGCTGCCCGTACTTGCCAAGCTGATTTACCACGGCGACGAGGAGGTGTTGATTGACGCATGCTGGGCATTGTCGTACCTTGCGAACGGCTCGCAGGAACAGGTGCAGACGGTGGTGGAGAATGGTGTGTGCCGCCGCCTTGTGGAGCTGCTGATGCATCCGTCGCACTCGGTGCAGACGCCTGCCTTGCGGTCAATTGGCAATATTGTGACCGGCACGGATTTCCAGACGCAAGTGGCGCTGAATTGCGGCCTGTTGCCTGCATTGCTGTCACTTTTGTCCAACAACAAGGAGACTCTACGCAAGGAGGCGTGCTGGGCGCTGTCGAACATCACGGCAGGCAGCAACGATCAGATCCAAATGGTGATTGACCATAACATTGTGCCAATGCTCGTGCATTTGCTTGCGCATGGGGACCCAAAGACGCGCAACGAGGCGTGCTGGGCCATTGTCAATGCCACGTCCGGGGGCCTCAATCGGCCGCAGCAGGTGATGTACTTGATTTCGCAGGGATGCATCAAACCCTTGTGTGATTTGTTGCGCGTTGCCGAGAATCGCATCGTCCTTGTCGCCCTCGATGGCATCGACAACATTCTAAAGGTCGGCGATATGGAGAGCCGCCACGACCCTGACGGTATCAACCGCTGCGCGCTCTTTGTCGAGGAATGTGGCGGCCTCGAGACCATCACGCAGCTTCAATCCCACGAAAACGAGGAAATCTACAAAAAAGCTTATAGCATCATTGACGTCTTTTTCGGCGACGACGATCCCATCATCCATGACACACAGCCCACCTCCTTCCAATTCCAAAACGACACCCAGCAACAAACCTTTGACTTTGGCTCATGAACATCCCTCTTTTATAAATCCCGCATCTCCCCCTTCTTTTCCCCCTTTCCCTTCCCTGCTTTTCGTTTGAAACTACACACACTTTTGTTGTACACATATCCCCCGGGCAATGCTTTTTTTTTTTTTTTTTGCCCTTCCCCCTTCCCCCGTTTCCCCCCCAATCACTCATAAAAACAATAAAAATGCAAGAATACAAAGCTAGTTTACTGGTTGAACCAATAGTGCCATAATTTGCCCACAAGGACAACAATGTCAGACGGTACAGACTTCTTTTTCAGCTGTTGTTTACGCTCGATCTTGAAATCGTGGATCATTGATCGCAAAAGATGGGCCATCGGCTCTTTCTATGATGAAACCAAGAGTCCATTGAGCCCAATTCTCGGCCACCTTGATTCTCTGTATTCATTTTCTGTTCGTTTTCTACCTTTTCCATCCTTTCTTGCATGATCAAACTACTGGAGTGTCCGAGTAAAAAAAAAAGTCCCGAAAAAGAAAGAAAAAAAAAGGGAATAAAAAGGGAACCGCGAGCAGAAATGTGAAAAGACGACGCGCTCACCCGATTTCAAACACCGCCTTCAAAAGTCCGGCGGGGGAAACTCTAAAAAAAAAAACCTCAATTCACTTTTTCACATTTTCTTTCTCCTCCCCACGTTTAGCCCCCTTTTTTTATTATTTGGTCTTGACAATGGGCTCTCCACCACACGCAAGCAACCCGCTAGAAGATAAAAAGACGTCGTCGCAAGCATACCCTACCATCACGGTCAATGCGTCGCCAGAACAAGGTAAAAACGTTGTGTGGGTGGGGATTGTTTTTGCACGCTTTTGCGTAAAAATTTGCTCATCTTGTGGTCTTTAGGACGCAAGCATTCGATACCCGGAGCGTCGTCGTCGCTGACGCAGCGGCTCATTGACCGAGGAGTATCTGTGCCGTCGTTTCCCAACTGGGAGCAGGGCAAGGAGCTGTCTTCGTCGCATGAATTTGACTCAAGCAAGTATTATGGGCTGTCGCCGTTTGTTTCCTCTTCGTACCAGCCGTCGCAGCAGGCAGGGACGAAGCAGGACGGGCGGTACATGTCGCTGCGTCAGCGATACGAGCGTGAATCGACACGGCGATCGCATTCGGACGTGGAAGAGGAGGAAGAGGAGGAAATGGGCAAGCCCGTGCATCACGCGGCGCATGGTCACCACCATCACGATGACAGCGACATCGAAATGTCGGACGACGACCTCGAAAAGCCGGCAATCACGCGCAAAAAGCGCGATAGCATCATGATACGCCACAAAGACGATACCCCGCCTTCCTCCATGGACAGATTCAACCAAATCCTCGCCATGAAGGGCTGCACCCCCACATCCAATAACGGCATGCCAAAGACACCATCTTCGACCGCAGCAGCACATCAATCGACGCCCTTGGTCGCGCCTACACCGGCCCAGCCACCCTTCACTCCTTCTACCACGCAAATGATTGCTTCTTCTTCGCCTCCCCGAACCGCCTTGCCCACTTTGGCGTCCATTGCCCCCGAAACAACCGCATTCAAGCCAAAGCCGCCGCGTCGCCACCTGTTGCAGACACCAGTCTTTGAGGTGATCAATTCCAATACCGTCAAAGATCGATATTTGTTCCTTTTCAACGATTTGCTCCTCATTTGCAAGCCCATCATGGACGAGAACATCATTGTCGGCAACAGCCATCTCACGGGCGGCGGCGACAAGGGCGCAGAGCATCGCTACCGCTTCAGACCCAACCAAACCAGCCTCTTTCAAGTGAAAAACATCGTCGAGCTCAGCAAATTGACCGTCTACATCACCCAAGAAGACCAGACACGGCTCACGGGCGCTGTTTCGCCTCCTGTGGGTAAGTAAGAAAAAGAGAAAGAAACGAGAAAAAAAAAAGAAACCTCTCATGCAATTTTTTTTTTGATAAAATAGTGACGACGCCGCCGCCGCCCGCGACACCGCGAAAGATCCACCCGGTGTTGACGACCGCACTGCGGAAATTCAAACAACACGCTGAGGATGGCATCCGGTTCTTGATTGAGAAGCATATTCTTGCGCACGACCCGATCAGCATTGCGAATTTCCTGTTCAAGACGCCGGATTTGAATAGGCGGCAGCTTGGGTATTATCTGGGCAATCGACAGTATGGCGATGTGTACGACGCGTTCCTCGATTGCTTCAGACTCGTGGGTCTGCGCCTGGACGAGGCACTGCGCATCCTGCTCACGACATTCCGCCTACCCAGCAAATGGGAGACTCTCGAGTATATCATTGAGCGATTTGCCAAGAAATGGCACGACGCCAACCAAAACGTCGTCAAATTCCACGAGGACATGGTTGTCAAGGTGGTCGTGGCTATGCTCTTCCTCAATGCCGAGGCATGGTATGACGCCGATGGCGAATCCGACGTATTTTGGTATGCACGCAAGATCAAGGAGGAAAACGACCGCCAGCGACTCGTCCGACGCGCCACCACCATTGACCACCGCAAATCCCCCGCCGCCGCCTCGTCCGCCATGATGTATTCAGCCTCATCTCTTGCCAGCCTTGCCTCCAGGTACCCCTTTTTTTCAAAAAAAAAAAAAAAAAAAAAAACGCGACTTGACACCATCTCATTTTTTTTATTTCCCTGTATTTTTTTTTTTTTTTTTGGCAGCTCAATTCCATCCTCGGAGCAATTGGCGACGCGACCTATTGGTCAAACAGGATCGCATCAGCAAAATTCGCCACCATCGGGGTCGGTGCCGATGATGCGCGCGTCCACCGTGGTGGGAACGCAGCACCATCCGAGCCAGCAGCATTTGCACCGCGATTTGCACCAATTGCATCTTCAGCAGCTTCAGCATCAGCATGGCGGCAGCAGCAGCAGCAGTGGCAGTGGCAGTGGCAGTGGCAGCGGCGCGACCCATGCGCGTGACAGCGTGATTGCCATTGGGCCGCTGCATCACATCATGACGCTTCGTCATGAAAACGGGTCAAAGGTGCCGACGTTGCAGGAATTCCTCGATCGATGGATGCATTACGACCAGTACGAGCTTGTGCCGCGCGAATTCATGGAGGACATGTATCGATCGATCATTGCCGAGCGCCTCGAGACCGGCTGGGACAACAAAAATGGCCACCATAAAATGTCGAATGGCAAGCATCCTCACCGGCACCAGAAAAACGGCAAACACGATGACGAAATTCCGGAAGAGGACGAAATCGACAACGATGAAGACGAAAAAATCATTACGGTGACGCCACATCGACTTCCGACACGTCTGATTAAAGGCGTGCCATCCACAGCCATCACATTATCCATCCCTCAGCCAGATCCAGGCTTGCAGATCAAGTTACGCGGCCAAGATTTGATCATTGAGCCGAATTTGCTCGATTTCTCTTCCAACCCGACGCAATCCTTCACCATCACCGGCAACACCCTGGGTCGCACCAGTCTCATGTTCATCAAGACAGGCAGCAATGCAGGCAATTACATCAGTCCGTCGCTCGCACGCACAAAGACATTGGTCGTCGAACGCCCATTTATGCGCTACACGTTCCAAGTCGCCTTTTCACACACGGACATCCGCGCCGTCAAGGCGGCAGCCATGCAGGCTGCCAAAGCCGCTGCTCGCCAAAAGCAACAACAGCAACAACAACATCAAAATCAGCAGCAGCAACAGCAGCAGCAACATTATTCGCAGCCGTGGCAAGAAGCAAGTGCATCCAGTCGTCTTTCTGCGCTACTCACGCGCCCCAATGCCTTGGCCGCCAATAAGCGGCCCGTGTCCATCATGGATGAAATCATCATCACGCCCGAAAACCCTGAAAAACACGTCCAGGGCAGCAGCAACAGCATAACGGGCACAAGTCCAACGTCGTATGGCGCGCCGACCGTCGATCCGACCACAAAGACAATCATGGTCAAGCGCAGATACCTCTTTAGCGTCGAGACCGAGCAAGAGAAAATGGCATGGCTCGCACACCTTGAAAAATTATGCGGCTGCGTTGTTATCCATGGCGCAGACACCACCACCAAGGGAGGATCCACAAAACAGCAGTCATACCGCGGCGCGTCCCAGGATTTGCAACATTCGGCTGAGGAACGCGTCGCATTGCAGGTCCTCAAGGAATCTTTGCTCGCCGATGAGGTCAAAAAGGGCACCGCAAGCGTCGCCATGCGCACAACCGCCGCTGCAGCCGCCGCTGCCGCTGCAAACTCATCGTCGCCCTCCAATGCGTCGCCCATAACAACAAAAGACGACGACGCCACTTCTTCCATCACACCAGCTTCGCCAACAAAGGAACAGCGCAATCTCCATCGCAGACAAACCTCAAACGACCAGCCCGATGACCCAAACAGCGACAATCGCAAATCCCTTCTTGCACTCTCCGGCGGTTCCACCAATGTCGTCACAAAACGAGGCTACGACATCATCAAACTCGTCGTACAAAACTCAATGGTCCCTTTTATGCTAGGATTCTTGCGAAGTCATATCCAAGAATAAACAAAAAAAGGTGCATTTTGCATGATTTGCAGGAAAAAGGGGGGGGCACAGGGCGGAGTTTTTATAAAAGAGTTTGCCGTAGATGCCGCACCGTTGACACCTTTTTCTTCCCTGTTTTTAATTTTTTTCTTGTTTTCTTGCATACGATGGCGACTCTTGCTGACGAGCTGCTTGCAGATTCCGACTTTTCCGAGTCCGAGGAGGAGCAAATGATGGAGGACCAGGCAATGGACGACGATCAAGCCGAGGAAACCACCGAAAAGACGGCCAAAGCGGTTTTCACAGGCAAAAAGGCAACCCCATCGCCTGGCGCGACCGATGAGAAGAGTGTGCGCCATGTCGCCAAGTTCCTTTATAGCAGTCAATGCCAGGAAATGCTAAAGGTAAATAAAAAAAATGGGGGTGGGGGCAGTGGTGGGAGAAAAGCGCAAGTTTCTCGTTCAATTCAAGCTCATGCACTCTTTTTTTATGGTAGAAAATCGACTATTTCGAGAGCAACAAGGACAGCCGGCCCAGCAGCACGTCGGATCATGATGAAGAATACCAGCTGATTATCCTGGCCAACAGCACCACCACGGAAATTGACAATGAAGTGCAAATCATCCACAAATTCATCAGAGATATTTACGCGGCGCGATTCCCCGAACTCGAGTCGCTCGTGCTGAACGCGTTGGACTATGCAAAGACGGTGCGCCTCATTGGCAACCGCACGGACGTGTCCAATATCGATTTGCGGTCGATTCTGCCGTCCGCGACCATCATGGTCGTCACCGTCACGGCCACGACGACGAGCGGCCGCCCTCTGTCCGACGAAGACCTGGCACGCACGCTCGAAGCGTGCGACATGGCCATCCAGCTCGACGACGCGCGCAAAAAGATCATCAATTATGTCGCGTCGCGCATGACCATCATTGCGCCCAATCTCACAAAGGTCGTCGGCTCAAAGACCGCCGCCCAGCTGCTTTCGGCTGTCGGCGGACTCAAGGAATTCGTCAAAATTCCAAGCTGCAACGTCATGGTCATCGGCAACAACAAAAAGGCAAGCACAGGCTTCTCCGTCGTCACGGCCAATCCGCACGGCGAGGGCTACCTCGCACAAGACCCCGTCATCCGCTCTTTACCAAACGATCTCAGACGCAAGGCTCTCAGACTCGTCTCAGCAAAGGCAGCTCTTGCAGGACGTGTCGACAGCGGACGCACGTGCCCCGATGGTAAGTGCCCCTCCATCGTGATAGATTGAGAAAAATGGAGGGCAAAAGAGAAAAAACGCGAGAAAATGGGCTCATATTGACCCGTTCCTCCTTTGTTTAGGCTCCGTGGGCCAGAAATTCCGTGACGAGATCGACCAAAAGCTCGAAAAGCTTCAGGAGCCGCCCCCCGTCAAGAACATCAAGGCTTTGCCCGTCCCCGACGAAGGGCCCAAAAAGCGCCGTGGCGGCAAGAGGCAAGCGACGCGTCCAAAATGGCCCTGGCAAACGTCGTGCATCGCACGACTGCGCCACCCTAGCAAAGGCGATGCTGACGCTGGTTTTTTTTTTCTTTTCTTTTGTAGGGTGCGACGACAAAAGGAAGCGTATGCCATGACGGAGCTGCGCAAGGCGCAGAACAGGATGGCCTTTGGCGAGGCCGAGGAAGAGGTTGGCTTTGGCGACGAGTCCGAGGGTCTGGGCATGACCACCAAACAGGCTGGCAAGATTCGTGCCGCCGCCATCGACCGTCGCACAAAAGGTAAATTCCCAATGGATCCGTGTTGGTGCAGCCGATGACGCCAAATCTCACTCTTTTTTTTTGTTTTTTTTTTTTTCATTTTCGGTGCCTCCAGTCAAGCAACCCAAGCTCAAGTCCTATGGTAGCCATACCTCTGGCCTGGCCACGTCGCTGGCCTTTACGCCGGTGCAGGGTATCGAGCTCGCGGACCCGACAGCCGCCGCTGAGCGCGTCAAAAAAGCAAACGAAAAGTACTTTGGCGATGGCGCCTTCTCCATTGTTCGCAAATAAACTCAGACTACGATAGCAGGATTGCAGAAAAATGAGCGTCATGAAGAAAACACCAAACAGGCATTTTTTTTTCCATCTGGTCTCAATTTCTACACCTTGAAATTCTTTCTGAGCATCGTGCAAAATCCTCCCCATCAGTAATTCAAGGTCATATGTACTTTTATGGCACAAATTACAAGTGCAGAATGGCGCCTTCTTCGAAATTGCACGCCAAATGAACGTGTATTTTGTTGTTTTTTATGTTTTCAAGGAATAAAAAAAAGCTCACTTGGGTGGTTCATACTGTACATGGAGCACGCGGCTCAGGGATGAACAAGACACGCAAAAACACTGTAGCGTACAGAACGTGTTTGGCTTCGGAAGACCAAAGCGGCAAGGAATGGCACGAAAAATGCTATGAAAAAGGTAAATTCATGATCTTGCCATGCCTTGTCAATGGCACCCTGCCGCAGCAATGGCATCTGTTACTGTTCTTATTAAGCGAGGCGTCATATACGTACCTCAGGTTTGCATGTCAGTAGCGAAAAATAAAAATAAAAAGTGACATCCAAGTAACAGTAGCTTTTTTTTTTTAGTTTTTTTTTTACGCGACACGCTCTTTCAATTCGGAGTGCGTCCGAAAAAAAAAAGTATCGGAGTGTCAAGTGAAAACAGAAAAAGGACATGCGCTCGGGCGGTGGCCCGTCCGTGCCATTTTTTCAACTTTTTTTATTTTTTTTATTCCTTTTGTTGCTCCATGGTGACGACTGCTTGCAATGACAAGGTGAAAAGCTCGTTCCGCATTCTCATAGGGCCATTGGACGAGAAGGCGCCCGAGCCATTCCACTGTGCGTCATCGTCCTGCGCGCCAAGCATAAGGTCTGCGACGCCGACTCGGTAATATCTTGGCATATGCGGGGAGGGGGGGGGGCGAATTTGGAGTTCTGACACGGGCGCTTATGTTCTGCAGAGAGCCGTCGAGTTCACAAGAACATACGGTACGACCTGCACCGCCGCCACAGAAAAACAGCCTGTCGCAAAGCAGCTTTATGACGGCCAATTCGGAATTTGCGCAGGCATCGTCGCCCGAGTGGCCCGAGCGCCAATTGACGACAACCGCGTCCACGTCCTTGACACCTCCAGACGCGACGTTTTTGTCTCGGCCGGACGCGACTTTTTTGATGCCACGCCCCGTGTCGCCTGCGCTTTCTGTGTCGTCTTCTATTCAATCCACGTCCACGTCGTCGCCGTCGTCGTCGTCGTCGTCGGTCGCCACCGTGCGTCCACCGCCGACAAAGCCGCGCCGACCGCTGCATTCGTCATTGACACGCCGATTGCGCAAAATCAAGCAATACAAGCAGCATGTTCATCGACATCATCACCGACACCACCATGACGATCTTGAAGATGCATCGACACCGCCGGTGCCAGCCGTACCTTTGCTCTGGCGCAAGGCAGGGCCAGTTTTCACGCCGCACTTGCCATCCAGCCTAAGAAAGGACCCCGGCAATCCCACGACAGGTGTGCTGAAACATGACATCCTTTTATGTGCCGCCCTCATGGGCTTCTCGCGCGAGCCTTCCTCCTATCGGGCAGCCCAGAAAATGGCAACCCGCACTGACCCGTGGCACCAGCTTGAGGTGTTGCTCACCCCAAACGCATTGGACTGCTATGATTCACCCGTAACTTCTCACTTTTGTTATGAATATGCGTGGACGACTCATTGTCTCTCCTTCTTTTTATTATAGGGGCTCATCTGGCCCAAGCGCAAGCGGCAATACCACGTGCCACTGGGAGACACATCCAACCCGGTGACACTCGCATTATCATCGCCACTGGATTATTCGTTTTACGTGCATTTTGGCACGGGCAAGGATTCGTTGACGCTGCTTTTCCTGGCACGGTCCAAGACACTATGCCAGGAATGGTATCTTGCCATCTATCGAGCATTGCCGGACGACTGCAAGGCGCCGCTCCCTCTTGCGTGCGACGTGTACGTGCCATCGCTCGACTTGCGATTGCATATTCCACTCGTGTTTGACAGCGACACCAGCTCATCTAGCGACACGGACGACAACCACAGCCATACAACCGCGACGCGCGCCATTGACGCGCGCTACTATGTGACCGCTGAGCAGGTCAAAACGGCCGTGGTGGATCTGCTCGAGGAGGATGATTTGATTCGCGGCAAGGACATGGCGCTCTGCTGGATAAGAGGCGACCGCGCCGAATGGATCCATTGGCAATACGACATGAAGCACGATGCACGCGCCGATCTCATCATGGGCCCGCAAATCATTGAACATGTAAAGCGTGACAAGCACATCGGCTCGTTTTTTTTTTTTTAACTTTTAACTTTTTTTTAATTTTTTTTTAATGTTTATTTTTCAGACGCACCAGCTGCAATTACGGTACACGCAGCACATGCCACACAAGGTGGTGCTGAACGATCGCATGGAACTCAAAGTAAATATCATGAAAAAAGAATGAATTGGCATGCCATTAATAGATTTTTTAATGGTTTTTTTTTTTTGGATAGGAGCCACCACCGGTCGAGGGGTTTCTGCACCGCGTGAGCGACTTCAAGGGCAACATGAGTGCAGCGTCGCGGTGGCGGCGGAACAGGTTGTATTTTGCAACTTTTCGGTCGTTTTTATTCTACATGTCGTCGGGCAAGGCGTCGAGTCCCGACCCATGCACGTTTGTCGCGCCGGAACACGACCTCCTTGGTCTGGGCACACACAGGTCGCAGCCCACGCCAACGTCGCCGTACGCGACGGCCATCACACCCTTTGCGGGCAACACCCATGAGATCAGCAGCGAATGGCAGACGGCCGAATTGCGGCGTCGCATGAACTTGATCAAGAATGCCAAGGGGTACATTGACTTGACCGAGGTTGCGTACGTCCGCCGCGCATTTGCCGATCCCGATGATGGGGATAGCGATGATCATGCCTTCTATGCGACCAGTGCCATCTCGTCCATCGCCGCTTCCTCGTCCACACCGCTTTTCCATGGCCACGAGGCCTCCTCAAGCGCGCATCCTCGTCGACAGCACGGCAGTCTCTTGGAATTGGTCATGAACAATGGCCTGTGCATCAAGCTCAAAGTAGGTCAAAAAAAAACAAAAAAAAGAATGGAAAATGTGATTTGACGCGTCTTTGTTATTTTTTTTTTGCACCAGGCATTTGACAATTCGACTTGCGAGCAATGGGTGACGTGTCTGTCCAACTTGATCACGTACTACAAGGCGCATCTCGAAGCTGAGCGCGACGTGTATTGCGATCAGCCCAATTTTACCACTCCAATTGACACGCCATCACAAATCACATCATCACCACCGGAACCCAAGGTCGACACACGCATTTGGAACCTTTGCATCTTTGAACAATGCCAGGATGTCGCGGTAAGATGCTTTTTTTTTTATTATGATTGGTGGCAAAAAGTATTCAATTGGTTTTTTTTTCACTAGAAATCGGGAATTCTGTACATGCAACGCGACCAGAGCGTGTTTAGTCAGCGCCAATTCATTCTGACGGCCGATGGGTGGCTGCATTACTATAATGTGTACGCGCGGTCGGCGACGACGGGCGAACCCGAGGTGACCGCAGTGCATGAGCGCAAATCATCGTTTGATCTTGCGAATGCATACGTGTTTTCGGGCTGGGCATCGCGTGCCAGGCACCGTGGACGCGCTGGCGGTGGCGGTAGCGGCGGTGCGGGAGGTGGGCGCGCGGCGCTTACTGGATCTGGAAGCGACGCGTGGAACGACGATCGGCCGTCGCGCCTTTTTGCCAATGGACTCATTGCAACCGACGCGAATCACGAATGCTCGTTCACGCTGTGGTTCCCCAAGCCGCGACGTGTCTTTTCACCCAAGCGCCAGCGCATCCTTGTCTACCCCACAGACCAGCGGTTCAATGCCAAGGGCACACGCTTCCACTTTTTGGCCGCCAATCGCCAGGCAAAGGAAGAATGGGTCAATGTTATCAAAATCGTCCAAGAACAGCTCCTGCGCGAGGCAATGGCACCGCAAAACACCGACACCGACGCCTCATAGATTGCATCATCCTTCTTTTTGGCATAAAGAAAATCAACATTCATGCATACCCCCCCTTTTACATTCATGCACATGGAGCATGCACATAATTCATGCACCTTGCCATAAACTCCGCAAACGCGCCACTTGGCCCGTGCGCTCAAGCAATGCATCAAGTGTTCTTTTTTTATGGTGTTTCTATTGCATAAATTTGAATTTAGCCGGGATAAATAAAGTCCATGAGGAGCTCTTCGTTGGTCTCCAGGTCCCTGAGAGCCACAATTGTCAGTTCGTTGGTGTCGCGCGAGAATTCCATCTTGACATTGGCATTGCCGGCGGCAGCTTGACCAAGATACGTCGAAATCTTGTACAAGCCCACGCCAATGACGGCCTGACTCGCCAACGCTGGGATCACGCGATAGGGCTCTTCCATCTACTCGAAAGAAAAAGGTGAGCGAGTCGTGTCGCGTCATGATTTATGTTTTTTCTCCCTTTTTTTTCTCTGTTTTTTACCAATGTGGAGGTCGATGATTCATTATCGTGCGAATCGGCGATGGAGGAGGGCGTCGTTGAGCCTTGTGCATCATGCACAGGGTACGTGTTGTAGGTGAATTTGCCCTTGAGCATAAGGTATATGTCGTCGGTCAGGAATTCGTCAATGCCGGGCACCTTGTTGGTCAATGCATCCTTGATAAGTTGCATCTCAGCCACGGTGTTATCGGTCGACAGTGTCTCCAGATACCGGAACCGATCTATGTGGTCCCAAGACGAGATGAATGTGCCATTTGCTTGGCTTTTTTGCGCTTCTTCTGCCACCATCGACGCCAGAAACCTTGCAATCATGTGAGGATACAGATCTTCATGTCCATTTTTGTTGCCTTCATCGCTCATGGACGCCCACAGCTTGCTTTCGCGGCTGTCTGCATAGTGGCTCGTGCACAAAAATTGGTGCTCCAGCGTCCAGCTCGACCGCTGACATCCCACGCTGCAGAATCGCACATCGCAGCTTGTACACGCCACGACTGCGCTGTGGTCGCCGTCGCCATCCAGGGGCAAAAAGCAGAAATGGCACCGCGTGCCCTCAAACCGCGGAAACAAAGCACACACCATAGGGGTCTCACGGTACACGACGTGACCCGCGCCAATAGGCCCACGCGTCACGAGACCGCGCCGCACAGACCCGTCCGACGACAAGGACGGCAATTCGGCAAGCGTCACATTTGTCTCCTTGGCAGGGAATCGCTCGTAAAACCCAAGCTGCATCTGTTTTTGCTGCATGGAGATAAAAAAAATACAAAAAAAAAAAAGTGGCGTAAGCACATTGACGCGCGTGGGAGGACGACGCATTGCAATTGTACCTCGAGGCTCATCACGCTGATGATGATCTGGAACACGGGATCAGGCACCGATTTTTGTAAAAGCATGATCAGGTCAAGTGGCTTGGGATACACCTTGAGTGCGCGGTAAAAGGGCAACACACTGTCATCGTAATATGCCTCGCCTTTGAATAAAAAAAAAAAAAGTGAAAGAAAATGAGTCGCGGCTTTCGAATTGGCCGTGAAAAATGTCTTTTTTTTTACCTTTTGCGACGAGCCCCTCGCCTTGCGACACCTGCGTCATGAAAAACGACTCCTTTTCCTCGGTCGACGTGGGGAACGTCTCCTTTGCCACCTGATCGAGCACGAATTGCACCAGTGCTTGAGGATCGCGCTTATGTGACGGGGCCGCTGGTGGCGTCAGCGTCGATGCCGACGACGAAATCTTGCGTTCACGCTTGGTCGTCGATGTCTTGCGCTCGCGCCGCGTCGATGCTGCCGTTGAAATTTTACGCTCACGCTTGGCCGCGCGTTCTGTATGATACCGCAAAATAATGAAAAAGGGGGTCAATTGAGTCTTTTTTTTTTTCGCCTGTTGCGCGCTCTTGAATGAGGCACAACAACTTACTTTTCTTTCTGTTGCCTGGTTTCTCGTCCTTATTCTCCTTTTGCACTGGTGGCCGAGTGTAAAAGTAAAGGGCGAGCCCTGTGGCTAGCAACACCGCTGTGCTAACAAGCGCAAGAGCCGCTGTCGTCCTTGTCTTGCCCTTCATACTCGCGCAACACACAGAGACGACACAAATAAATAAAAAGAAAAAAGGCGGAAGGAAAAGGGAAAAAGGGACAAAAATGGGCCGTTTGCCTCACGCCTCCTTGTAAAACCCAGAATTTGCCATTTCGGAGACCGGCCCGAGAGCGCAAAAGGATTCATGCGGACGCACGTGTGCCGATTTGGGCATTGAGCACACCGCCTTGTGTGACAACAATCATTTGAGTTGCGCCGGCCGATCTTTAATTATTATAGAGAATGTCACAATGCCAATTACACTACAATTCATACATTGTAGCTTTTCAAATTTTACCCTAAGTGTATTCAATGGCCAACATCCATAGCGTGTTAATATTTGAGAGAAATCGGACGACAGCAATGGTCAGCAAACCCGTATTTACTCCTTTTTTTCGCCTTTTGCATGCTTTGCCTGAGTTTGTCCCATCTAAATAGCGCCAAACTTGTCGTCTATTCTTTGATTCACTTGTAGATCAAGCATTGAGAATGATGAGTCGGTTACATTATCAAGAAAAGCACAATCAAAGATTTTTTTCGATAAAATGATCCTTGTAACGAATTTTTACTTATCAATTGAGCTTCTTTTTTGTTTGTTGACGACGACGCGCACGCTGAATGGTATGATTGGGGAGTAAAAAAGTATCATTTTATTTGAATATGTACAAGTAAGAAAAGCGAAGAGGCCGCGGGGATCAAGTAAAACAATTGAAAAGTATGCAAGAGTCAATGAGGGCATTGATGGGGATGGTACGAGCAGAAAAAGAGACGAGGAAAAGCGATAAAATAAAAGGGACGGGGTGACTAGTCGTCCGTGACAGAGGGGGAAGCGGCGCTTTGCGACTGTTTGGAGAGTTTCCGAGCCTGCGCTTTTCGCTCCTTTGCTTCAAGCTTTGCCTGGCGCTCCTTGTCCTTCATTTCTTCACGGAGACGGCGCTTTTGCTCGCGCTCGGCAAGCTTCTTTTCCTTTTCTTCCATCTTGAGACGGCGCTTTTCGGCACGCTCAGCGAGGATTTCCTCGGTGGGTCGCTTGCGCTTGGCCTTTTTGTCGCTGGCCGCATAGTCCTTTTGCTTTTTGCGGCTGCTGCTGGACGTGCTCTGCTGCAATGGTGGGTACCGCGGGCGTCTGTAACGAATATTTGTGTTGAATTCGTCCTCAACGAGCCTTTCCTCAGCATCCGCCAGCTTCTGTTCAAAGTAGGGCTGCAGCAGCCCAATCACCTGCTTGCTCGACGTCACAGGTGTGAATGGCGGGCGTGGTGGATACTTGTACTGCGGCTCTGTGTACACAAAAAAGAAAATAATTGTGTTAAAATGTGATTCCACGTGGTATTTATGCTATTACCTTTGCTGGAAGGCGTCAACGCGCTCTTGTTATCCTTGTTGCGCCCAAACCACAGACGAGCGGGGATCTAGACGTAAAAAAAAGGGGGGTCAGGCGCATGAACGCGTCGTTTTCGCTTCAAAAGCGTGTTTTTCGCGTCCTTCTCTTACGGAGGATGAATGGAGGCCAAGTTCTTGATCAAGGCCGAGGTCCTTGAAGCCAAAGTAATCCTCGCCCAAATCTTCACCAAAGAGACCACTTGAAAAGAATAAAACAGGTAACGTGAGTGCCTTTTTTTTCGCCCAAAGCTGAGAGAAAACGCGTGCTGGCTGCTTACGTGACAAAGGTATCATCCTCCTGGAAAATGGCATCTTCATCCACGGCCGTGTTTTCCTCGGCCGAGCCCTTGAAAAGTTAAAAAAAGAAACGGTGAATAAAAGAAAAAACACGGAAAAGGAGGATTTACATTGACAAGATCTTGGTAAGATGACTGTAGCCGCCTGTGCACGTCATCCAGTCGATAGCCATAGCGCTCGACATCGTCGTGGATATAAGTGTCCAATTGCGTTAGTTGCGTGACGCCATTTTCGTACAGGGTATGCAACAAGATTTCCTAAAACGCGGCGTCCTGATAAGCATGACGCGTCTTTTGCGAATTTTTTTTGTTTCTTACCTCGCTGGACATTTTGGTGCTATAGTCGTCCATGTAGGCACGCAGCACTTTGCCCATGTTGCTGATATAATCGACGGCCACGTCATTGATGACGCGCAGCGCATTGGCCTGCACACCCTCGAAGCCGGCATGCGCGAGCAGCTTGGTGGTGATGAGCTGGAACAGGTCGCGCGCGGTGTTGTCGTTTAGGATGAGCGCGGGCGGCTCAATGATGGCGCTGTTGCTGCTGCTGTTGCTAGAGAGTGGATCGACGAGCGTGGT
This sequence comes from Gongronella butleri, assembly GCA_025201375.1. Classification (NCBI taxonomy): domain Eukaryota; kingdom Fungi; phylum Mucoromycota; class Mucoromycetes; order Mucorales; family Cunninghamellaceae; genus Gongronella; species Gongronella butleri. The sequence goes on along the minus strand of JAIWZP010000023.1, from coordinate 112,355 downwards.
GGCGGATGACGACGGCAATGGGCTAAGCCCGCTATCCGTAATGGCCAAATGCTTGTGGTCGACGGGCAGAGGCGACAATGTCGTCATTTCGGGAGTGTCGGCGTCTTCATCAAAGGCAATGGTTGCCAGCTACGCGTAAATAAATAAATAAATAAAATAAAAATAAAAATAAAAATGCGAGTGTTAGCAACTCATTGTGAATAGCCATTGCCTATGTTTCCAATTTCTTACCGAGGCATTGTTGCGAATGGTCTTGCATTTGGCGTAAACACGGCGAATTTGCAAAAGACAGCTGATGTTTCGATCGATCAAGGGATTGAGGCCATGGTTGGGGAAAACAGCGACAGGATGGACACCCACAGAAATGTCCGTGTACCTATTGAACGGCAAAACATAAAAAAAGGCGGAAAAAAGAGAACATAGGGAAAATAGGAAAAAAAAAAGTGAGAATTGGGCTTGTTTTTTGATTTTTTTGAATTTTTTCACGCGTTTTATCATACCCCTTGTCATCGAGCGCTGGAGGGAGGTCGTCCATGGCGGAGTCGATGGAGTTTTTGCGCAGCAAGCGTGGCTGGGGCTGTGATGCGTGTCTGTCGCGTTTGTACTCTTCGTTCAGGTGGTCTGGCATCTCGGGGACACCCGCAGTGATCTGGTATTCTGGCAAAAAGAGATCCTGGCGCGTGGCATCGTCGTCGTCGGCGTGTTTGGGCTTTGCGATCTTGCGTGAGAAGAAGGCGTCGAGGATTTCGTCATCGCTCGAGTCGAGGTCAATGTCGTGGTCGTACAGACTCGCGTCTGCGGGGCGGCGGCGGTCTGTCCATTGGATGAGATTCTTGTCGGGGCATCGGATCAGTTTGCGCACGACATTTGTCTTGTCGTGCACATGCTCCATCATCGAGAAGCGTTCCATGGCAATGGTCGACCGCACAAGCGCAACCTGCTCACCAAACGGCTCGTGGCTCTGGTCCATCCAGTCGCGGACCAATTCGGCACGCGTCTTTTTCGTCACTTCGCGCCACACTTGGTCGCGCAGATCGGCCAATTCCAGGTCCTTTTCATCGTCATCGTCGTCCCTGTCCGCGACCTGGCCCTTGGGGTGCTTGCCGCCGTATTTGATGTGCGCGTCGTACACAGCAGGCGACATGTCGCGGTCCGTGTCGCCCGCAATCGAGTCCGTCGGCGCAGCACTCGATCCGCGTGTCAAAGATCGCTCACGCGATGCCCGATCCGTCGATTCTGCAGGCGCAGACTCGTCCTTTTTCAGCTGCTTCATCGGCTGCTTGTGCTTGCCGGACGACTTTTTTTAAAAAAGAAAAAGAGGGGAAATAAAGCACAAATGAGCATCCAATGGCCTTTTTTTCAATTTTTTCAATTTTTTTCCATTTTTCTCCAATTTTTTTCTTTACCTTGCCAGAGACGCGTCCCTTGTCTTCCTGGTCATCGTCGCTCGCGTCGTCGCCATCGTCCTCTGGCTCGGGCTCGTTTTTATCCTTGATGATGATGTTTGGCACGCGACCAAGAAGCTTGTCGGTCCTGCGCCGCATGGCCGCGGCATGCTTACGATACTCGCTAGCCGGATTGGTGTTGTACGCAAGGCAATTGTCGTAAATCAGATACAAGTCCTCTGCAAATTGGTTCTTGGACTTGTATTCCAGCTGCTTCAGTTTCTTCGACACCGTGCCAAGATCCATTGGGCGTTTGATGACTATAAAAAAAGTTCTCCAATGAGAGCATGTACAATGGGCAATTGGATCAAGAGCAAACTTACTGTCAAAGTAGTCGGGTGCCTCGCGCTTGCTGACTTTGTTCAAAAAGGGGCCCGAGTGTTGCTAAAAACAAAAAACAAAAAAAAAAAAAAAAGGTGAGAAAAATGAGCCATTCAAAGACCCCACCACGCATGCTTGTGCTTACAGTGTAATTCTTGAGGTCCTGGAGAACTTTTTCCATGGCATCATAGAGCTCCTCTTGGCCCTGCTTATCGTCGTTGGCCCATTTGGAGCGATGAGGCTTAAAATCGGAGAGAAGATCCTGCAATTCCTTGTCACTTATGGCCGACGTGTCACGATTGGCGGTGATGCCCTTGAGAAGATACTTTAGCGTGAAGTTGCCGTCCGTGTTGAACATGGAAAGCTGAAAAAAAAGGAAAAAAGGGCGATCAGATAAGCATGACAGGGCGCGACGCGTCAAAAATGGGTTTACCGAATGATCTTCTGTCTTTTCCTTCTCTTCCTCTTCGTTCAATGCTGCTTGTGCTTCGTATTCCTAAGTGTAAAAAAAGAAAAATGGGAAGGTTGAGCACACATGACGCGTTTCTGGCGGCGTGGACGCGTGGTTCGTTTGTTTTTATGTTTTTACCTTTAGTTTTTGCTCGTCAATCATGACGGCTTGGTCAGATTCAAGCGAGTGGTAGACATCCAAGAGCGGGATCTTGTCGGTATCGGTGGTATTGATTTGTGACGCATTTTTGTCGATGGGTGTGTCCTGATCGTCTGTGTGGCCATTGGCGTGATGCATGGGCGTGGCGCTCATGGGCGTCGAGTGGCGCTCGGGTGTCTGGTCATTGGCGTCATCGTCGTCTTGGTGATCTTGCATCTTTTTGAGCTGTTCGATGCGCTGTTGTTCAAATGCGTGCTTGGCGAGATCAATGTCTGCCTGGTCAGGCGGCGCGAGGGCGTGTGCCTTGGCTGCCAATTGGCGCCAGTCGACTTGCAAGTGTTGGCAACAGGGGCGATTCGCGTGGAATAAATGCGGAATGAACTGCTCATACAGCAAAGCGCGTACGCGGAACGACGACGTGTCCAATTCCGTCAGCGGCGAGTCCGTGGCAAGCGCAAGGAACGCCACCCACTGTGCTAGCGTCTTGGTCGCTTGCTCAAAATACTCGCCTTCGGATGGCGTCAACATGGACACGTGCTGCTTCTTCTCCACGATCTCCTTGGCAAGCACAAACGATATCTGTGGCCACAGGTCCGAGTAAACGTACGATAGCATGGAGAGCGGTGGACACGAGGCAGCAACAAAAACAAAAACAAAAAAAAAGACGCTCACACACGCACACAGAGAAAAAAAAAAAAAAGCAAAGAGCAAAAAGAAACCGAAAGTGAGTGAAGAAAAAAAAAAAAAAAGATGAATTGTGTGTGGCCCAAGGGGAGATCCAAATAGAATTGAGACTTGCTTGTTTTGGACCGCGCCCTTTTGGCCGCATTTTTGATCGCCCCATGATGAGCCGATGCGCACCTTTTTCTTTTCTTTTCTCTTTTTCTTCCCGTTTCTTTCTTTTTTTTTCATGTCCTATATTTCTTCTTTGAACCTGCTGAACGCCGATTCGCCCGTTCTCAACAAAGAAGAGGGCTTTTCGGACGACTTGTCATTGTGGGCCAATGCCCAATTCACCTTTGACGTCGCGCCCGGTACAGCTCTTCACGACGAAGACAAGGAAAAGCTCTTTGGTACGTACATGGCTTTTGAAAAGAGAAGAAGAAATAGAGGAATTGGGGCACTGACAATCCATTTTCTAGGAACGACGCAGGCACAACCATCGCAAGAGCCATCGCACACGCCCTATCTTGCGAATGATTATCTTTTGACGTCGACCGCGATGCTTGGGCTGCCTCGTCTTGCACCCGCACCTGCCGATCCTTTATCCGTGCCCAACCCCGCCCTCGTCATGCCATTGCCTGCTGCTGCTGCCGCCAACAACGACGACGACGACACTCAATCTCTCGTTTCGCCTGAGGATGATAAGCGTCGCCGCAACACTGCCGCATCCGCGCGCTTCCGCCTCAAGAAGAAGATGCGTGAGCAAGCCCTTGAGCAAAAGGCAAAGGACATGTCGACCAAGTGCGAGCAATTGGAGCATCGCGTCCGCGAACTCGAGATGGAGGCAAAATGGCTCCGCGCTCTCGTTGTCGAAAAGGACCCAGCCCTCCTGCCCAACAAGCAATGAAAAAGACAAATCGCCTCCCTCTATGAAGAGGGCACAGTCAAAGCGGCCCATGGCATAACGGGGGGACCGCTTGCAATGCCCACTGAAAAAAAAAGAAAAAGAAAAAAAAAAGACATTTACCGCGTCCTGCTCTGTTTAGTTCTCTGCCCCCCTCCCATTTTTTTCTTTTTGTATGAAATCGATCACCACATTTTTTTCTTTTGGAATCTTGTAAGCTCCTCTTATGCTTGATTTATGCCCCCCATGACTGTATGAGTGCTATTTGTGCTTTTACAAATAAACATCCATTTTACCTTGTGATCCTACGCAGCAAAAAAAGGGGGGTCGTCAATGCGGCCATTCACATCATGATTGGATCGCCACCCGAAATCTGTCGCAATTGCTCCCGCAGCTCACGCCATCAGGCCGCCCGCCGCCCTGATTGGCTTGTCAATCATCTTGGCCCTATTTTCCTTCATGCAAAATGGTCGCGCACACAACTCGGACGCTGATTGGCCACGTGCCACCGTTGCACTGAAGATCGCTATATAAAAAAAAGGGACGCCTCACATTGTACCGTTGATTTGGCAAAAAGTGACAGAAAAAGAGAATGCGACGACAACACCGATTCAATCAGGGACTAGAGGCACGTGCCGAATGGCTGCAGCATGAAAAATGCTGACATGCACAACAGAAAAAGTGATTGGAGGGGCACACTGAACCATTTCACACCCGCAGACCCGCAGACCCGCAGACTTGCCTTTTTTCTTTGCTTTCTTGCATTGACTTGTGCAACACCGGCAAGCTCTACCTTGTGCACCATGCCCATGCGACGAACAGCGATGCAATGGTGCCAAAGGGGACGTGATTGTTAGGTTGCTTGCCTTTTTGCAGCGTGAAAACGTGGCTTATGATGCTGATCCGGGCTTGCGCACGGGGCTCAGCTCTTTAAAATCATGAAAAAATCGCTTTGCAACGCACAATCCACTGTCGCAACATATAAACAATACAGAAAAAAAAAGTAAAAAGAGCGAGGTTGTTCATCCAGGCTCTCAAAACGGCTTGTTATTGGTCCTTCTCGTCTAAACCCGGCCTTTCGGGTTTATGGCAGGCTTCAGGGGGGTCCCACTTGCCCAGAGCAAGCGTCGAGATCAAGCGTTGGCGCGCTCGGCGCGCTCGGCACAGCGTGTTTGGCGCGCCAAAGGCCTCCAATGCCGCTTTTTGAAGGCTGATCCACCCAAAAATCTTTTCCACCAGCCGCCACGCGCTCTTTGTCACCCACGAGCTACTTGATCCATGAATCATTTCATCGTGGGTACCATTTTTACGATGAAATTGATGTGGGGCGGGAAAAAAATGTGCCTTTTATGTCTTTTCAAACCTTAAAATGGTGATTTTCTTTGGATCTCCCCCTTTTTTTGAATTTTTTCTTCTTTTTCTTCCTAATTCCACTGTTCCGTCATCAACAATGTCAGCCGACAAGAACAGCAGAGAGTTGCCCTTGCAACCAGAGAGCAATGCCACAGCGCCTACGTCATACCAGTCGATCACGCCTGCCAATGACATCGAGGACGTCCCCCAGAAGAATCAGATCGATCCCGTGGTAGAAAAGCGCCTCTTGCGCAAAATTGACTTGCGGTACGGGCCACGAAAAAAAAAAAAAAACAAACACGCGTCCGCTCATCGTTTTCTTATCTTTTATTCATTAGCATTGTGCCGTGGGTAGCCATTCTGTACCTGTTGCTCAGTCTCGACAGAAACAACATCGGCAATGCAAGATTGGGCACCTTGGAGAAAGATTTGAACCTTGTTGGAAACGATTATTACACCGCGCTCACCATCTTTTTCGCTGGTAAAACAAATTCGAGCATCTGATTGGCTATTACTCACACTGAACGCACCCCGCACCCCCTTTTTTTTTTTTGACTGCAGGCTACGTGATCTTTATGATCCCATCCAATCTGATGCTCAAATGGTACCCAAGAATGGCTCAATGGCTGATCGCGGTACAAAATGGCTTACTTTTTGCGCTTTTTTCCATACAGGGTGAAGCCATCGCGATGGATTGCTTCGACCATGATTCTGTGGGGCGTGAGCTCTTTATGGTAAATCATTTTTCTGCTGCTCATTCTCGGAGTGGCATTTTTAACCACTCATTTCACTCCCAGCCAAGCTTTTACGCACAATGCTGCCGGTCTGATTGCCTGTCGCTTCTTCCTCGGTGCCTTTGAGAACGGCGTGGGACCTGCGTAAGAAATGCACGAAAAAAGAAGATGGTAAAAGGGGTTCCAATTCCTCTTTGGATTTTAGGACACCATTGTACCTCAGCTTTTGGTACCTTCGCGAGGAACTGGCCTTAAGAGTAAGCAAGACGTGGTATTTTTTTTTTTTTTTTGCCTCTCATGCAATTGCTCATTGTTTTGTGTATCATAGATTGCCATTTACTTTGGTGCGTCGACGATCGCTGGTGCCTTTGCAGGTAAATTTTGTCCGAGGACCATCATCCATCGTGTAACCTTGTTTTTTTTTTTTTTTTTGCCACTAGGTGCCATTGGCTACGGCGTGCTGCGCAATCTGGAAGGAGCTCACGGCATTGCCGGTTGGCGCGTAAGTATTCATTTGAGAGCAATTAGAAAGGAGATGCCGTTTGAAATTCCTCATGTTATTGTTTTTACAGTGGTTGTTCATTGTGGAGGCGATCCCGACGATTGTGTTTGGCTTTTTGACCTACTTTGCGCTGCCCAATTTGCCAAGCTCCAAGAACAAGATCTGGTTGACGCCCGAGGAGCGCCAGGTGGCCATTGATCGCATTGAGCAGGGTGGAAACAACGACACCAAGCCATTTGACAAGAAGCAATTCACCACGGCATTCTTGGACTACCGACTTTGGCTCGCGGTCCTTATTTACATTGGCCTGAACGTCTGCCTTGCCAGCTTTGCCGTAAGCTCAAACATGCAAAACGCCACGCGACGCGTCGTGACCATTGACACGCCCCTTTTTCTTCTCTCTCCGCCGCAGGTGTTCCTGCCCACCATCATCAAGGACCTCGGCTTCACCTCACTCACCGCCAACCTGCTGACCATCCCGCCTTACGTTATTGCCTGTATCGTTGTTTTCATCATTTCGTGGAATTCCGATCGCACTTTGCAGCGCGGTAAGAAAGAGGAGAGCAACGAAAGAAACATTGTATGACGAAGAGACTCACACCGCGCTTTCAACGGAAAAAAAAGGTTATCACATCATGGGCGTCACGTCCATTGGCGTCCTGGGCTACATCTTCTTGCTGGTAAGCCAAAACGTGCCTCTGTCTTATGTCGGTGCCATCTTGGCTGCCACCGGCATCTACCCAAACATTGCGCTCGTCCAGGCTTGGTAAAAAAAAAAAAAAAAAAAAAAAACGGACAGTGTGGCTGCGCCTCTCGCGCATGATTTATCCGCTCATCTCTTTTTTTTTTCTTTTGGCGACACGTAGGGTGGCCAACAATTGCCTTGGCCACACCAAGCGCGCGACCAGTCTTGCCATCGTGTCCATGGTTGCCCAATGTAAGTGCAAAAGAGTGTGATGCGACGGCAGCTGGAGACTAAATGGACCGATTTTATCATAGGTTTCGCGATTTTGGGCACGCAGATCTACCCCGCGACAGACGCGCCGCGCTACAGAAAGGGTCACGGCGTGTGCCTTGCCTTTATGGTCTTGGCTTTCGGCAGCGCCGCTGTGTTGCGCTTCATGCTCAACCGTGAGAACAAAAAGCGCGACAATGAGCACGGCAAACCCACCGTCACGCATCTGTCCACCCTGAAAGACTTTGATACGCTTTATGAACAGCACCCTCAATTCCGCTACGCCTTGTAATTAATTGTTAATCGTGTAATAAACGTTTTATTTCACGCTCCCATCGTGCGATGCGTTGCAGTAATTTCTTAAAAAGGCGACTTTTTCGGCAACGGGTAAAGATGGCTGCGAGCTGCCTATGTATGTGCGATATGCCCGATGATGATGGACTTGTCAAAAAACGCGCATTCTCTAACAATAATGCACGGAGTTCACATTCATCAGCCAGCGTAAAGTGACAAAGTCCGGGTTTGGAAAAATCAATATGTACAGTACGTACTGTATTATACGTACAGTACGTAGTACGTAGTAGAAATGGAATGATACAAACATGGAATGACGCCTAAAAATCGTTGAGAAATAAAAAAATACTCCCAAGCAAAATCATGATTCGATTGCAACCAAAAAAAAAAAAAAAATTGCCACGTAGCCATATCAACATCTCTTTGAAGGAAATTTTAAAAGCAGCAGAGGCTGCTGCTTCTTCTTTTTCTCAGGCCGCCGTTCTCGAGATTTGCACCATTTTCACGAATTGTCACAAATTCAATACGTAAAAAAAGTCAACAAAAATCATTTAGGTATACCGGTGTTGTGTCTGGGCAATCCTTAGGTGAAGTGAGAGACAAAAAAAAAGAGCAATTGGGGCACCAAACACCAAGAAAACGCGACAAACGCGTAAAAAAAATAAAGCAGGATAAAAACCTTTAATGGGTGTTAGTGCACTATTAGGGATATGGATATGTGGACTTACCACTGGCAGACAGTGGTTTAAAACGTGCAAAGTAAAAAAAGAAAAAAAAGAAAAAAAAGCAAAAGGATAAAGAAAGAAAGGATATGGGCTGCGAAAAGCAAGAAAAGGGCAAAAATAGGGAAGAAAAAAAAAAGGAAAAGGAAAAAGGGGCACACAAAAAAAAAGCACATTCCTGACACCGGTACAGTATACAGTAATTCGATTACTGTATCATAATACCTCCCTCCCAGCAGCCTTTGGCTAGTTCTCATCACTATGATACTGTATTTTCATATCATACAGTATTTCCACGCTGCTGTGCCTTCTTGTTTTAACAACAAGCAAGACGTTGAGAACCGAAGTCGACTGCTGGATCGAGGATCGTTGTTGTGCAGAAGAAGATGAGTCCAAAATTTTGACATTTCCACAAATTCAGCACAGTCTCTTACGTACGTAAAATATCATAGTAATGCTGTATTTTGTGAATCGCGATAATGAAAATGGCACAGATCGAAAAAAAAGTGACGCACTCGCATGTCATTTTCTGATTGTCTGATCATCCGCCCGATGATAATGGATGAACGATGATGAACTTTGCACGCTTGTTGCAAAAGTCGATCAAACGTTGGATTATTAATTTTCAAACTCAATTTTCTCGACAACTGGAAAGGCAGCCAACATCCCAACAATGGTGCTTTTAACGTGTCAAAAGCATCTGTTGAATCTCTACTGGAGGATGGTCAGAATTCCATGTTTGTGGCATTTTCAGGTAGACTTTTAATAAACTCTTGGTAGTATTATGTCGATTGGATGAGTGGGGCCACAGAAATCATAGCTCTCCACCACAGGGGGTGGCGAACTATTAGGGGGATTGCCCCACTTCGTCACCCCCCATTTTTATCAGAAAATCATAGACACTTGGACAAGCAATGGACAAAAAAATTTGGGATTTACAAATATTTTTGGCCGCTCGCCACTGTTGTTGTATCGAATGATGAGATCAGTTTCATCGATGGACGGCTAGAACGTAAAACAACTCGCTCCAGAGAAAATACATTTTTTCAGCAAAATCTTCAATTGCGATTTGCTCGACAACGGTCTAATAAACCTATGATTTTCATTCCAGTTTTACTAACAAAAAACAGGGGTGCAAAGCATCTAATGGGATAATTTGCAGTGTGCTACTAGCTTCAGTTTTAACTTTTTACATCGGTCATTTCACCAGGCTGCTGCAGCCCACCACTCAGCAGCGTACAAAAATGTGCAAAAGAAAAAAAGAAAAAAAGAAAAAAAAGAAAAATTCCATGCAATCCACGCACTTAATTTGGAAGTGTCAAACCTTAAATTTTTGCAAAAAAGTTCGCACCAAAGTAGGCACTTTCTCTCCGTAGATCGCCGTTCATGCATCACTCTTTGGGCTTTTTTCTTACGTTGTTGATGTGACGATCCTCTGCTGGACCGTCCTCTTGCTGTGGTGTTGGGGCCCAACGGGCCAGCGTCTCGGGCGCAAGCACGGAACGCAAAGTGGGGCGGCGACGGGCCACGTCGACGGCCCGTTTAACAACGAGACGTTCGCGACGTGGTTGTTGTTGTGCGTGGCGTGAAGCAGCGCCACGGATATGGCGAGCGGGGCGCTCGTGGACTCTATTGGTAGGACGCATCTTGATATTGGTGACAAACAAGGAGTTTTATTGTAATAGCAAGAGGGGGGTTCAGGGGAGGAGAAACGGTGTTGAAAGGGTAAAGAAAAAAAAGAAAAGAAAAAAAAGGGGAAAAGGAAAGTGGCGGGTCTTTTATGTGCGACAAGGCCAATTGGTCTGCAGCCTTGGCGCACAGACAGATCGAGATTCCAGCGGCGCAGCAAAAGGAGAAAAAGCGGGGCAAAGGAGAAGATCGGCCATTGCTCGATGGGGAGAGCAGCTACAAACTTGTGAGAGGGTGCGTTTGAAAGCCACGAGCCATGGCCAGATGATGGTGTTGGAATTGGGCGGCGGCCAAAGGAAAATAGAAGGACTGGAAACAAAAAGGAGCGAAAGGGAGCAAGAAAAAAAAAAAGAGTTGTGGACAATGCTCACGAATTGGATCGTGACAGTTGAGGCGAGCGAGCGAGCTGCCATTTTGTCTGCCAATGGCCAATTGTCGGAGTTACCTGTTTGGGATGCATTGATCACTCGGAGTTCGAAATTTCGCAAATTTGGCATTTTCTGAGATTGAAATGAGTCACCCCTGAGTGACCCCTGAATTTTTCAAAAGTGGTCGTACTGCAGCGCTCTGGGGGTTCAAGCTTTTTTGTTGCAAAATTTGCGCTGATTGGGCTGCAGCCATTTTTGATGAGCGGGGTCGACCATGCAGATGATGGCGAGATGAAGGAAAATATACTGTATCATATGATCGTACAAATATGAGGTTTTTTGGCATTTTCGAGTCCAAAAAAAATCTGGCGGGTCCGTCTTGAGCACTGCTGAGCAGCTGTCATGGCCTACTGTGGTTTACGCCGCGACGCATTTTTCTTCGTTATGATACTGTAGCGGGCAGCTCGGCTGTAAAAAAATTTCTGGAGGCACAGCAGGCCGGCAAAATCTGAAAACGCGCTCTTTGGGTTTTAAATAATGGCAAATGTGTACGTTTTTGCGTCGTGTACTGTATCATACAGTAACGCGATGCTTCATGATGCAGTGCCTGAAGAAATGATATCATACTACTGTATGATACAGTACGGTATCAGACGGCGCGTGCACGCGTCTATCTGTTTCTGTCCACCGGGATTGAAACATGATGCAGTGATCATCAAGCAAGCGTGTTGTCATAATACAGTATTATTTGTGTGCACAAATCCAAAAAACGGATAAAAATCCTGCTTTTTTTGTGCAATTTCTCGGGCACTTGCTGAGATGCAAGCTAATTTTTTTACGCCTGCAGGGTTTCAGGGAACGTACTGTACAGTACAGTATGATGATACAGTAGTATGATGTTAAGCTGGGCCAATACCGTAACCGCATTCCACAGAAAGAAAGACGCACAAAATAATGCAACGCGACGAATTTTTTTTCTTGGGTCATCCTCTCATCCACGCCAGGTCCTTGCAAGTGCAATGAGGTGCCAGAAGAGGCAAACATGACGCTGATGAATAAAGTTGGTGTGGTGGTGCAGCTGACAAGTTTAAAGTTGATCACGTAGCTGGATGCCGAGAACAAGCAATTTACTTGGAAAATCGCATGTTTGCGATTAAAAATCGCTCATGGAACACGCGTCTTCTACGTACTGCAAGACTAGGTCGTTCTGCTGCGACTCTTGATGCTGCTGCTGGGAGTACACTGGTTCATAAAAGTATCGCAAGCAAGTTTTCTAAACTAATGCCAATTGTGGCAAGAGAGAGCGCTCGCCTGCCTTGTCGCAGCTCTCTGGCATCAGATTTTTCTTTATACATCCAGTCTCATCACAATGATTATCATGGGCACAGGACTAACTATTGTTACCTTTTTTTCAAAAAAAAATCAGTCGCCTGTCCCGACTTACCAGTTTTGGCCCCTTTCTTTCGCTTTTTTGTCACTTTTTCTTTTCCTCGATCAACAAGCCATCCATGGATGCCAAAACGGATGCAATTCAAGAGCGTCCATGGTCCCCAGTCGCTAACCAAGAGCCAAGCCATGGGACGGATTGGTCCAAGCAGCACGTCGCGTCTGAATTCTTTCCAGATGACAATGATCGCACCAAGCAGGGCCGTTCCTCGCGCCCTCGTTCTTTCTCACGTAGTGGCCCATCGCGCTCGACGTCGCGATACGATCACCACCATCGCCGGTCGCCACGTCATCACCGTCACCTGCATGATGACCGAGATGATGATCGAAACAAGCACCGCCACGCGTCCTCGTCGCCATCGTCTTATTATTACAAGCAGCCATCAAGCCCGGCGGAGCCAGTGCGTGGTCGTTCGCCCACGGCACGCGTCACCACGGAAAATGAGCAACAACAGCAGCCTCCCACCTTGAAATCGGTGTTGAGCTCGGTGCCGCGCGCATCCCCGTCCTGGTTGGCGCGCCACGATCATCACTCTCGTCATCATCATCATCACGGCGACGAGGATGTGGACATGGATGCGCCGTCCTCCAGCCAATCATCGTACTACCCCCACCACCGCTCGCGCCACCAGTCGCGCCACCATTCACGCCTCCACTCGCGCCATCGCTCGCGATCCCCGTATTACTCGTCGTCCTCCAAGCACCGCCGTCGCCATTCGCGTTCGCCGCAGCACGGCAGCTATGGCAGCAACTCGCACAATTATCACAGCGCGTCGTCGTCCTCGTATTACATGCGCAGCACGTCGCACTCGCTTTTCTCCAAGCGCTCCACCACCCTTTATGTAGGCAACATCCCCTATTACAACACGTTTGTCGAAATGTACGACGTTTTCCAGCAACATGGCGTCGTCACGGGCATGTTTGTGCCCAAGCTCCTCTACAATATGCGTAAAAATGTCGGGTAAACGCTGAAAATATCGATTGGGGGGGGAAGGGCGAGCCGCAAAAAAAAAAAAAAATCAAGGAAAGTTGACCCTCGTTTTTCATCCAGCTATGCGGTCGTTGAATATGCGCACCCCAATGATGCCGTGCGCGCGCTCCGCGCGCTGGATGGCAAGAAAATCCACGGCATCACTCTCCATGTCCAATGGAAACATTCGTAGTATCACCTCGAGACGCCGTAGCATTGCGTGAAATGTTCATGGAAAAACGTGTCTATTTGGGAATAAAAAAATAACATGCGAAGCTTTATTTGGTACAAGAAAAAAAGGAAGGGAAAGGGGAGGGGGGAATGCTAGAGTGCAATAGAACAGATACAGAAAAATGAGAGAAACAAGGATTGATAACTAAACGGGCTGCATGTAATTTCCTGGTACCAGGCCTCGTGCACGACGCTGGTTATCCATGATCTCAGCCTTCCACCAGCCATCTTTTTGCTTTTCGATGATGGCCAGCACGTCGTTGGCTTGGAATGTGAGCTCAGAGTCGATCTAAAAACATAAAAAGTCAGTGCATGTCCTTTTGACCATCTTAAACGACGACTTACGACCGCATCGTAGGCCCAAAGAGCGCGTGCTTTGTGGTGATACTCTGTGCCGTCAGGGAGACACTGATTGTCGTCGTCATTGGTGGGACTCTTATTGTCGGGGCGTTTGAAAAAGCTGCTAAAGAAGCCCTTGTTGTTGGCTGCGGCTGCGGCAACATTGGTGGTGTCGTTGATGTCGTTGATTTCGTCTGCAGGGGGTGCGCTCGGTTCCAGCGTTGGGTGATCTTGGTTAATCTGTTCCATGGTATCTTGATTGTAAGGTTGTGGCTGCTTCATGTCATCGCTGGATAGGAATTGGCCATTGGATGGTGGCTGCCGCGGGCCAGACACGCTGCCATATCGTTGTAGACCCGAGCGGGACGATGCTACATCACCTTGTGATGGCTTGGAAGCGTCATTGGCTTGCATGAATTCCGACATGGACGCGTGCTCGGCGTCGGCTGGCAAAGGCGGCTGATGCTGCGCATCCTGCCACGCGGGCGGCCGAATCCCTTGCACTTGTTGCTGGTGCAACGACGATGTGGAGCTGCTGGCAGAGGTGGTGATGGCTGGCGGCTTTTTGGTGCCTGAATTGGGGTCGTTGTTGTTGTTGTTATTGCGCAATGGGTGATAGGATGACACAGGACGCTGATTCTGCTGATTTTGCTGATTCTGCACATGTTGGATGGGTGGCTGGACGTCCATGGCGACAGGGGGCGCGCCATTGCCATAATAGCTATTGCGATACGCCTGTTTGGCAGGATTGTCCGTGTTTCCGAGTGGTGGTGGGTGCACCGAGTGGTCCAAATACGACGATCTTTGCTGGGTTCCGGTGCTCTGAGACGACAGGGATGACGATGACGATGACGGGGGTATGTGATTGTTGGTTGTTGGCTTTTGCGACTGTTGGCCCGATGGCGCACGTTTCGACGAGAATGTCCATTTTTCCTCGCGCGGCTTGGGTGCTCGTTTTTGTGAATTGTTCACCTGTTGCTGCTGGTAGCCGGTGGCGGGTGTGTACGACGATTGCGCGCCATTGGGCACGTTCCAATGGAATGGCTGCTGAGACCCGGCTTGGGTTGCATCAGATGGGCGATGCTGATGCTGTTGGGAGGGCGGGTACGATGGCGGCTCGACCATATGCACGCTCGATGAGATTCCGTGGAATGTGGTTGATGCTGATGGCTGTTGTTGCTGTTGTTGCTGCTGCTGTTGTGTTGATGTGGGTGTCGGGTGGCGCACGGGTGGCTCAATCACGAGCGAAGCTGACGATGCGTTGTTGGGCGCGTTTGACGCGTTAAAATACGGTTGCTGCGGCGTGGGCTCCACGACATGATTGGTAGGCAAGGTGTGCGCGGGTGGTGGCGGCGATTGGACAGTCGAAATGGCGGCCGGCACGTCGGACGCGACTGATTTGGGCGAATTGGCGGCGATGGCGGCGGCGGCATCGATCATGGTGGCACTCGCAATAGATGATGCAATGGATTTGCGTTTTTCCGCTGTGTGCACCGACGACGGCGGCGACGATGCGTCAATGGACGCCGTGGGGCTCGTGCCCATCGAATGACGATGCGGGTGCGTAGGCTGCTGCGAAGAATCCGAAAACGTCGTCGGCACCACGGCCATGGACGACCGATGACTTTTGACCGAATGGGGAGGCGACGTTGCCACGGCAGGGATCGTCGTGGTCGCAATCGTCGACGCATTGGCTCCGCGCGCAAGCATCGACTCGAGCTCCTCAAACGCCGTCGACACCGGGTCCGGCATGTGCGGCGACGTGGCCGACGTGGGCGATGGATATGTCTGCTCAAGCAAATCAGCACTTGTCCCAAATTGCCGAATCAAATGCTGGATGTCCTTGCTCACGCTCGTCTTTTCAAGACCCGTGCGGATACTCTCGCATCCCTTTTGCGTTCAAAAAAAAAAGAAAAAAAAAGAAAAAAAAGGGGGAAACAAACGAATGAGTTCAATTTTTGCCTCCAATGGCTGCCAATTGCCATCCATCCTGGCTGCTCTGCCTCGTCAATTTCGTCCAATTGCTCTTACCCTATCATCCACAATGTACACACTCGACATCATGTTGGCAAATCTGGCAAAAATACACAAAAAAAGATTAAAATCATTCTCTGCGCTTTTTTGATGCTGCCAAAGTTGCTTACGCCCACAAGTTGCTACGAATAAAGTTGATGCGTCGTTCCTCCAGGTCCTGGAAGATGTCACATGTTGACTGCCAATCCGCTTGGAACTTGTGCATGACCTCGTCTAATGTTTCAGTTGTCGATTGCAGCTGTTGCTCTGCAAGGTCGTACAAAAATGCCAAGTCAGTCATGCTTTTGGGTCGTGCCGTCTTTTTTTTTTCTATTTTTTTCCGCTCTAACCTGCTAGTGCCATGGATGTCTGTGCAATTTGAGTGTCCTCGTTGGCCTAAAATAAAAAAAAAAAGCGTGTGATGAGCTACCCTCCCCTGTTTCTGCTGTCGATCGCCATCCTCACATCCCCCTGGGCTGTGCTTCACCTGCTTCTTTTGTTCCAAATTGGCCATGGCCTCGCGCTGGGCGTCTTGCATCTAACAATCAAATGAAATGATGAAAAAGGGGTCGGTCAGCAAGGAATCCATAGTAATAAGGGGTTTTTTTTCTTACCTTTTGCACGTGAGCAAGGTGCACATTTTTTAGTTCCCTGGATTGGTCGACCTGCTGGCTTCGCTAAAAAAAAAAAAAAAAAAAGAGAGAGAGAGGAAAAAAAAAAAAAAAAAGGCGAACAATCAAAATCATGATGGTTCTAAAAATACCCTTTCCCCACCGAGCCCAAATCGCAAAGCTTACAGCGACAATGACTTCGGTCTGATCCTTCATGAACGACGCGAGCGGCGCATTGAGCGTGTGTGTCAATTGATCCGCCATGTCAAGGTGTGCGCGCGCCGTCGCCTCAAACGCAAGGGGGACACGCTCCAGCGACGCTCCCAACGTGCCTTGCTCATGTTCCCCCAACGCGAATTGCGACAATTCCAGCATTTGCTGCCCGTAATCGCGCTCGATCTGCGCTCTAGTGAGGAAAAAACCACCAATTCAGAAAACATTCGTCTTTCAAATCGCCCAATGCCATTACCTCTTCTCATAAATGGCGCGCAGCTCCGTGTACGTCCTTTCAGCGCCCTTGAGTCGGGTGCCCAGAACGTCGATCCCGTGATCTTGCTCGTCCTGGGTGAGAAAAAGTAAGTCTCGGTCTTTTTTCACTTTTTTGTGCTCTGGTGCCTACCCTGAAGGCGTCTGCAAAGCGTAGGGCCGAGACAGGCATGGATAGACAATAAAAAATGGGCTTGTAAAAAAAAAAAAAAAGTAAAGAAAAAGAAAAAAAGTTGCACAACCCAGGTTTCTGTGCCTTGATATGCACTTGAAATGCGGAGACGAGACAGCCAGGCTAAAATCTATTTTTGGAACAAGGTCAAATGCCCTTTTTCATTCAGCGCGATGCAGGATGCGCTTTTTAGCTCCTCTTCTTTATCTCTTTTTCTTCATGTTCAACCAGTTCAAGGAACAAGCCGCCAAGGCCGCGCAGAGTAAAGGCAGAAATGCTGCAATTGTGCAAAAACACGTGTTTTAAACTTCTTTCTCCCGTTTTTCGCCAGGTGCCAGCCAATTTGGCCAGCAGGTCGGCAAGCAAGTGGGCGAGAGCGCCACCAAGTTTGGCCAACAGGCCAGCCAAGGTAGTTTTCAAAGGGCTGAGACGTGTGGAGCCGACAAAAAGTGGCTGACCATGCACGCGTTTTCTCTTTTTTTTTCTTTCTCATTTGCAATAGCCGGTCAGCAAGCGGGTCGCAGCGTGAATCAATTTGCTGAAAAGAGCAACGTGAACACGCCCATTCAGGGCAATCTGCAAGAGGAATGCGCCAAGGCGGCGCGCATCTTGCACCAATTCGTCGACAAGGAAGAGGTCGAGACCGGGTTTGACACCGTCATCCCCGTCGATGTCATTAAAAATTGCAAGGGCTTGGCCATTTTCTCGGTGATCAAGGCGGGCTTCCTTTGGTCGGGCAAGTTGGGCTCCGGTATCGTCGTTGCGCGCCTCCCAGATGGTCGTACGTCCTCACATTTCACGAAAAAAAATGAAAAAAAATGAAAAAAAAGGCGCGGGTACCTGACACACAATTGCGCTTTTTTTTTTTTTTTTTTGTTTCATCTTCCATTAGAGTGGTCGGCCCCCTCGGCCATTGCCACCGGCGGCGTCGGCTTTGGCTTCCAGGTTGGCGCGGATCTGTCGGACGTTGTTCTCATTTTGAACAGTGCTGAGGCCGTCGAGGCATTCAGCAAGGGCGGCAATGTCACTGTCGGCGGCAATTTGGCGGTAAGGATAATGGAAAAGAAAAAGAGGGGCGCGTGACTCACACAAACACGTCAATGTCATTAGGTCTCGCTGGGCCCTGTCGGTGCTGGCGCACAGGCATCTGCCGCGGGTGACTTTAAACAGGGCAAGGTTGTTCCCATGTACTCGTACACCAAGTCCAAGGGCTTGTTTGCCGGCGTGAGCGTCGAAGGCACCGGTAAGAATCTGCAAACAGGCAAAATGAAGCACGTGACTCATTTTTTTTTTTTAAAAAAAAGGGTTGGTTGAGTTGACCAAGTCCAACGAGGGCTTTTATGGCCGCCCTGTCAAGGCTGTCCAGCTGCTTCACGAGGCTATCGATCCCGCACGCTTGCCCGACGCCCAACCCTTATACGAGGCCATCCAAAAAGCCGAGAGCCGCGATCCGTACTAGTGGGCAGGCGCGTCGCGTGCTCAAATTCCCTTCTCCGCACCCCCTCTCCATACCTTTTTTTTAATTTAAGCTTACGTATGTATTACTTAGTTGTTTCGCCACTCCTTGGCAAGAATTGATTAAATTCGCCCTATCATATACACGCATCGCGTCACACGAGCGACGCGTCAAAAATGAAAAATGAGTCAAAGGCGCGCTTTTTCGTACGCGTCCTTTGCGACATGGAGCAAACATTGGATACATCTCCATCTAGTTTGACATGTAGCTCCCAAGCCGTCGAGTGTCCCGTCCAGAACATGTATCATAGACTCGGACACCCAAGAAAAATAGGGCATTTGTTATTTTACACGCACGCCACACGATAAATAATTGGGTTCCCCGCAGCCATGCTGTCAATAAGATTCCCAGATGTCCATTTTGGGCCATGCAAGTTGCTGCAGGCGGCGTGCATAGCGAAACACACTGAAACTTCCAATTTCAAATGCTAAAAGAAGCCAAATGGCGCCATTGATAGCCACCTCTGCATTCCAATGATGCATTGGACTCAAATGAAAGCCTGACTCATTTTCTATCGGTTTAGCTTGCAAGGCAAAGCGGCAATCATAAGAGGTTCCCTCATAACAGTGCCATTGGGCATGTACAGATGAAAATCGCCCCGTTTGCCGTCCTGCGCTACAAGTATCGACCAACAATGGATCTCTATGTGTTTATTTTCTTGTTGATATTATCATAAACATAGACCACCGTACACAAGCTGATGATGATAACACAAGCGAAACAGCAAAATCTAACCACCGCCAAAACTTTCTTGTGAATTGCTCATTGATTCGGTTCTGCCGCGCTTGGCGGTCGGTGAATGGTATATTGTCAGCGGAATCAACACACCAGAGGTAGTGATCTTCAATATAGTTATTATAAATGGGTTCCTGTTCCAGATTTTCGATGATTGCTTGCGCCTGTCGAATAAAGAGCGCGTCAATGCCATAAGATGCAGCGTAAAACAACGCGTAGAGAATCACAAATTCGAGCATCCAATAGAGGCAAAGCTGAATGATCGGCCCACGATCGCCAAATGCTTGGAGCAAAGCAGCGGGAAGACATACAAAGGCAATGATATACCCCCAATGGACCAAAAGCACTTGTCGGCGACCCGAGGACTTGACATAGACGTGATCAACAGCCGAATGCTCTTCTCGCTTGCATGCCCCGTCATCAATGGGCGTGCTCCTTCTATTTCTGGTCCTTGGGGTTTCAAATGACAGCAATTCAGCTTTGAGTGCACCACCGAAGAGCAACAGGGGATGCGACATTGTTAATTCACTGCGTGAATCGACGCGATCCAGCTGGCGCACGTCAAGCACTTTCATTTGAGAGTGAAAGACAAGGAAGAAAGGGAAATTGGAGCACATCTCATCTCGACTTTTTATAATGTCGCTCTATGTGTGTGTTATGTTTGATCAACAAAAGGTCACATGTGACGGGGGGGGGTCCTAAACGATACTACTGAACCCTAAGGAACCTAAACGATATTACGGAACTCAAAGTCAATAGCGATGATCAAGATGATCAACAAGTAGCATGCCTAATTCTGTGACTAAAAAGGCATAGCCACATGGACAATCTTCTGTTTCCATGCGTTTCTACAAGAAAAAAAAATGCTACCATTGAGGCGCGCCAGGGCCCGTATCCAGTAAGCCATTGCCGTGTCTAGCAGGATAAATTTACGGTGATGGCCTCGGAGTTCGTCATTGCATCTTTTTGGTGTCATGTTTGAGGTTTAATCTTTGTCGAAACAACACAAATTGCACGCTCAATGGGGAACACAGTTTTTTTATGGCAACCCTCCCATTGTCATTGCCTTCTCCATCTGTTTTTTTCCTAATGGGCTCCAAGAGCAATCGCGGCACACAATAAGGTTTTCAGCCACTGTGGACGCAATGAGACAGGGCAATGCAAGTGCGTCCGTCAATAACTTTCTCTTTTGTCAGGGTCCTTATCACACCGTCACCCACGTATAGCTTTCTGACACGCCTGTGTTGAAAGACTAGCGTCGAGGATTGTCGTGGCTGACTCCAGTCACAGAGAGAGAGAAAAACAGCACGATGAGGCATCTTTTACCAGCAATCGCCCCAGTCAGAGCCATCACAGCCCCCAACAATTGAGCTGCTTTATGTTACGCTCATCTGCGGAGGAGGGGGGTTTCGCGCGCGCCGTGATTGGCCTTTTTTGTTTGTGTCAAGAAAAAACAATCCGTGAAACGAAAAGTGTCAGGACAAAAAAAAAAAAACGCTCACACATTTTTTTTTCATGATATGATGCTTCACAAAAAGCAAGTATTTAGATCATGATGATCTTCAACTGACCCTTCGGTGACTCCGGTCCCTGAGCGACACATGGCTAAGCTTGTATGATAAAGATTGAATATTTGAACAAAAGATGACACATGTGCGGATGAGGGATACCATGAAGCTCAAGTGGAAAAAGATGGGTTTGGCCCCGACTTTTTGCTGTCATGCAATATTAAGCACCATTTTTGAGGCCCTCCTCCCCCATTTTTGAAGGCCCTCCTCCCCCATTTTTGAAGGCCCTCCTCCCTGCGCGTAGCTCTCTGAGATTCACGCATTTTTCGTTGAAATGGCCCAGAGTCGAAAATAGTACCTCAAATGCATATTACGCCAAAACCAGCCAATGAACTCACTTTCATCTCATTTCTGTCGGTGAATGGGGATAACGTGCCATGTGGTTGAATGGCGTGGTGATCTGAGGATCTAAATTTCTCACCCCATCTTCCAAATGGTTGACTGTACCCCTTGGGAAATCCGTGATTTTTGAAAATGGTGATTGCGCGCCATGCAGCGGTCGTAGCCCTTTCAGAGTGGGCTCATTCAAACAGGGAAGCTTGAAATTATTCGTTCAAAAGTTGGAAAATTTCCTTTGTAGACTGTAACGCCATGGACAAATTATCAAAAGGTTACAAAATGGCTCAAATCATCATGCTCTCGAGATCCTGCAATATAATCTCGACTTGTTTGCATTCCACATGACCAACAAACGTTCAAGACATCTGCACGTAGCTTGATATGCACGTCCCCGAACATGTAGTTTTTGTGCAATCAACAAATTCTTCATAATTATACTGACTCGAGGGTGACCGGCGTTTCCGTGATCTGCTCTCTGCCAAATTTTTACCTTCGTGGTCGAAAAGTCAAGTCCATGGAGTTGTTGGTAATGAAATCATGTCCCGTCTCGCAAAAAAAAAAAAAAAAGAAAAAATGCGCTGCAAAAGAAAAACAGATATTAGGCGTGATTAATTGAGGGACTAAATCCAAATCAACGATTAGCAAGGAGCGAAACATGTATTTACAGTAGTGGATGGAAAGCAATGAGGTGTACAATCGGGGATAAAGTGGATGTCTATTCAGATATAAAATGAAAGAAGAGGTAAAGAAAAAGGGACGGGGAAACCACAGGCTGCAATTTTGCTTATGACACTGTCCCCAGGATCTTTGTATCATAGGTATACATCTTGGCTTTGAGATCGGCTTGGCTGGGGGTGTGTGCGGATTGGCGCTGTGGGCAGTGTGTTTGGTGAGAGATCACAAATTCTAGGTTTAATTGCCAAATGGGCCATTACCGGCTATCTCTGCATTTCAAAGAGACAGAAATAGCCCATACGAAAGTCTGACTCGATGCTCTATAGTGCTGGCTTGCAAGGCACAACGACAGCACTACGAGTTTTCCTTGTAGAGCGCAATTGGATTTGCACTGACGAAAATCGCCTCCTTTATGATATAATACAGCCCGCTCTCTCTATTTCGAACATTAACTGGATACCCACGCGTTTATTTAATCCTTGTTGACATTGTTGTAAACGTATGCCATCGTACATAAGCTGATGATGACAAAACTAGCGAAAGCAGCAAAATCTAGCCACCGCCAAAGCTTTTCTGCGAATTGCTCGTTGATTTGCTTCTGGCGCGCTTGACTGTCGGTGAACGGTAAATTGTCAGCGGAATCAACACACCAGAGGTAGTGATCTTCAATATAGTTATTATAAATGGGTTCCTGTTCCAGATTTTTGATGATTGCTTGCGCCCGTCGTATAAAAAGCGCGTCAATGCCATAGGATGCCGCGTAAAACAACGCGTAGAGAATCACAAATCCGAGCAACCAATAGAGGCACAGCTGGATGATCGGCCCACGGTCGCCAAACGCTTGAAGCAAAGCAGCGGGAAGGCATACAAAGGCAATGATGTACCCCCAATGAACCAAAAGTACTTGTCGGCGACCCGAGGACTTGAGGTAGACGTGATCGACAGCCGAATGCTCTTCTTGCGGGCATGCACGGTCTTCCATGGGCGTGCACCTTCTATTTCTGGTCCGCGGAATTTCAAATGTGTGCAATTCAGATTGAAGCAGACCACCAAAGAGCAACAGCAAATACGTCGTGGTCAATTCAAGGCGTGAGTCGACGCGATCCAGTTGATGTACGTGAACAACCTTCATTTGGAAAGTGAAAGGGAAGAAAAAAGTGAAAATAGAGTATTTTACCATTCTGCTTTTTATTTTACTCCTGGATATTACCCCTGGACACACCACGTCTGAGTGTGTAACGTGCGATGCAGATGGGATGTGGGTGAAATTCTGGTCCTTTTTAGTACTTAAGTGATCAGAGGTCGGCTTCCAAAGAACGTGCCATTCTTGGCAAAGCGATCGCATGAGTGGCGGTGCTTATCCTTTTTTTGTACTACCATTGTATGTCGACGGGTTGCCACCCACGACAAAAAAAGGAAACCAAAACGCCCATAGCACACCCCGCTTTTGCATGCACCTGTATGTCGACGGGTTGCCACCCCCGACAAAAAAAGGAAACCAAAACGCCCATAGCACACCCCGCTTTTGCATGCACCTGTATGTCGACGGGTTGCCACCCCCGACAAAAAAAGGAAACCAAAACGCCCATAGCACACCCCGCTTTTGCATTCACCTGTGCTTGCTAGATTAAAAGGGAAAGAGGTTTAGTACACCAAAGTGGGCCAAGCGTTTCGGGTGCCAATGCTGCCCAATTTTCGACGCGTATCTCGGATATGCGCTTGCGGACTGCAGTCAAAAGTTTGACATTGCCGAGCCATTGTGTCAACTGCCATCGATGTAGAATTCAGGGCCAATCAAGCGAGTTTCCTAGAAGTAATAAGGAAGCTGGCGATTTTTGCAGTTTATCGACTGCAGCTCGCGAACGAGGCACCGCGAAGCGTTGAAATGCGACCAGATGTCAATATTATTGACAAAACTCGAGTGGGATGAGTGCTGTCAGGAGACTTCGAGGTCGCACGGTGGGCAAATCAAATTTTAGAAGTTGCAAGCCGTCAAATCCAAAATAGAAAAAATCAGGCTTCAGAATATCGCCAAACTTGCACACAACAAAGGCCACGTGGCGAAACCAATGAACATGACAAAAAGGAGTGGAACCCAAATGCTGGTTGGTGAGCAATGCGCGATTCTGGTTTTAATTTCAAGCGCAAATTGCACGGGAAAAACGCGCTCACAGAGCCGCGCTGACGCGTCGACTACTAGAGGCACTCGAGAAGCATGAGTCGACAAGGAACAGACGCGTGCAACATGAAGTTTGACGCGGTTTATCCGCGCCGAAAAATGTCTATAAATTTTAAACCGTATCAAACATGAGCAAAAAGTCGTTTTGTTTGTTGATGCGCGACGTCCACATGTGCAGCAAACCATGCTCTTTCTGATGGTGTGTGGTTCTCGGAGATTCATGCATTTTTCGCTGAGCTAACCTGAGTCGAAAGTTACACCTCAAACGAATTTTACGCCAAAGCCAGCCAATAAACCCCTGGTTTCTATTCCCTTCCCGTCATTCAATGAGGTTGAGTAAAATGGCAAAGCAATATGAGGACCTAGATTTCTCCTCCATTTTCAAATGACTGATTGTATTCCTTAAAAAATCCGTGTTTTTGAAAATGGTATTGTGCGCCATCCAGCGGTCGGAGCGCTTTGATGGTGGGCTTATTCGAACGAGGAAGCTAGTCATTTTTCGTTCAGAGAGCTATTTTCCCTTGTAGGCTGAACATCATGGACAAATTACAAAAAGATTACAAATGACTCAAATCGTCATGCTCTCGAGATCTGGCTATTTGACTTGAACTTGTTTGCACTCCACACGACGAACAAACGTCCAAGATATCCGTATTGACTTGCACGTCCTTGCCCATGTATTTTTTTTTTTTGTGCTATCAACAAAATTCATCATAGTTGTACTGGTTCGAGGTTTGCCCGCGTTCCAGCAATCAACACTGTCAAATTCAGACCATTGTGAACAGAAAATCAACTTCATGAGATGTTGGTAATGAAGGACGACGCGCCGCGCGAGGAGACGCGCGACAAAAGAAAAAACAATTTAATAGGGCCAACGAAAGGATTAAATCAGGTCAAACAGTCAAACAGGGGCAAGATATTTATTTAATGGGTGGAAGGCAATGGGGGCAATCATGGGATAAAGTGGATGCCAAATCAGATATCAAATGAGAGAAGAGAGAAAAGAAAAGGGGAAGGGGGAACAAATCAAATTGCAATTTTAACCCATGTTGGTGTCTTCGGAGGCCATGTAGGTATCCATCTCAGCGTCCAGGTCGGCCTGGTTGGGGGTGGGGCGCGATTGGCGCTGCTGGCGGCGGCCACCGCGGCCACCGGATTGCTGCTGCTGCTGACGACCACCCTGCTGGCGACCGCCGCCGCGCGACGAGCGGTGAGGGGCGCCACCTTGATTCTGCTGCTGCTGGCGGCCTGTGTTTTGGATGCGGCGGTTGATGGGGTTGACGACCGACGCGAGAGCGCCGGGCAATTCAGTGAACGAGATGTTCATGGGGCGGCCATCCAAGGACACATTGTTGTACGTGTCGCGCGCACGCTTGGCAGCGTTCTCATCCTGGAACACCACATTCGCTACACCTGATGACTGGCCATTGGGGCCCAAGTGGATGTATGCGCGCTTCACCTTGCCAATCTGGCCAAACAATTCCTAGAAAAAAGAGCGAAAATGAGCCCATCTTGTTGCCCAATGGATGTAGTTCAGCATCACTTACATAGAGATCCTTCTCGTTGACACGAGTGTGCAGATTGGCGACGAGCAGGGAGTTGCGGGGACCAGAGGGAGCCTTGGGGCGGGGGGCGGAAGAAGGCGTGCTACGAGTCGATCGTCGGTTTTGTTGCTGTGGGGCGGCATAGAAAAAAAAAAGCGAGACGTCATGAGTATGAATCGTGGGGAGGCGGAGTCGAGGCGACAAAGGGGAGGGGGGAAGATGAGGAAGACCACTAAGTGAGAAAAAAAAAGGGGGGACAATAGAAAAAAAAAAAAAAAGAGCCCAACTACACGCAAAACACTCACAATGGGGAATCTACAGCAAATAGGGAAAGGGGAGAGGGAAGTGAAGGGAAGGGGGGAGGAAGCCAGCCAAATAAAAAAAAAAAAGGAGCAAGACCCAAAAACGACAAAACAAAGAGCCCGAGGCTCAATATTGCCAATATGCCCAAACAAGCCCTCAGATCCCAAAAAAAGGCAATCCAAAAGGACGCCGCATGTGCTCTCCCTAATCGTCCCCTTGCAGAGAAGAAAAGCAGCCGCCCATTTGCGAGATTGCCAAGCCAAACGAGGAAAAGCGGCGTCCATTGTCTTGCGTTTGCCCTCAGAATGCCAAAAAGGCTATCGACCACGACAGCCTGTCGCATGAATTCAAGCACCAGCCAACGACAGGAGGAGAAGCGACAAGAGAGAAAGAGGAGGAGAGGAGGGAAAAAGAGAGAAAAGGGAAAAAAAGCAGGAAAAAGCGCTTTTGCGTCGAGCCGAGACGGTTCCGTGAAGCCAAAGAGCGAGCTGTTGAAAGCACTCCGTGGTTGGAAGGTCACTCGAGACGCTCATAGCCTTCCCCATACAGCCTTGGTCGCCTCCTCATCATCAAAAAGAGAGAGTGTGTGTATAGAATCAAGGACATACCGTGTTGCGAGCACCACCGCGGGTCGTTTGCTTGCGCACACCACCGCGCTGCTTGCGAGTCGACGAGATCACGTCATCAAGAGCCATATCAAGAGCGGACGACATATTCAGTTGTAGAGAAAATGGGATAAAAAGTGGGAAAATGTGTACAAACGAGTGTAAACAAGAAAGGAAAAGGAAAAAAAAGGAGGCTCACACGAATTCGAAAAATAAATAGCTTCCATTGAAACCCCGCGAACAAATCAGGTGCCGCCATTGGTTCACTGTGACTCTCAAAACAGCCGAAACCACCCAATCACCCATGGCACTCGCCGCAGCCCATGCACTGGCACCAGGGACATTGACTGCACAGAACTTCTGTGTGGCATGCGTAAAACGCAATTTGACTCGTGGGATCTCGTAGCAAAATTGTTGTGAATGATTCGTTTTCACCTTTTTTTGTCCATTTTCCGTGCTTTGCAACGGAGCAAGCACGTAATCAAACGATGCAATGGAGCCAAGACGGATGGCACGCCATTGGTCAACAGATGCGCACTCCCAAGTCGCGTCGCAGCAATGTCTTGCGTGCCTGTTTGAGGGAGCATTTGTGACATTTTCGTTTTTTTGTTGTTTTTGGTGCTCAAGCCCAAGCAATTACGAATTATTTAATACTTTACAAAGCAGAGTCGACTGCCAAATGGTGTAAACAAGGCTGGGATTAATGCGTGAGGGGGAAAGGGGAGATACAGAGATAGAAACAAAAAGAAAAGATGCAAAGAGAAATGTGATCCATTGAGAGGACGCAGGGGTAACTAATTGGCGGATTTAGACCTTGTGGAATAAACCCGGCTTCAAAAGATGCTTGAGAAGAATAGTGACCAGCGCAGACGAGATAAAAGCAAAGCCCGTGAATACTTGCAGGGCGAAAAACGATTCCTTGTCCATGTATGATTGAATCGTGCCCGCAAGCGTGGGACCAAGACGCGCCGCGGTCATGAAAAACAAGTACAGCCCAATGCCGCTTGGATACCTGTCCATCCCCGTGATCGTCGCGGTAATTGGCGCCACTACATTAGAAAATAAGAAAAAAAATCAATAAAAAGTACAAAATTTCGACGTGAGTGCGTTGTAATTGACGCAAAATGCAGTTTTTTTGGTCTGCATGAACGCGTTTCATACACAAGGAAAAGACAGCGCCGCTCATGAAGCCATAGGTGACAATAAACACCATCAATGTGGCGTACGACGTCGCAAAAGGCCAAATAAACAGCGAGCTGAACCCGCATACGAGCAGAAATACGATGTTGACGTTGACCGCGCCAAGATGATCGCCGAGGTATCTGCACGACATGCGTCAATGAGTGAGAAATCGGATCACAATGCACGATGTTTTCCTTCTCCTATTTTTTCGTGTTTTGCTTACCCAGAAAGGATGCGACCGACGACATTGACGGCAGAAAAGACGGCGACGAGCGTGGAGCCTTGCGAGGGAAGCAGACCGAGCTTGTTTGCATGAGCTATTGGGCAGAAAAAAGAATAAATGCATGTTTTGCGCATGTCACCATGGCATGGTGGGGCTTACAAGGTAGATAAAAGGCAGGGATAAAGTAGGCCAACATGTTCAAGTTGCCAGCAATGCACCAGATAACGAATTTGACGTCTTTACAAAGCCCAATGTCGATCACGTGGCGCAACCGCAGAGGCACCTTATGCACTTCCTTTTCCTTGAGTAGCAGCGTTGACATCAAGCCAATGCCAAAGGTGACAATGCCGAGGATACGATAGCACCTAAAAATGATAAAAAAAGTGAGCATTGGATGAGACTGTGGGAGGACAGACGCGATGTGAAATTCCTTACCATGCGCCACCAAGCGTCTCGTTCAATTCGGTCATGATAAAGGGCATCACCAGACCGCCCACGCCGGATCCACTGACCATCACTCCCAGAGCAAGGCCACGCCGGCGGAACCACTGCGGTGAAATAGCCATGGATACCTACCATTGCAAAAAAAAAAAAAGTGAGAATCACGCATTATTGAAGATTTCCTGGCATCAAATCGCGTCGTCTCGCCTACCACGTAGAGCAATGCGGCGCCCATGCCGTGAATCACGCTCTGTGTGATATACAAGTGCCAAACCTGTGTGTAAAAAAAGAATAAAAAATAAAAAAAGCAAAATGTAAGCAATTGGACCTTTTCAGCAATAAACGAGTGGATTTAACTTACTTCAACGGAGAAACTGGCAAGAACGAGTCCACCAGACATCAGCACGGTGCCAATCAGCATGACCCAGCGCACACCAAGGATGGATGTGAAGATTTGACTGACGGGGCCCATCAGGCCACAGAAACTAAAGCCAATGGTTCCCACAAAGCTCAATTGCGTCACGTCCACCGACCCGCGGAAAACTTGTCGATCGTAATACTCTTGCATGATGCCTAAAAACAGAAAAAAAAAAAAAGGTTAGCGGCACGATCACGAGCGCGGCGTTGCATATTTTCTGTTTTTTTCGATCGTGTACCCCTAGAAAACAAAAAATAAGGGAGTGAAATGAGCCCCACGCGCTGATAAAGAAGGGGGAAAAGTCCCTGTGGGGGAGCTCAGATCTTACCAACAAGACAGTGTGGCCATGCTGATGGCCTGTGCCAGAAAGCCGCCAACCAAGATCAGCCAGCGATAGGGATCCTCTTTGATTTCATCCTCATTGCGCTTCAATTTCTGCGTGTCATGGCCCGACAGCAATGCCTTCTTTTTATGTTGGTGACCTGTATTTGCCAGACGCGCCAGCAGCATGCGATGCACTATAAAAAAAGACAGAAAACAAGCATAAAAAAAAGCGCAATTAGGCGCGCCCAATTCGTGCCAAAACCAGTCTTACGTCGAGATGGATTGAGCAGCGTGCTTTCATTGGTGACGATGCTCTCTTGATACAACGTGGTGGCATCGTCGTCGCCCCTTTCGAGATGATTTTGGTGATCTATGGTCATTTCAATTGGGCGTGTCGTGATTGTGTGTAGAAGTGTGATGGAAACGAGTGAGGTGGGGGGGCACGAGGTGTTTGAAAAACAATGAAAAGGAAAAAAAAAGTGAAATGGTGTAAAAAGGTGTGAAACGAGAAGATCGATGATTTTTTATAAAAAAAAAAAAGGGATCGACATTAAAAGATATGAAACGACGTGTATTTTTCCTGTCTGAGACCAAGGCAAAACTGACGCAGCATACAGACATCAGTCCTTTTGCAACATTTCAGGCTGTTTTTGGCTCTCCTAGCAAGGGGTCGCTTGGTCTGAATGTCAATCCATGTTAGAAATGGGCGTGGGGTTTCCGGGGTACAAGGAGTGGGTATACCGGGAGATGATAGGATCAAGGAGGCAAAAGCGAGGTCAAGAAAAAAAGGGCTGAGGGGCAAGATTCATGCGTGTTCAAGGCAGAAAACAAGAAAAATTTAGGGTCCGCTGGCACTGGTTGCAGTTTGAACCGATCATTCGGGTAGTGCGGGCGAATGCTGATCCGCATACCCTCATTTTTTTGTGTTTGTTACGTAGGTGGAGAAACAAACTGGACACGTTCATGCGTGGCATTGGCGTTTTTGCTGTTTCGCCGACGTAACAAACGAAAATGCAAACAAAACAAGATCATGTCATTGACACCACACCAAGAATCAATGCAAGGAGCGGATCGCCAGGGGAGAGGGGGAAGAAAGAAAGGCCGGGGCGGCAATGGGCAACAACGTGCGATGCCGGTTGTTTTACCTGTTTATTTCTCCCTCATTCGCCATATTTACTATACACATTTGATTTTTATTTTTTATTTCAAACAGGATGGTACAAGGGGAGTGGCATTGGCCGAGAGGAAGGTGGGGTGGATGAGGAGAAAGGGAGTCCATTCACGCGACATCGCGTCCAATGCGGGTATTATCGAGTAAGAGCGCGTTGTAGATGGGGCGAGGGTCGACCAGGCGCAATTGGTCAAGATAGTGACGGATCAAGGAGACTGGTTCATTCTTCATCACTTTGGCACGCTGCATGAAGAGAAGAGAAAAACGAAAAAAAAGGAAAAATCATGAGTCAGGCGCTTCTTTTTGCATAAAACGGAGCTCAATGCAAAAAAAAAAAAAACAATGATCTTTTTTTTTACCAAGAGACAAAGCCAAAGGCCATAACGGAGGGCCAGCACGTGTTGCTGATGCCATGACGCAGGGGATGTGTCGAGATCGGCGTGTTTTGGTTTGTAATGCAGCACATTGTCAATCCAGCGATGCTGGGACTGTGGCCATGTGGTTTCGTCGGTGCGCTCGAGCATGAGCATGGCGCACGCACGTCGATGTGCCCACAGCGACTCGTGCCCTGGGAATTGCTGCGTCACATTGTCCAACCAGGCAACATGCGCTGCTAATCGCTTGGAGGGCGCAGGCACCAGCCATCGCTCGACCACCTGACCAAGATGGTGAATGCCCGAGTGATCACTCACATGCGCACCAGCCCACGCCACCATCGACTCGTATTCCTCTTCAATTGCCGCCGCATTCATCTGCTCGAGAAGCCAGAAACGATGGTGCCACGCATAATAGTTGCGTGGATAAAGCGTCGCGCTGCGCTCGCAAAGACGCCGTTCCGCTTCAATATCAAGCTGAGCCAGATCCCGCGTCAAAAGCCATTCTCTGTGAACATGACAAAAAAAGAAGAAGAAAAAAGGTCAATTGCACATGAAATGAGGAAAAACAGTGAAAACAGTGAAAACAAGTTGAATTGCGCCCATGACGCGCGTTTTGCCATTTATTTTTCTCATCGATCCTTCTGTTTTACCTGTGATGCCATGCAATGGCACTTTTTGTGTGCCTTGACACGGTGAAAATGAGATCCAAAAGCGCCAATTCCTGCGCTATGGTGCGCTTTTTGTCGCAAACGAGTCGTTTGCGCACATTCATGGCTGTGTAATGATCAGGCTTGAGCAGGATCAGCACGCGGCTGGTTTCCTCCTGCTGAGCTTCGTCGCTGCTGCTTGCCTCTGTAAAACGCTGCTGTGACTGTTGTAAAAGTGCCGTCAGCGTGTCCAATGCCACGCCAAGCTTGCCGTCGACAACGACAAGCGGGTGATAGTGTCGCGTCGCCGGGGGTATATCTGTTGCGTCAGGCACGCAGGGCAAAAGACCTATCTCGTCGCTAAAAGGAAAAAAAAAAAAAAAAAAAAAGGAAAAAAGCGCATAAACACGCGTTTTATCCCGTTTACGCGTACTCTCGTGCTGTTTTTCCATCACCACCCATTACATGGTGTGATTCGCAAGCAGATCCACCAGCTTGTCATAGAGATCCATAGAGCGCGAAAAGGACTCAAGATAAAAAAAAAAAGTGAGAGAAAAGGTGAAAACGAACGTCAGCTGCCCGAATTTGTTCCCCCACCCCCTTTTAAAAAATTAGATGCCCGACACATTGGCACACTCACACAAAAAATTGGCCTGTGCTCGCGCGCATCAGGATGACGAGCGTCGTGCATGTACACAATAGGCTTTCAACGCCCAATTTGGGCAATGTCACTCTTTTGTTGGCACGAAACACGCCTTTTTTTCGTCTCGCCTCGTGCTCTATGGCAATTTAGCAATTGTTGACGCTTATCTTTATTGGAAAGGGCAATGAGCCGGGGGGATAAATGCAGAAAAATGGGCAAAAGGGGGCAAGAGGGGGTAATGCGGGGATTGTCGCCACACAAAACGACGTGGCCAAGAGCGATGAGGTCACAAGACGGGGGCTGTGGGACACCAATTGGGGGAGGGGGGGTGAGAAATGAGAGGAAGGGAGGGCGAGGAGGTGCTTTAATGATAGGGGTCGACGGATTTCCATAAGTCTTTTACAGAACTCAGGTAGTTTGCCTCGGGCCATATCCGTGTGCCATCGGGAGCAAAGGTGACGCGCGTGTGCGAATAGGGATTCGAGTAGTAGGAGCCCGTGCCAAAGCGGATGCGGCTCAACAACCTATAAATTTGATTCGGCTCATAGTAATAATCATAGTACGGGGTGAAATTGGGATATGTGTTCTTGTATGGATAGAAGGGGCGGCGATAATTGTGTATCTTGGAGCCGCTCATGTCCTTGCCATAGGGGACGGAGTAGCCGTAGTAAGGACGATTCGCTAAAGCGCGTAAAAAAATCAATAAAACAAGAAATTCTTTCCGCTTTTTCCATGGTCTTTACGCTCCAATTCCTGTGTACTTACCGTGTGGATAAAACGACATGTGTGGTGGGATGGAAAGAGAGAGAAACAAAAGACGGGGTTCGCCAACGCCCATAAAAAAAGATAAAATAAGGCGTGTGAGGAACCACATGGCCATCAATGAGGCGTTTCTCATGATACAGAGCATGGCGTGGACGCGGAGAGATGGTTGCACCCCCATTGCCGGAGGCGGCGGCGGCCAGGATCCGCAGTCAAAAGGGAAAAGGCAAGCAAACAGCTTTTTTCTCGCCATGCATCAGCCCACCTGTCAAACCACCTGGGTTATGCAAAAGCATCCAAAGACGGGGACAATGGCATCTGATTGGTTCGTCGTGGCCTACAGCCTGTTTGGCCGCGCACAAATTGTGTTTCCATCCCCTTGCAGCATTTCAATCTATCGTTGACGTCATGAACTCTGTTTAGCCTTTGACAGCCACATGACAATGAAAAAGGGTGGGCCGCGGCCCCTGTCTCTGGCCCTGGGTAGGTTAGACAACGAGCAAAGAGCGTGTCATTGTCACACAGTCTCCTTTTTTTGTGGGAATTAAAGCGCTCACGCGCGCCCTGATCGCCGTGGTCACGTTCTCTCATCTCGATTCACCCGTCCGAACAGCCGCTGTGGTTTTGCAGAATCCATCGAGATGCAGAAGGCGCGTTCTCTGCATTTTCTCGCGCAAGAATAAAAAAAAAGCAAATTCAAACAAAAAAAAAAAAGTGCCCGGAGGGAGCTTCTCATGGCTTTCCATGCTTGCTTGCAAGGGCCCAGCCGACCCATGATGTGTGGATAGATCACGACCACGCTGATGACATGCGTTTACACCCATTGGTTTCATCATGGCCATTGTACATGGGGTTTTCTGGGGCCATGGAACGCGTCATGCTGTGCAAAAGCTACATTTGCCGTGCTTGGTGACCTTGTAGAACTAACACTTGTGTTCTACCGAATGGACACGGAAATGATAATATCATCAAGTTGCCTGCCGCGTGTTTTTGTATTGCCGTCCCAATTTCCTGGCCAAACTTTATTTTTCTCCATTGTGCGCGCTTCACAACGCAGTGGGAAAAAGTGATTATACTGTACGAATCGCACATTCCGAGAGAGAGAGAGAAAGATTCATGACGTCTCATTGCCCCATCATCGTCCTCGACTTCTGGGCAAACATAAATAAAATATAATAAAACAAAAAGATACATGTGGTCTTGCAGAAATCAAGATGTAGTGCGTCATTTTCAAATCTTCCAGGAACGCGTTTTGGCTGTGAAAGCGTGAGCAATATACGAACAAGAGCTTGGTCGCACAAAAATAAGCGCTTTGGCAGAATTAAAGTGACCAGCATCATCGCCCACAATCAATGATAGCGGAAATGGCGCACTTGGCCGCCTCGCCAAAGTGTCTTGGCTTTTTCAAAGCAGTATGCCCTATTCAGCCGCCTCGCTTATCCTGCCGTTTATACGGCTTCTTTGGTTTCTTTTTTTTTTTTTTTTTTGGGAGTGTGTGGATGCCAAGACGCGGGCCATTGGATCCTCTAATTGACCTGGTGTCAAGCACATATAGAGGAGATGACCAATCGCCGCGCAAGCCCCGCTGTGCAGCTGCATTGGTTGTGCAGCAAGCGGCGATCGAGCCGAAAAAAAAAAAAAAAAAAAGAAATGGCGCACCAAAGATCAAGTACAGAGTGTGTCTCAGATTGGCCTCGCCACATTTTCCTGGGGGGATGAAGTCATTGTTTTTGGGTAAACCCACATGCTTGCCATCGCACAAATAAACAAAGCACAGAGACTGAGCGCAGTGGAAACAAGAAAGTGAGAAAAAGTGAGAAACGGTGGCGGATTGCTGAGCGGGGCCAAGCATCAATCCTGCCCTTTTTTTCCGACGAGCGATGGATCAATGGGATTCATTGCATGGCAACAGCATGGCCATGGGTATTGGCTATGAGGGAGGGTCGCAATTCTTGCCTGTCCAATGCATGCGCGTCCCTTTTTTTTTGTTGTTGTTGTTGTTTTTGGTCATTCCCGATGAGATGCTGGGTGTCCCATCATCCCTGCGGTCCCCCTCGTTGGCTCCTTATTTGGAGCGCTGATGCAATTGACGGCTGAGGTGCATGAACAAGAGAGAGAGAGAACAAGATGGCATCAGGAAGGCATCATTTTCACTTTTTTGGAGGCCAAGTTGCACAGGCAAAAAGGCCACACAAAAAACTTGTGCCTATTTATTTTATTTTTTTCATCAAATGCAAATGCGTCATTTTTACATGAGGACCTTGTTGGGTCACATGGAATCGCCAAGCGACCCTGCTGGAATTGCGGCGAGCCAAGGATGGGCTCGCCCATTTTCGCCAATTCGCGGCTTGAAAATTTTTTTTATGGAGCGTCGATGCTGGGATCTTTTGAATCCCATTAGAGTTTCAGTTGCCAAACCAGGTGACGCCATTAATGCCATTGGCCTGTCTTACATTTGAGCATCAAATCAAGCCACTGGCGGGCTGCGAGTCAGTTTGGCATGATGTGAGGCATTTTTTTTTTTGTTGCACCGCTGATCACTCTGTTGTACTCTAAAAAGGGTTTAGGAATCAATCAATTCCTTTATTTTTTTTTTTTTTCCCTCTTTTATTCTTTTTTCTTTGTATAAATTAGCAAGCCTCCTTCTTTTTCCTGCTCTCTCTTCTTTTTTTTTCATTCATCCATTCACCCCCCTACTCTGATACCTGTCGCCATTCATGGTGTATCGTTTTACAACTGAGAAAGCCTGGCCCTCCGTGACCCAACCCGACGCAGCTCACGCCAAAACTATTAATCGCATGCCTTTCCCCGTGCCTATATCCCGCGAGTCGAGCCGCCACAGCCTTGCCTCATCGTCCTCATCCTCGGACTCATCCACCGGCGGCTCGGTCGCCAATGCGACGCGTGTCGACCAGCAGCAGCCGCAGCAAACGCAACAGGACAAGCTTGCTCCGCCGCCATTGAATGACAACACCAACACGGCGCCTACTGATTCGTCTGTTAGCAAGCTGAAGCTCCTTGACACCCCGCGCCACCCATCGCCCGCATCATCCGTCGTGTCCAACCACTCAAAAAGCACCACGGGTGGCCGCCGCCATCGTGCAGACACACCCAACATCAAGGAATATGGCGTGGCCTACAAGCGCCTCGGCGAGGGCTCGACAGCCGTCGTCATGATCACGCGAAAGGGCGACAAAGTCTATGCCATCAAGCAATTCCGCAAACAAAAGCGAAACGAGACCGAAAAGGAGTACATGAAGAAGCTTACCAGCGAATTCTGCATCTCGTCCACCTTTTCGCACCCAAATATCGTCGAAACCATCGATCTTGTCTTGGACGACAAGAAGCGCTACAGCACCGTCATGGAATACGTACGTGATTCTGCCCTTTTTTGGCCTTTTTGAAAAAGAGCCCCAGGTGGCTCATTCTTTTTTTTTCTTTTTCTTTTTTTTTAATGTCCAATCAGTGCCCTGGTGGCGATCTCTTTGGCTGCATCATGTCTGGGATCATGACGGAACGCGAGAAGGCATGCTGTTTCAAGCAGATGATGCAAGGATTGGCGTATTTGCACTCTGTTGGCGTGGCTCACCGCGACATCAAGCCCGAAAACTTGCTGCTGGCGGCCGACGGCACGGTGAAAATCACCGACTTTGGCGTCAGCGACGTGTTTCGGTTTGTGTGGGAGTCGCAATGTCACAAGAGCCGCGGTCTCATGGGCTCCGAGCCGTACATTGCGCCGGAGGCCTTTGAACAAAAGGAATACTGGGGCGCCGCCATCGACGTCTGGTCTGCAGGTATCGTGCTCTACTGCCTGTGGATGGAAGGCCTTGTCTGGCACCGCGCCAAAAAGACCGACCCCGCTTACACATCGTACGTGCGCGCCCGGCCCAAACAGCAATTCGACCTGCTTTCCAAGTTGCCGGCCGAGCCCCGTAGACTCATCTACAAGATTCTCGACCCAAACCCCGCCACGCGACCCACAAGCAGCGACATTCTCGACGACCCATGGGTCCAAAGCATCGACGTCTGCCACAATGGCATTGGCGCCAATGGCCAACCTCATCATCACCTGCCCCCTTCCTGTAAAGTATAGAATCTTTCTCATTGTTCTCGCGCTCTCGCGCCTCCCTCTCTTTCTCTCTCCCTATCGTCCCGATCCGCATCCGTGAATCACACTGTATCCTATCCCCCACCCCTCAACCCCTTTCTCCTTTGCTTTTTCCTCTTCCCTCTTGTACATATTCTCTCCTTTTGACATGAACAAACCCAAAGACTGATACCCCCGCTTTCTTTCTCCCAACCCGATCTGCCAATGCCTTGATTTTTTTTTTTTTTTTGCCTTGCAGAATAAAAAATCAATGTGAAACAATTTTTTTTTATTTTCTGTCAATTTTTTTTTTTTTGGTTTTCTTTGTTTATGATACAATTGTTGGTCATTGGGGGGGGGGGTTCACAGGTGCTGGCCCCAGTTGCCGAGATGCGCCTTCTCGTACGAGCCGACATTGAGATCCTGTGGGACGGCCTTTTTGCCAATATCGGGCTTCTTGTGCTGCAGCAGCTTGGAAAACTCGGTCCAAGGCAAATCAATATAGGACGCCGACGCCGTGGCGGAGTCGGAGGAGCTGCCCATCGCCTTGCTGGACCCAGGCGACAGCAATGCGTCTGATCCGGGCGATTTCAGCGTGCCCGCATTCGTTGGTATGAAAGCATGGGAGATTTCGCTAGGTCGCATTACATCAATTAAAAGAAGAAAAATGACAAGGAAGGAAAAGAGAAGAAATCAAAATTCTGCCGTGTGGGGTTAAGAAAATAAAAAAAAAAACACACACACGGTGGAAAAAAAGAATTCAAAATTGTTGCGATTCATGCCGCCCGCCAAACCTACGCATTCCGCACCAATGAAACCAGGCAAGCCAGCCAATGAGCTTGCATGGAGACGCCCCTTCCCGCGGGATTCACCCTCCACGCAACACCTAGGCGACAAAACACCCGCAAACGCATGCACAATGGCTGTGTCTTTCTTTTCAAAGGGTCACACGTCCGTGGAAAGATGCCCATTGCCAATTGTACAGGGGCACATTGAGCATTGAGCGTCGTAATTGCGCGTAAAAAAAGAAAAAATAAGAAAATGCTCCCTCCCCCGCCAACTCATGAGCACAATTACCTTTACAAACGCGCCGTTCGGGTGTGTTAGAGGCGTGATTTCGATCCAAAGTCATGCCGAGAATTTACAATCGTTTCATGAGACTCTAGACTTGGACACCCTGGCCAAACACCTGTTCAAGACAAGCATCATGTGCCATCCCACGCTGCGTAAGCCATGTGTCGGCCCCAACGGACTCGCCCGGCTCGCTACAACCATGGCAAGAAGCTCTGGGAGCAGGAATAAGCAAAAAAAAAAAAAAATCATAGACATACAGTCAAATGACAATAAGGTAAATAAATGTGCAATCGCTATTTTCTCGACAGCCACCCAATCAGACTCTTGGTTTTATGGTACAGAACGCATTATGGAAACACCTTAAAATATTTAGGATCATTTAACATTGTCCTTTGTAAGAAACACAATAGGTGGTGTCCCATTTTAGGCGCGAAACAAAAAGTGAAACTTGCGATTCTGACACTGCGCGGTCTCGAAACGCGTACAACCGTCAAGACGCGACATAGAAACACCACAGTGGACGCGGTTTATCGTACATCTGTTAAAGCGGACAGACGATGCGTCACACCTCACACGCTAATCAAATTTAGCCACAGTCGAGCTCCAAAACAAAAATTGAAAAAACAAGCTCTCAGAATTACACCAAATTAGCATACAAGGTGCGTCGCGTGGCCAAACGACGAAAAAGGCCAAAAAAAGAGGGCGATCGATCTGCTCGTTGCAGAGCAATGAGTGATTTCGATTTTACTTCAAGCGCGAATTGCACGGGAGAAACACCGCCAAAGAACCGCGCCGATGCATCCACTAACAAGAGACACGCCAAGAGCATGGAATTAACTAGGAACAGGTGCGTGGTACTAGACGTCTGACGCAGTTTATCACGCGTCCAAGTTGATCCGCAAACGGACTGTTAGCATAAATGCTGCCCGGAACTCGTTTTTTTCAAGTGATCATCAATGGCCACATACGTAAGAGACCTTGCTCTTCCTAGTAGTGGTCTGCGTTTTGCCGCTCTGTGGCCAATTTTCGCCGAGTTAGCCTTGTGGCGAAAATTAACTCTCCATCGCATTTTACGCGACAACCAGTCGATATGCGCATATGCCCCTAATTTTTATGGCAGCATTATTTTTGTCGTTTATCCGAGTTTCTTGATCTTTTGGTTAAATGCTGCGGTGATCTGAGGAGTGAGGACCCAAATTTGTCATTTTCAAATCCTCGAGTGTCCGTACTTTTTGGAAAGTCGGTGAAAAATCGTGATTTTCCAAATCGACGACATGGCCCACGCACCACCACCAACGAATGTCGCAACCACATGAAGCTTTTTCATTTAGGGAATTTTGGCCTTCTGCTTTTCAGGAACGCATTATGATATCATAAAAACGGCATGTTGATCAGGCCGCCGTTGGCGAGGAGAAAATCGGTGTTTTTCTTTAATCTACCAATTCAGCGAGTGCAAGCCAAGTTTTTATTCAATCGGACTGAAACTTGCAAAGCTCGGGAGGCGCGTGTCCGGGTGTCTTAGATAAAGCCGATGCGCACCCCTTGTTCACTTGTGATGCCAAATTACAGTAATACAGTAGAACAGTACTGTATTTATTCTCGGCAACGGCCAAGTCATCAACAACACACAACAACACACTCTACTGTACTACTGTACCTGCAGTATGATGATATGATACTGTAATTCAAAATATCGATATTTTTTTCGCAAGTCCGGCGGTGGGCTCTTGGATACTGGAATATGATAGACTGTATTTCGTGGATCAGGATGAAATTATTGCTGGTACTGTACGTTACGTACAGTACAGTACCATTCGAGAGAGACAGGCTCGGACGTCATTTCTGGAATGGTTTTTTCGCCGATGCATGACCTTTGCACCACGACGCTTGTTGTGAAAGCCGTCCAACCATTACAAAAGATTTCAAAATTTCAATGTCGTCGATGATGTTCTCAGCAACGGATTAGAAGACAACACGCGGCGCTTTTAACGTGCTGAAGGCGCCTCTTGCATCTCTATCGAGTGACAGCAGCAGTTTCATCGATGAATGACTAAAACTCGCATCGCAGAGAAAATTCACTTTTCCATCAAAATCTTTGATCGCTATTTGATCGACAACGGTCTAATAAACCTGTGATTTTTATTCCAGTTTTACTAACAAACAGGGATGCAAAGCATTTAATGGGATGGCTTGCAGCGCGCTAGCTTGGGTTTTAACTTTTTGCATCGGTCATTTCACCAGGCTGCACGCTGCAACCCACTCTGCGCATAAAAATGTGCAAAATAAAAAACTAAAAAAATACAAAAAAAATATCATATGCAATCCACGCACGTTAATTTGGAAGTGTCAAACCTTAAATTTTTGCAAAAAAAATCTTGATCAAAGAAAGCACTTTTGCTCAGTCGATCGGCGTTCATGCGTCACTCTTTGGGCTTTTTTTTTACGCTGGCGCGACCTGTCATTTTATCAGCCAATAGCAAATCGTCGGAGTTACCTCTTTGGGATGCATTGATCACTCGGAGTTCGAAAAAATCCAAATTAGGCATTTCTGAGATTGAAATGTGTGACCCCTGAGTGACCCTTGATTTTTTTAAAAGTGGTCGTAACGCTTTGAGATTTTAAGCTTTTTTGTTGCAAATTTTGCGCTGAATGCGACGCAGTTCATTTTGAGCAGTATTGACAACACGTAGATGACGAGCACAATGAAAAATGGTACAAATTTGGGATTTTTATTTGGGATTTGCGAGCTGAAAAAAAATCGGGCGGCCCCATCCAGCGCACAAGCCATCATCATACTGTAGTAGCTCATGCCGCCATGGTGCTTCTTCTTGTTTCACCCGCTGGTAAGTACGTAGTAGGCTGTAAAAAAAATCTGGAGGCATGGCAAGTAGCAGGCAGAGTTCGAAAAACACGTTTACAGTAGCAGCAGGCAGAACAGGCCCCAAGAAGGTCACTTTTTTCTACATAGGTACGTAATTTTTATGATATCATGTACTACTGTATGGTGGTGGTGCTCGCGTGCTTCCTTGTAATACTGTACCGTCCCCTACCAAAAAAAGTGTCCCCTACTAGTCAATTTTTCTGTAGTGTCAGCCGTAAAATTTATCATTTTAATCTCATCTGTATTGATCAATAATGGCTCCAATGACATGAAATTTTATACAAACATTGGTTTGGAGGTATGAAAAAGACTCTAAAATTATAAAATGAATATAGTGAGCGGTTTTTGAAATAGAGCAAAAAAGGTGAACTTGACGCGTCACGCGACGCGACGCGTACCCAAGCATACGGTATACAATGGCTGGTGGAGATGAATTGACATTATGAATCAATATCTCCAAATTTTTCTGAGACAATCATGGAGATGTCTCATTATTTTTGTCAATTCATTTTAGCGCACATGCGTCATGCCGGAGCGTAGCGTGCCACTTGGTCAAATTGTCACTGTGACGCGCCAAGCATCAAAAAACCATGGAAAAAGGATTTTATCTCTAGCAAACAAATTTAATCTCTTTGTTGGCTTGAAACTATGATAACCATTTAATTTGAAAGCCTAAGAGTGGATACTATTGAGTAGTTGTGATTATATCAACCAGGTAAGGCATCACGGTCACACTAAGGAAATCGCGGCAAATGACGCGTCCGACGCGTCACAGTGACAATTTGACCAAGTGGCACGCTACGCTCCGGCATGACGCATGTGCGCTAAAATGAATTGACAAAAATAATGAGACATCTCCATGATTGTCTCAGAAAAATTTGGAGATATTGATTCATAATGTCAATTCATCTCCACAGGCCATTGTATATGCTTGGGTACGCGTCGCGTCGCGTGACGCGTCAGGTTCACCTTTTTTGCTCTATTTCAAAAACCGCTCACTATATTCATTTTATAATTTTAGAGTCTTTTTTATACCTCCAAACCATTGTTTGTATAAAATTTCATGTCATTGGAGCCATTATTGTTCAATACAGATGAGATTAAAGTGATAAATTTTACGGCTGACACTGCAGAATGACTAGGGGACACTTTTTTTGGTAGGGGACGGTACTGTATATTACAGCACTGAAAAAAGAAACAAGGATAATGAAATACGGCAAGTCGGTATGAAACGCATGATCGGATATGATACTGTATCGTGCTCCATTCATGCAACCATGCATGCTTCATTTCATTTTGCTTAGAACAGAACAACGCGGTCTGGGCGTCTGGCCGACGTTGCGCAATTTTGTGATGATCTCCGAATCCAAAGGCATCGAAGACGGCCCAAGCAAATGGGCCACATACTGTACAACTGGTGTGTGAGGCGACATATGGTATCATAAAAATGGGGGACTACGCGCGTTCTTTGTTTTGGATAGTCTATACTGTATCCGTGAAGCTGATGAGCTGTGCGCGGCAAAATACTGTATCAGCACATAATATACAGTATACCTACTTTTGGTACTGTAATGTATCCGGTGGCGTGGTGGGTAATTCATTTGAGAGTTGTCAGGCTGGAATGACACCCCAAAGCTCAAAAATGCAAAAAAGATTGCTTCAATTATCATTGTTTGACGCTGACACCGGTTTTTTTTTTTTTTTTTTTGGCCAGCATGGCCACACGCACTTGTGAATACAGGATGACTTTTTTCATGCAGTACAGAGAAAAAAATTAAAAAATGCTAATAAAAATGAAGAAAAAAAAGACAAAAAATAAAAAGAATTATGGAGAAAGGCAATGATGGCGCAAGAAAATCAATCATGGGGCGGTGACACTGACCTTTGTGCCTGGCAGCACGGATCAGGAAAGCAAGCTGACAGACGTCATTGGACAAATCCGGCAACGCGCTGATTTTGAGATCAAGCGCACAAAATAGAAGATGATGGCTGTCAAGTATGATTAAATGGCTCTAAATTAGCGTGATTTTTTTTTTTAGTAAAAAGAGAGCAATGTGATGTGGAGGCACAAATGTGCACGGACAATGGACAAGGCTGATCGATCAGGCTTGCGATTGTCAA
This sequence comes from Gongronella butleri, assembly GCA_025201375.1. Lineage (NCBI taxonomy): Eukaryota > Fungi > Mucoromycota > Mucoromycetes > Mucorales > Cunninghamellaceae > Gongronella > Gongronella butleri. Next base: position 69,712 of record JAIWZP010000023.1, on the reverse strand, counting down.
TTGAGTTGTTGCTGCGCATGACTTTTTTTGGTGCGAGGCTCCGCCTGGGCGGTGCGTGGAGCTGCATGATGCGGGATTTCAAAGTCAGCCCTTTTAAAAAAAGGAGGGCGATCTCCCCCCCCCTTGCACGACTCTTTTCTTTTCCGTTTAGTCTCTCTTTTCTTGCCTATCTTGTATTTACACCCTTTTTGGAGCCTGTTGTCCTGTTGACAGCTTTTAAAAGTTGTTTGCTTCTCACTTTTTCTCCCTTTCGCCGCTATGGAGGTGCCTTGGCCCAATATCCTTGCTCTGGCAAACGCGCTCACGGGCACGCCCTGGATCTATTTTGTCTTTTATATGTATTTGACGCTGGACCTGTCGTGCTTCAGGATCAGCCTGCTGATGGCCTACCTATATTTTGTGCGGCTCGTTGCCACCAATGTGGTCATCTACTTTATCGAGAAGCGGAGACGGTATGCGCGCCTGTTTCTCACCTGTTGGTGCGCCGGTAGCGCACTTGCTTGCGTGCTTTTATTCACCTGGACCGCCAAACTCGCGCCCGCCACCACCACGTCTGCCGTCTGGTCACCCATGCTGCTGGTCTTGCTCACGTTGTTTGGATGCACGTATCTGTCGCTCGGTGTTCTCGTGGAAACAGCCATCCTGAAGAGCTGGGGCGACTATCGCATCTATTTCTATGGTAAAAAAAAAAAAAAGGAATTGGTCAAGGGGAAACTTGTGCGTGCTTGAGAGAGCGAGAGGGAATGAAGATAGGAAGGTTTTTTTTTATGTGTGGTGCGTGGCTTTCGGAGCGGGCCGTTTCTCGCTTATCTGCGATGGATGGCGTGTTGCTAACCCTTCCCCCCTTTTTTTTATTATTTTTTTTCAGGACACCATCGACCTTGGCTAGAATGGACGCTGCTCTGTCTCACCATTGTGACAGGTGGAGCGTGTTTCATGATGGATGCGGCGCCGGCATCGTTGTTTGCACCATCGACGCTGCTTTACCTATTGTTTTGCAGCACGATTGTCCTTGGTGTTGGCATCATGTGCTTCATTGTGGTGTTCAAGAGCCATTCTATTCCGAGCGGGCCGACGTCGTCGCTCGGTCTGACGCCGTCCTCGCCATGGATCAAGTCGGCATGGATGCAGCCGTCGGATTTCATGCTTTTGCCATCGAATTTCGCGCCGTACAAACCTTACAGTCTGTTTGGCGAGCCATTGTCGCACATTTCGGAAGAGGATGCAAGCATGCTGCAGCGAATGCAGAGTTATTCGCTCATGAGGGAGGCAAGCACCGCCACAGGCACTACCGCCGCAAGCTATTTATCCTCATCCATCTTGCCAGCGCCCTCATTGCTGCATTCGCTGCACCCGTCGTATGGCGCCACGTCCCAAGCATCCAATAATGACGAAATGGCATCAATCACTGGCCTGCCACTACCGCCACCTTACCATCATCGCCGCTACAGCAACACTTCCTTTTCTTACGACCTCAACACATCGCCCACCGTCCACATGGACTCGCCATCCGCATCACCGCTCCTCAGACCCACCAACACCGCCATTCAGCAACCACCGCCACTTCTTGCGTCGTCAGCAGCCTCGTCTTTTCTGCATCATGCACATCCACATCCACTCGCCATGCAGCCATCCCAGCAACCACAGCAATCACAGCAAACATCGGTTGCCAATGGGTCTCATTCCAATGCAGGCTACTTGTCGCTCATGGAGACGCCCGTCGACGCGCCCGTGGCAGCTGCGGCGGGGTGGGAATCGGTGTCTTCGTACGAATTGGCCCTTTTCTCGTTTGTGCCGCCCGATATGCCGGCCATTGCGCTCCTGCCGTTCCTGCTCGTCAAGGGCGACGATGGCGTCATAGATTCGCCTGGCCTGTGGACGCTCATCAACCCACCACCCGTCGATGCCATGCAATTGCATCTCTTGCAGCTCAACACGCTCCTGCTCGGCATCATCTCTGCGTTCATGCAGACGTTTTTGTTTGTGTATTTTTATCGCGTTCTCCAGCTGCCCATGGTCATTGTCGGCTTGGCCGGATCGTGCATGATCATGGCCGAATTGCTGCTTCTAAAGACAATTCCCAAGGTATACACGCAAACATTGCCCTGACGCGGCACCTTTTTTTTTTTTGCGCACCATGTGACTTTTTTTTTCCTCCTTCTCACCCTCATTGTGCATTTTTATTATTTTATGTTTCTTAGTGGATTCACGGCATCCACGTTACAAGAATGACACTCTTTATCCATGTGGTGCTGATCATCTGCTCGTTCGGCTACATCTTCCTGCAGCCTCATTCCGTCACCACCATGGTCGCCGCGCTGCTGCTGCCCTTTTTCCAGAGTAGGATTCACTGAAGCGAAAATGCAAAAAAAAGGGAGGCAAAATGTGCATTTTTGACGCCCCTTTTTCAAACAAAAAAACAGGCGGCGTGTTCAACATGGCGTGGCTGGTGGCATCGAATCGGATCAATTCACTGGTGTGGTCGGACCACCATCGCATCTTCCAGCGCTCCGTGATGTCTGCTCTTTACAGCTGCGTGGGTCCCATGATTGGTGTGACACTCGCGGGTTACATGATCTCCGAGGATGAGACCATGGCTTCCTTTGCACAAGTCTACCAAACAGCCATTGGCTTCCTCGTCTTTAGCTTCATCTTGTCTTGGGGCTGGTCCGACAGTGACTGAAAAAAAGCCCCTTTCTCTACTTTTCGCATTCTCTTTGGTCGTTTCTCCCTCTCTCTCTTACTTTCTCTCTCTTCACTTTGCCTTTGTATATATACTTGTTTATCATTTTATCATGCATCTCATTGTTATGGTTTTAAGTTTTTCCCTTGCCTTGCTGCCATTGTGCGACACACAACATAAATATGAAAGCTCGGACCGTGTTTTTTTTTTGTTTGCTGTCGATTGTCCCACCCTTTTTTTTTTTTTATTATGGTACGCGTGACAGTGCGACAGAAAGAAATGCCTCTTTGGGCGCATCGTGTCTCAGCAACAGACTATGTGGCGCGTGATGCAAAAAACAATTTGTTTGTTTTATTGGGGTGTCTACAGATGCAAATTTCTTTTTCATTGGTACAATTCGTCTATTCTCTAAGCTAAAACTTTTTCCTTAGGCGGTCGTACTGGGCCTTGTCCTGTGGAAAGAAAGAAAAAGTAGAAGAAAAAAGCAGTTCAGCATCAAAAATGGACTCTTTCTGGCTCATTGGCTTACCTGAGGCGACACACTGGGCGATATCCTTGTGAACGCGGTATCAAAGTTGGCCTGAGTCACAAAGATATCCTCAGCTGTCGATGTTTCGTTCATCACGGTCGCACCGTGCTGGTAAAACTTGCTGCGCAGCGCGGCAACGGCACTTTCGCGCACCAAGGATGCCAAATCAGCACCACTATCGTAATAAAAGAACGATCAGTCCCAACCCCACGATGTGATCGCAACGAGGAGAAAAAAAACTTACCTGAAACCTTCACAACGCGCGTCGTTGGCGATCAATTCGAGCGAAACCTCGGGGGCGAGCGGCGTCTTGGCCGCCAATTTCTTCAAAATGTCGAGACGCTCCATGGGCGTGGGCAATTCCACATACAGCAGCTTGTCAAGGCGGCCAGGGCGCAGCATGGCAGGGTCAATCATGTCGGGGCGATTGGTCGCGGCAATCACGTACACTTGGCTGCGATTCTCAGCACCATCCAGTTCCGTGAGCAGCGTGTTGACGACGCGTGCAGAGGCTTCGGACTAAAAAAAAAAAAAAACAGGTTAGATGGACTTGTTTTGGCGCGATTGTAGCGTTTTTTTTTTACCTGTTGGTCATCACGTCGCGAGCAAAGCGCGTCCAATTCGTCAAAAAAGATGACACAGGGTGCAGATGCGCGTGCGCGTGCAAACACTTGACGCACACCGCGTTCACTTTCACCGACATACTACAAAAGCAAAGAATAAAATGTGAGCAAAGCAGGTACATCAAGTCCATTTTGCATTTTTACCTTGTTCAAAAGTTCAGGGCCCTTGACCGAGATAAAGTTGGTATTGCTCTCATTTGCGACCGCCTTGGCGAGAAGTGTTTTGCCACAACCTGGGGGTCCCCAGAGAAGGACACCGGCGGGCGAAGTGATGCCGACGCGCTCAAAGAATTCGGGGTGATTGATGGGCTCGACGACGGCCATGCGCAGCTCGTCACGAACGAATTGAAGTGCGCCAATGTCGTCCCAGGAGACATCGGGGACCGTGGCAAAGCCCTCACGCTTGGATGACGGCTGAACCTTGTCGAGGGCGAGGCGGAAATCGTCTTGTGTGATGGACAGCGATTCAAGCTGCTCAGGCGTCAATGGCTGCTTGTGCGACTGGATAAACTCGGAAATCGCGCGCAATTGCTCCAGCGCAGATTGCGCCTCGAATTCCGCAACGCTCGTCGTCTCAATCGGCTTGACGTCCATCACGTCAGCGGGTATGCTCTCCTCCACCTTGTCAATCTCCATCGAATCGTCTTCCACACAATCCACAGGCGCGTCGTTTTCATTCTCTGCTGCATGTGCACCGTCTTGCTCCGGTTGATGCTGCTGCTGCTGGTGATACGACAGGTCTCGCAGGTGCTTGAAGATGCGCTTGACCGCAATCACGCCAGCAGTCGTAATCAGCGCTTGCAAATCCGCACCAACGTAACCCGGCGTCGCCTTGGCAAGCGCAGCAAAGTCGAATTGGCCCTCCAGACGCAAATTGCCTGAAAGAACATTCAAAATCCTAAAAAAAAAAAAAGAAAATTAAAAAAATTAAAAAGATTGCCCTTCGCCCCATCACACCCCCCTTTTTTCTTCTTATTTGACGTACTTTTCGCGTGCTTTTTCGTCCGGGACGCCCATGCTGATTTCACGGTCAAAGCGTCCAGCGCGGCGGAGAGCAGGGTCGAGCGAATCGGGGCGATTCGTGGCACCGATGATCATGACCGGCTTGTTGTCCGTCTTGTCCCAGGCGAGATCATCCATGCACGTCAGCAGCTGCGCGACAATGCGGCGCTCCATTTCACGCTGCGCCGTCTCGCGCTTGGGCGTGATCGCGTCAATCTCGTCGATAAACAGCAAACACGGCGCACTCGACTTGGCGTCCTCGAAAACGTCGCGGATCTTCTTCTCCGACTCACCAGACATGCCCGACACAATCGATGGCGCACTGATGTTGATGAACGGCACTTGCAATTCCTAGAGAGAGACAAGAAAACGAGGTGAGAACACGCCTTTCTCGTCTATTTTTTTTTTTTTCGCAATTTTTCAACTTACACCCGCAATGGCGTGGGCGAGACGCGTCTTGCCGCAGCCAGGAGGACCGTGCAGGAGCACACCACGCGGTGGCTGGACACCTGTGTGAATGTACACCTCGGGGTGCGCAAGTGGCATGGCAATGAGCTCCATGATCTCCTCAATGCACGCGTCAATGCCACCCAAATCGGCCAGAGTCGCTGTCGGGATCGTCGCTGTGTCACGAGTGTCTGCTAAACAACAAAAAATGGGGTCAATGAGGAAACCGATTAAAGCCTCGTATTTATCTTTTCTCTTTTACGCTTTTTCTTACCTTTGTGGCGCTTAGACGACCCGCCGGACGCGTTCTTCATACGACGCTTCTGCGGCTTGCCCTCTTCCTTGGTGTCAGGCGATGCCGGTGTCGATGTCGCAGCGGGCTTGTTCAAATTCCAAAGGTTTGTCACGGATTTGTTCATTGCATTGGACTCGAGCGCAGGCTACAATATAAAAAAAAGGCGCGCTCAATTAGCCCCTTGATCGCGTCGCGTCGTGTCGCTCGTCCTCGGCATACCGTGGCAAGTTCGCCTTGCTCGTCAAGGTCAATGCTACTAAAATCAAGGAAAAAAAAAGCATAAATGACCTTGTCACCGCAAATTTGAATCTTAATGGCTGCGCCTTTGGCGCGCCTTGAACCCTCTCCTTACACGTCCGACTCCTCGTCGCCCGTCAGCGTGGGATCAAAGTTCTCCAAGACTATAGAATCGAAAAAAAAGAGATGAATTCGCGCGTTTTAGCACTTGTTGTGGACGCAGACAGCCTACCTGACTCGATCGTCTGCTCAAGCTGCTTCTTTTTAAAGCGTCGCAAAGAGGGATCGGCTTGCTGAACGTAGTCATAGATACCCGAGGGCGTCCAGTCACTGAAACCTTGTTCTTTATATTGCGTAACAAGTTTAAGCACCTTCATTTCGAGCGAGCGGCCGAGACGGCCGCCACCACCACCTCCTCGGGAGCGTTGCATAGTGGAACAGTAAAAAAAAAAAAAAAAAGTGAGAGAGAGAGAGAGCAAAAAAAAAAAAAAAGAGGGGTCGGCGTGTCAATGCATTAAACGACCCTCAGCCACCTGCCAAATCGCCCAAATTTCGCGGTCCGGCAATTTCCAAGCCCGGGCCAATTTCTGCCGCCTTTTGAAAAGGAAGCCCGCCTTGACCGCTTCTTCTTTTCTCCTTCTCTTTCGCATTTAGTTTACTATGGCTAGAGTAAGTTACATCCATCCATCCATCCCACAGCGCCATCGGCACCAAGGAAGCACTATCGTCGTCTCTGCGTCTTGTCGTCTTCCATACAGCGCGTCATCCATCGTCGTTTCTCGCCACGTTGCCATGACTTTCCACTTTTTTTGTCATCCATCGCACCTCTTTATCCGACATTTCATCCATCCATCCATTGCAATGCATCCATCCACCCATCCATCCACCCATCGCATAAAGGCAGCATTTTCCTTGTCATCACCCGAGGAGCTAGTGACAAAAGAAACATCAACTTGCTCTTTTCGACAGATTGCTCTTCAAAATCGCCACAAAAATGACGACAAAGGACGCGACGAGACATACATGACGACGGCTTCCTTGCGTGCTGATATGCCCTTGTTCATGAGCTAAAGATGGCTCTATTTTGCTCGATTCACGAGATTAACACGCTCGATTTTTTTCCCTTTTTTTCTTTTCCTTTTTGCTAGTTCCACGAATATCAAGTGGTGGGTCGCAAGCTCGCCTCCGAGCAGGATCCTACTCCCAAGCTCTACCGCATGCGCATCTTTGCCCCCAACGATGTTGTTGCCAAGTCGCGCTTCTGGTACTTTTTGGCCAAGCTCCGCAAGGTCAAGAAGACGGCTGGTGAGATCGTGTCTGTCAACGAGATCTTTGAGAAGCGCCCTGAGCAGATCAAGAACTTTGGCATCTGGCTCCGCTACGACTCGCGCTCGGGCACCCACAACATGTACAAGGAATACCGTGGCATGTCCCGCGTCGAGGCCGTCACCACCTGCTACCAGGACATGGCTGCCCGCCACCGCGCCCGCTTTGGCTCCGTCCAGATCATCCGCGTCGCCGAGGTCGCCGTCGCCGATGTCCGCCGCCAGTACATCAAGCAGCTCTTGACCCCCAAGCTTGCTTTCCCCTTGCCCCACCGCCTCCAACGCGTCGAGAAGAAGCACCGCGCTCTCTTCCAGGCCAAGCGCCCCTCCACCTTCTACTAAACAGCCTGAGGCGTGTCTCGTTTGGCTTCAAACATTGCTTTGTTTAGTCTGTGTTTGATGCCATCGTGTTGTGATCCAAAATAAACTCATTTTATCATTGAAACAAACCGCGTCTATACAAAGTGGAGACCATGCTCCATCATCGCTATACGTGTAGAGTGACTTTAACAGACATGTTAAACGCGCTTTTTCGCGCGTCTTTTTCTTATTTTGCGCCCTTGTTGCTCACGAACTCGCCAAAATTGACTCAATTGGCTCAACTGCGCGGTCCATGGTGTACGTCTTTTGCGGTCAATGCAATCAAAGACAAGAGCCTCACCTGTCGTCAAGTTTCATGAAGCAAAAATATACAGAAAGAAATGAAAAATGGCCAGAAATCGCTCTCAAGTTCATGATGGCCACCCAAGCCGAGAGGTTGCGCAGGTCACATGGAAGCGCGACACGTCCGAGGTTGACAAATTCATGTCGGAAATGAAAACAAGGCAAAGAACGCGAGTGCGTTGCTCCGCCATTTCTATTTTTTTCGTGTTTCTTCCCTGTTTTCTCTTTTTCTCTCTTTTTTTTTTGTCCTTTACGATGGTCTCGTCAGCAACACCCATGGATATCGACTCGTCGTCTTCCAACGACAAGGGCGACAGCTACGTCTTGCCTTGGTAAACACCTTTTTTCTCCCATTTTTGCTTTTTTTCTTTCTTTTTGTCTTGCGCTTTTTACTGACCTGGATCTCTGTTCTTCTCAAAGGGTCGAAAAGTACCGCCCTGAACGTCTCAAGGATATTGTCGGCAACGAAGATACCATTGCGCGTCTCAATGCGATTGCACGCGACGGAAACATGCCAAATATCATTCTCACGGTAAAAAAAAAATCTAGTCTGGAAACGAAAACGTAGGGTGCCCGAGGTGCCTAGCTTACCATTGCGTCTTTTTTTGGAATTAGGGTATGCCTGGTATTGGCAAGACCACGAGCATTCTGGCTTTGGCACGCGAATTGCTCGGCAAGGACGTGTACAAGGACGCGGTGTTGGAGCTCAATGCCTCGGACGACAGGTAGGGCGTTACACCTGCAGCCTTACAAGCGGGGGCAACAATACTGGATATCGAAATGTCACTGAAATTCGCGCTTTTTTAGAGGTATTGACGTTGTGCGTGGCCGCATCAAGGCATTTGCTCAGAAAAAGGTCACATTGCCACCCGGACGACACAAAATCATCATTCTTGATGAAGCTGACAGGTAAACGACGTGCACAATGCAAACCCTGGCGAGAAAAATAGCGGAGGACGCGCGGATCAACAAAAAAAAAAAGGCGAAAAGGCGCGCATTTAATTCTCTTTTTCTCTTTTTTTTTTCGCATCAGCATGACTAGCGGTGCCCAGCAAGCCTTGCGCCGCACAATGGAAATCTACTCGAACACGACACGCTTTGCATTGGCTTGCAATCAATCCAACAAGATCATCGAGCCCATCCAATCCCGCTGTGCGACGCTGCGATATACCAAGCTCTCGGACCATCAGGTGCTGCGCCGTCTGCAAGAGATCTGTGAGGCTGAGAATGTAAGAAAGAGAGGGAAGAACCCAATTTGCACGGAAATTGACGCGTCTCGACGCGCTTTTTTTTGTTTTTTTTTGTTTTTTTTATAATTTTAGGTGCCCAAGACGGACGACGGTCTTGAGGCTCTTATTTTCACTGCGGACGGCGACATGCGTCAAGCAGTGAACAACCTGCAATCAGCGTATTATGGCTTCAACCTGGTGAATGACGAGAACGTGTTTAAAATCTGCGATCGGCCACACCCCGTGCTGATCCACCGCATCCTCGAGAATTGCGCGCAGGGCAACGTGCGCGACGCATTGAATCTGATCCGCGAGCTGTACGGCAAGGGCTACTCCGCACTCGACATTGTCACCACCATGTTCCGCGTCACAAAGAGCTACGACGAACTCGGCGACGGCCTCCAGCTCGACTTTTTAAAGGAAATCGGCTTTACCCACATGCGCATCCTCGACGGCTACCAGACACAGCTACAATTGTCCGGACTCGTCGCCAAAATGGCCCAAATCGGCATCGCCACAAAGTCATGAAGAAATAATCACTGGTTTTTCTTTCTTTTTTTTTTTTCCACCGTGCGCATCAATGAAAATCATTTTTCAATCAGTTGTTTGTTTTTTTAATAGCTTGGAAAAGTGGAGATGGGAGTGGTCATTAGAGGGAAAAGAAAAGGGGGGGGCAAAGCGAGAAAAAGAATTGGAGATCAGGTCTTTTCATCGAGAAAAAGAAAAATGTATGAAAAAAGGGTGTTCTTCGTGCTTGAGGTTGTAGGAGACAGGGTTGTAGGCTGACAAAAAGCAGAAAAAAAAAGGAATGAGCGCGTTTTGTCGCCAGTCTGCGTGATTCCGCGCAGTGCTTACCACTCTCGTCCAAATGCGTCTGATTCTGGATGCACTGTTGGACCCACACAAGCGGCACCACATAAGGAGCAGTGCTTCGATTTCCGCTTCAAAAAAAAAAAAAAAAAAAAAAAAAAAGGTGAATTTAGGTCACAGGCTAGCAGATAAAGAGCGCGCTGTACCTGCGTGCTTGTTTGATGAGCGCTGTCAGTTGCTCCTTTTGATGCTGCGGCGTGATGATGTGGGTGAGGCGCTGGTCAAGGAGACTGTCAACGGCGGTGCCACCGTAAAACTCGAATTCCATGCGCAAGCGGTGGATCTTGTCGCGGAGGCTGGCGCAATTGACGCGCTCCATGGGTGTTGCATTCTCGTCGGACACGGGCTCGTCAAAATACGCGTGCGCGCCAGTGAAAAACATGCCCGGCATCGGTGTCATGTTGAAATAGCGCTTGCGGAGGTCCTGGGCGGCAGCGTCACTGATCTGCGTCGGCAGCTTGGTCGCGTCCGTCGCCGGCTTGGTAGCGTCCCTGGCAAAGATCTAAAAAGCAAATTCCAAGGGACACGAACGTAAGAAACACGCGTCAAAAACAGCGGTCATGCGCGTTTTCGTCATATAAAATTACCTCGTTCAAGCTCTCGGTCGTGGCCCTCTCGGTGTACGAGTCGCCGTAATCATCCATCATGCTTTTGAACATATTTCGCGTGTTGGACCCGGCGTGAAGCATGTACCTGGCGCCAAGGAAGACAAAAAGGTGAGGAAAAAAAGGCATCATGAGATTTTTCTTTCTTTGCTTTCTTTTCTTTTCTTTTTTTGCTTCGTTGCGGTCGACTTACTTGGGCTCCAAGGGCAATATCTTTTGGGCATGGACGGAATCCAAAAGCCACTCAGGGCGCAAAATGTCAATGTCTTGCGCGATGAGACTATCGACCGTGAAGATTTCTATGACAAGAAATGGATAAGAGGCAAAGAGCAAGGCTGTGGCGTGTCGTATGGAATTGGCTACTCACTCTCGCCGGCAATGACAGTGACAGGGGTTGAATGCTTGTGAGTTTGCAGCAATTTTCCACCATGTGAGGCAATGAGGAGCTCCAGCGGGGTTTTGGGGTGCGAATTGGTATCAACGACGTCTGTCGTAATGATTTAAAAGTCAGCGGCTGACGCGTCGCGTCGCGTTTCATTCCGTTTTCTCTCTCTTTCTCTCTTTTTTCAATTTTGTCCACTTACAAAACGTATAAGACGCAAAGAGATCGGTGAGCTTTTGCACATTTTTCAAGTCGGCGCCCTGCTGCGATGCAAGCAACTGCGGCTGGGTCATCTATTCCAGTGAAAGAAAAAAAAGTCGCGTCTTGTCAGTCAAATCGCTAATTTAGAGGTAAATGCGTGCTTACAGCGCGTCGGACCACCCTAGGCTTCTTTGTAGGCTGCATCCAGTCAATGGAAGTGCTCTTTTCGTTCATCCTCTTGCGCATCACTAGACGCGTAAAAAAAAAAAAAAAGAAGCGTATCAGCGCGTCAAAATGCAAAATATCGCGCCCTTTTTTCTTTTTAAACTAACGAGGCACAGTGTTGACATTGCTCCAGTCCTTGTCCTCTCGAAGCGCCTTGTAGCGAGGAAAGCGCAGCGTGTAACCGGCGCTCCATGTGGCTATTGGGTGCAAAACAAGAAAAAAATGCAAGACGTGGGACGAGATGGATAATGGTGAGCAACTGCACGACCGCGCGGATGGCCAGTGGGGGAAAAAGATGCAACTTACTCGATGGGACGATCTCTGAGCCCTTGATTTCAAAGACGAGGCATTCATTGAAGTTTGGAAAGATGACATCCGGCTTTTCGGTCGATTTTTCGGGGTGTTTGAACCATGGAGGGAGATTGTAAGGATCATAGGCGACTTGCTTGCAATCTTTTAGCATGCCCTCAAACATTTCAAACTCTTGTAATTTGAACCCCGTGCCAACCATGCAAAACGACACAAACCTGCAATAAAAATGGGCCGGTCAGCCACGGAAAGACTCTTTTTTTTTTTTTAAAAAAAAATGCGCCATGCAAAACTTACGATTTCTGATCTTCTTGCACACGCAAGGCACACATGAATTGCGCGAGACGCTTGCTGCGTCTGCCCGTGCCGTATTTGCCGCCCACCACGAGCAAATCAAAGGTGTCGCCCAAAGCATCGTAAAAATCGGGCTTGATCTTGAGCCACGAGGAATGCGCACGCTCATTCAGCATGTACGGAGCATCGGGTGACTTGAGCACCACACCTTCCATTCTGTCACGGCAGAAAAAAAGCGCCATCAGCATTGCATTGACGAATGACCGTGTCTTCTCCCTTTTTTTCTCGCTCTTTTTTCAATCTTTTTCACTGTTTTCGTCACTGTCGCTCTTTTCCATGGCTCCTTCTCTTGCTTGCTTTTTACCTTTGCTCAATCATTTCTTCCATCACTTGCAGGATTTCCTTTTCTTCTTGTTTCACGTCATTGTTTGGATTAAGCGGCAGGGTTTTACGCGGCAAGAGATGCAGATAGCCGTACTTATCCGTGACATATTTGCTTAGCTCCTGGAGGCGAATTCTGAGAGGATACTTGTAGACATGCCGGTCGTCAATGAACACCACGTCAAACACCACAACTAAAAATAGAAATGTTTGAGCCCATCGTGCTTGCGCACAGGTATCACGCAACCAATGGCTTACAGCATGGATGCGGCTTGTCAGAATCCATGGATTCTTCTGTATAGAAAAGAAAAAGAGCGTCAACGCGGCTCATCCGATGATTTCCAGCCTTTTTTTTCCAATCGTACGCAGTGCGGCCGTCTTGAGAGTGCCAAAGGGCATGTACACGTCACCAACAGGATCGTAGGCCACGAGCTCGCCATCCAGAATGATGCTACAGAGAAAGAATAAATAGTCAATTGCTGGTATTTGCACTCAAATGCGTCGTGTCGCGCCCAATTGCATCCCTGGCGCATTCAATCACTTCTTTTCATTGCCCAGATCACGTCCATTCCGTGCCCATTTGCGCTAGACGACACCTGTTTTTAGTCTTTTCGCGTCAAATGGCCCTCTTTTGCGCACAATGATACCAATTTGGATCACATTGTCCCCTGGTCTCGTTTTTCCCCCTCTAAACAAAGCGGCCTTGCTTACTTTTTCTCGACCGTGATCAGATCAGCAACGTGGCCAGAGAGCTTTCTGTGATCGGTGCTGCTGCTGCCAAAGTAATGGGTGTAATCTGTGCCTTTTCTAATGAGAGAGAAAGATATCAATGACCTTGTTGATTTGTCGCGATTTTACACTCCATTTTCGTTACCGCGTGAACCATTGGAACACGCCCGCTTGCTTGTTAAAGTGCATTTGCGTGCGCTCGCCGTCGATTTTCTCCTCGACGTAAAATGTGCCGTCTTGCGTGCTTTTTAGGGAGACAAAGTCTTTTGCAAAGCCCTTTCGACTCAATTGCGGCTGGAATGCGTGCGTCAATTGGATCACCTAGCAACAAAAAAAAAAAAAAAAAAAAAAGGTCGTCAGAGCCCCTATTTGAGGGTATTTTAAAATAAAAACCGCTTACAGGGTCATCAATCTTGGTGTTGGGGTCCATGAGGTCGTCGCAGACCAGTTTGAGGTTGCTTGTCGTCTGGTAATAATCCTTGGCTTGCCAATGGTACTCGTTCAGCATGGTATTATCAGTCATGCCAATCTTGAGGTCGCGCAAGATGATGCGAATGAGCCAATGCTGCTCGCGCGCCGAGTACGACGACACGATCTCCTGAAAGAACTTTTTCCGCGACGCGTCATCCCTAATTGGCCACCAAAAACATGTGGTCAGCAAAACACGACGGAGCGCAATTCCTTGATTTTCCAATGTCTTTTGCTTACACATCGCCGCTTTGCAAATTATCAAGCAAATTGTTGACATCCTCGACGGTCTTTGTGGGGTTAGTGACCGTGGACCGCTCTTGAATGATCCTGTAGGCAATTGCAGCAAAGTCGCCCACGGGTTTCTGTATAAAAATGAAGAATGTAAGGGGAAAAAAAAATCTTGCGCGCCCAATTTCAAAGCGCGCGCGCGGCGCAGCATGAACTTTACATTCTCATCGGTCGTCGACGGCTTTTTCCAATCCAGAAGACTGGTTGCCGCTTCAGAGGACGGACTCAATTTGAGCACAGAGATATACACACGCGCAAGCTTGGACTCCTTCATATGATATCTGCTCTTGTCAAGCTAAAAAAATAAAAAAAAGAGATACATGAAACCGCCATGGAGCAAAAAGCAGCGCCTCGTACACCTGGAAGCAAGAGTCGCATAGCGGGGTAAAAGTCTTGCTGATATTTCTTGCGCCAAAATTGCAGGTAGTTGCGGAACAGCGCCTTGCGGTCCTTGATCGCGCTCGTGTTGCTGATCCTCTCCATTAGCTTGCAGAGCGAGTCAAACGAGTCGGTCGGCATCGTGGAGGGAAAAAAATGAAAAAAAGGGCGAGGAATAAAAGAAAAGCGAAAAAAGGGGAGGACAAAAAGGAAGAGCGTGTGCTCTTTTTATTTAAAATAAATTCATTGTTTGTCGGGGATATCGTGTCAGAGATCATTGCTCGAATTAATCTTGCCCAAGTCCAGTTTCAGTTTGGTCATGTCGCCCAAATCGTCGTTTGGCACGTTTTGCGACGCTTTTGTCGTCAATTCCTTCCAAGACGCGTTCATGTCGTCGCTCACCGCCTTTTCGCACGCCTCAATCGCCTAGAGAAAAACAAAAAGCGCGCGTCAATCAAACAATTGTCTCTCTTTTTCCGTGCTTTTACGCGTACCTTGGCTTGTTCGCTTTCCAACAGATCCTGTATCTGCTGATCCTGCATTTGTTGCAAGTAGGTGTGAATGTCCATGTCCACCTGCGATCGCTGTGGCGGCGGCGTGCCGAGATGGATTGTGCCAGTGGGGCGAACAAGCACTTGGGTATTGACACCGCTTTTCGTCAGGAATTGGTGCCTAAAACATAGATCCATTGAGCCTCGTTTTTCTCTCCATTGATGGCTCATTGAGGCATGCTCTTACGCGCGGATATCCATGTTGCTGTCCTCGACGGTGTGCTGGGACAGCGTCTCCATTTGATTGCCGATCTGGTCCAATCCGCGATCCATCGTCGGCAGGTCGCTCTTTGCAAGAATGGACGACTGCAGCTTTGACCGCTCCAAGATTTGCTTCAAAGATACTGGCTGATCGTTGGTTGACTGCATATGAACTGGGGTGGCAAAACAAGGGACAGGGGCAAAAAAAAAAAAGAGGGAACAAAGAATAAAATATTGGAAGAGACGCAACAAAACCTGGCGCTCCGCGGCAACAGCGTCTTTCAAAGTCCGCCGCCTTTATCCTGCAAGCATTCAAATGAGCACTGGGCAACAAATGGACCTTGCTCACTGCATAACTTTTTTGCTTTCCACGCTTTCCCGCGATTACAGTGCCCCGTCCACGATGGAACAGACCGTCTTGCATAGTATTTAACACGCGCAAGATGTGTTTTTATCTCATCCACGTTCAAGATTTACTTTTGAACGACGTGTGTGTCCATCAAATCATAATTATGATGTTTTTATAGTCTTTTGATAATTTACCAATGGTTTTGTTATCTACAAATGAAAGTGTTCCTTGTAGCGGATAAAAGCAACCTTTCTCATTCGAATGATCCTATCCGCAAGGCGCTGCGGCTTGTGGATGGCGCTCAAGACTTTCGAAAATGACGAATTTGCCTGGGGGTTGAGTCGACCCTCGGGAGCCCGCGAGATTTTGTTCCTCAGATCGACGCGCCATTCATACACATGGTAAGCACACTGGCATAACTGACAAAAAGAAAATAAAAACCTGAGACCCATCGACTGGTTTACGCGTAAAACGCAAAAATCTGCAATTTTTCGTTGCCAGGTAAACTCGACAAGAATTGGCCACAGCGTTTTGAAGTTATATCATCAGAAAGGGCGCGACTTGAAGCGCATAAATCTATCGATGATCTCTGAAAAAAGTGACAATTTGGCCTTTTTATCACGATCTGAAAATCACTAATAATTTTCGACGCGTGAAAAAGCGCGTCAAACGCCAAGATACACGCGCCTGTTCTTAATGAAATCAAGCACTTGGGCCCCTCTAACTAATAGTCGCGCCAGCGCGACTCCATGGACGCATTTTTCCCGTACAATTCGACGATGAAAGTTAATCTAAAATCTCGAATTGCTTGTCAACCAGCAGGTCGATCCTACTCTTTTTTGGCATTTTCGGTGGTTTCTCCATGCAGACGCTCTCGTGTGCAAGTTTAAGATCATTCTGAAGACCCATTTTTTCAATTTTGGTTTTGGGCACCGGTCACGATGGATTTTTGACTTGGCCATGGTGGATCAAAACTGCTTTGTGGGAGCTTGCAAACTGCAACCCATTCGGGGTTTCCAGCATGTCGCTTCACGTTGAGCATTGATTCCGAGCTTCTCTGTGCCAGTTTGAGCGACTTGCTATTGACGACTTGCTAAAATTGTTGATTTTGTGAATTCTTCCAGTTAAAATAGTTCAAATGATCCCTAATTTGAACCAGCGGATGGTCGACAAATAGACTCCATGATACCAAGTTTCGTTAAGATCGGGCTAGAACACTCTGGCGACACGCCTGTAAAATCAGGGAAATGGCCGTATTTTGCGAAATTCGTTGGGAGATTGATGATGGATCATCGTGGGTCCAATCTAACAGCAATGACGCTACGAATAGAGAAAAAGGGAAGAAAAGCGGAATACAAACGTGAAAATAAGGAGAGAGAAGGGGACTAAAAGAATGCTGCAGCTAAAAACGGACCTTTTCCAGGCGCCGTTGACCACGCGACTGTGCAGCAAACACGTTCACACGATGCACGCACGCACGCTCAATCTCTCTGCGCACCAAAACAGCAACTAGCTTTTTTGGCGTTTGAAAATTGAGTAATGCTTGTTTTAAACATGTTTGCGATTTTAATCGGCTTTGAAAGGTGGCTCGGTGACTTTAAAGCCACGTAGTGTTTGTTGAGACGACCAGACGAGCGTCAATCTGAGAATAGGCATGATTTGTAGAGTGTAGGGTGAGATTATCCATCGCATTCTCTTATAAATGTGCTTTGTTGCGATAAAAGGGACTAGCACGCGCAATTTCATGACCAACTGGCTCTCAATTGAAGAAATTCTCGGGATTCTAGTTTATGAGGTGAACTGTGGATGCGCAGCGACGCGTAGTCAGCGCGAAAAAGCGGGTTTAGCTTGCTTTTCTTTCTTTTTTGTTTTTGGAAGGTGATCACGCGTTCCGCGGAATCAGGTGACCCCCCGATGAAGATGATGCGCATGAAAAAGCTGGGGGTAATCGGCAAGAGTCCCCTGTTGAATGAGAATAAAAGCCAAAACAAAAAAAAAAATAGAAAAAAGAAAAAAAGGCGCTCGCGCGCGCAGCAAAATGCATGCATGTCGCGTTTTTCGTGGCCCACGCGCTGAGAAATGAGAGAAAAACCATCATGGCGACGTATATGGCAATCAAAAGATAAGAATGAGTTTATTTAAGAAAGTAGGTAGCATAAGCGGAGGAATCAAGGGGAGAGGAGATGGAAGGGGTGGGGTGACACACATGGATTATTTGATGCCGAAAGCCTACGTAACAAAAGATGAGTACCGGCAAGAATGAGGCCGTCTGTTCACGTTTGTCCCCCCTTGATCGAGCTGGTTTCTATTTTTTTCTCTTTTTTTTTGTTTTGAAGCCTTACCCCTTTGTATGGGATGATTTCCCACGACTTCCATACATTGCCGCGTACGTACACATCGTTCTCGACAACGTGCTTGGCGTCCTCAAGGGTATCAGCTTCCACCATCAGAACACTACCAATCATTTTGCCAGTCTATGAAGAAAAAGCGATAAAGTGAGCGTCAACGTGTGCTATTCCTCCCTTTTGGCGGACCCCAACAGGTCGACCTGGGGCCGTGTACGAACGTGTGTTTGACGACGAGCCCCCCGACCCCCCGCGTGAGGGCGCGCGTACCCATTTCCCCTCAATTTCCCCCCTTTTTCCCCTGCTAAACAAGCACGTCTCGAATCCAAAGTCTCGCTTTACCTCGTGAGAGTCGAGCAGTGCACCTCCCATCTTGAGCTCGCCATGGTGGAACGACGACGTGGCGTTTTCAAGGTGCTCTTGTCGCACCGCGAGTCGCCGAGATAGGCCCGCCTCGCCGGGGTGGTCTTGCGCGACAACCAGGAACAGCTGTCGGCGGGTAGGCATAGCACTGAAGCAGCGTCGTAGAGCAGGCACCATACTGGATATTTGTTGTGTGTGTGTGAAAAAAAAGAGCCAAAAAAAGAAGAGTAAAGAAAAAGAACAGGGTGCGAAAAAAAAAAGAATACGAATTTATTTGCTTTGGCCTGAAATCATGTGACGCCCGAGTTGGCTCATTCAGTACCCGCGCAACCGTGGAAAAAAAGCAGGGTCAAGGTTGCGGATTGGTCATGGCTTTTTCTTTTTTTTTTTCAAGGAGACGTGGGGTGCGTCTTTGAGAACAATGACGCGCCCTCTTTTTTATTTTTATTTTTTTCACCAATTGGTCTAGGCAAGGTGGCCAACGTTGGTGTCGACGAGGGTGTCGAGAGCGGGCAAGGGGTCCTGGACAACGCCAGCCTTTTGCAACGTGGCCAACGTGGTTTCCAGGGCCTTTTTCGAAACGGCGGTGTGATCAGGCGCGTAATGGACGGTTTTGAACCAATCACGGACATCTTCCTCTTGGTACTTTAGGATGCGGATGATGTGTTGGATGGACTCGTTGTCCTTTTGAGCCATGAAGAGGGCGGTGGCCTGTTGAATGGCCGCGAGGACGCGGGGCAACTCGGAGCCAGCAAGGATGTCGGTGTGGGCGGCGAACATAAAAGCGGGCCAAGGCGGCGTGATTTGACCAATGCATTTCACTTCCTTACTGTCGTGGTACGGCTTGGTCGTGAAGCGCTCCCACATGAAAAAGTCGGACGATTCGTCATTCACCGCGTCGCGCATCGCCTGGAAATTGTGCAATACCGCGTACTCAAAGGGCTCTTGCTTGTCCTCGCCGAGCCATCCTTGCTGATCCGCAAGCACATAAGCCAT
This sequence comes from Gongronella butleri, assembly GCA_025201375.1. Classification (NCBI taxonomy): domain Eukaryota; kingdom Fungi; phylum Mucoromycota; class Mucoromycetes; order Mucorales; family Cunninghamellaceae; genus Gongronella; species Gongronella butleri. Next base: position 50,741 of record JAIWZP010000023.1, on the reverse strand, counting down.
GATGTGCGACCCGCTGCCCAGACGCGAAACCGCGCACGTCGACTTGTGCAGCGTGTCGATACTATTGTGCTTGGATTCTTGACCCGAAGAGATCGCCCAGCCTAGCATAATAAAGAAAAAAAAAATAAAAGCGCGTTTGAGTGGTCTCACTCGATTTGTCATGGCTGCTTTTGGTTTTTTTTCTTGTTTTTGGCTTTGCCACGCCAGGCAATTGGCTCCCAACATACACAAAGGCGCGTCGACGTACGTGCCGACAATCTTGTAAAAGTCATGGCCCTTGCTGATGCCCGCGACCAATCCCTCCGTCAGCGCAATGGCCACGTCAAGCGACTTGTCTTGCAGCTTAGACGTCATCTGTATCAAAAATCATGCACAATTAATAAGAGACAACCTTAAAAAGCACCCTCTCCCGACATACCTCGCCGGTGCCACCTAGAGCAGAAAAATAAAAAAAAAAAAGGACCCACAGGTGAGTTTTTTGCGTCTTTTGTGCGCAATTGCTTGAAATTGCTGCCTTTTTTTTACCTGGGCAGCAGACCAACTCGACGTTGACATTGTGGCTCTTGAAGAAACCTTGCTCTTGCGCAATATACAAGGGCGTGGAGAAGTGCTCGGGCACTGGAAAATAGAAAACAGATAAAAATTGGGTCAGTAAAAGGGCACTTTTGGCCTTTTCTCGCTCTCCCCAGACAAAAAGCCTTTACCATAGCCGAGACGAATAGTCTTTTCTTGGCTCATAGTGACAAATTGAAAAATGTGAAAGCAGAAAAAGAAGCGCGGCGGGCACGGGAGATCTTTGTTGCGTTCTTTTTATATTCCTGGGGGGGGGGACGGGACACCCAACACCGCTCATGATCATCTTGTGCCACCTTTTTCTTGGCCCCCAATCTACCCCTCGTGTCATGCCACGCAATGCGACGCGCTCATTGTCGCGCTCAATGGGGTGCGTGTTCCTCATGATGATGCCATGATGATCCCCATTGAAACAATTGGCGCCGTTTTTGGAGTGTTTTTTTAGGAAACATACACACTTTTATTAGTGGATGGATGATGAGATGACTAGAATGGAATTTTGATCAGAGGACGAAGGTAAAGCAAAAAGGGGGAGGGCGAGTACAAGGGTGAAAAAGAAAGCAAAGAGGCGAGAAGCTTCTTAACGGTAAGACTTTTGGTAACGAGCACGGGCACCAGGACCAGCAAACTTCTTGGCCTCGCAACGGCGGGGGTCGGACACCAACAGGGTGCGGTCGTATTGCACGAGGATCTCCTTGATCTCCTTCTTGGCGGCCTCGTCGACGAACTTTTGGTAAAAGGCGACAACGGCGCGCGACAAGGCTTGGCGGAGAGCGTACACCTGCGAGACTTGACCTGGAAAACGTTAAAAAAAAAAGCGAGCAATTGAGCATCACGATGGGATGAAAAATATCAATTCCCTCAAAAAAAGGCAGAATCAATGTGCTTACCACCACCCTGGACAGAGAGACGGATGTCAACGTTGGCGAAACGCTCCTCACCGAGGAGGAGGACAACCTCGTACACCTTGTACTTGAGGATTTCGGGCTCAAGGAGCTCGAGGGGAGCGCCGTTGACGCGGATAAGACCACGTCCACGCTTGCAGTGGGCAACAGCCGTGGCGGTTTTCTATGAAAAAGGGGACAAAAGAAAGAAAAAAAGCAAAACAAAGCGTCAGTGCATTTTGCTCGTCGACAAAAAGGGTGTGAATTAACGATGCTCATACCTTGCGACCGAAAGTTTGAACAGCTTCCATGATCTATGGACGCGAGAGAAGGAAAAAAAGGAAAATGATGAGCAATTGGATCGCAACGTCGATGAATCGGGCGAGAATGGTCGTGCGTTCAAAGGATGGATAGATGGATGCGTCAAGTGGATGGATGGATGGATTACCTAGTATAAAGGGGAGGGAGAAAAAAGAGAAAGAGCAAGAAGAAAAAAAAAAGCGCTGGGTGTAATATCCAAGCCAGCCAAATTTGCCGCCAGCGCCCCCGCCGCCTCCGCTTTGGGCGAAGCGACGGATTTGTGTGGGCGAGCGGTCCGGCCGCGGTGCGGGCTCTTTTTTTTTTTTTTTCCTTCAATTGGACTTGTGCAAATCCCGCATTCCTTTTTTTTTCTTCCTCTTTCTCTAGTTATCCGCTATGGTAAGTCGACAATGGCCATCCATCCATCCATCCACCCCATCAAGGAGATGGCATGGACGAGGATCATCCCATGGACGAATATCATCATACTCATCATCTCGTTTTTCTCTTTTTTTTTTATTGCGAACGACGACGATTTATCACAGCCTACTAGACTTCATCACAACCGCAAGAAGCGTGGCCACGTTTCGGCCGGTCACGGTCGTGTCGGTAAGCACCGCAAGCATCCGGGTGGTCGTGGTCTTGCTGGTGGTCAGCACCATCACCGCATCAACATGGACAAGTACCATCCTGGTTACTTTGGTAAGGTCGGTATGCGCCACTTCCACTTGAAGCGCAATGCCGTCTGGCGCCCCGTCATCAACTTGGACCAGATCTGGACCTTGGCTGGTGAGGGTGTCCGTGAGCAGTACAAGAACGCTGACAAGGTCCCCGTCGTCGATGCCGTCCAAAACGTAAGCAATTGCTTTTTTTTATTGCCTCCATTCATTCTCAATCCCTTTTCTCTTTTTTTGCAACGACATCCAGGGCTACGGCAAGGTCTTGGCCAAGGGCAACGTGTCCCAGCCCGTCATTGTCCGCACTCGTCACGTCTCTCGTCTTGCCGAGCAAAAGATCAAGGCTGCCGGCGGTGGTAAGCATCCATTCATTACACAAAGACGACCAAGACACTTGTCACTCACGCAATCTTTTTTTTTTTTTTTCTAGTCGTCGAGCTCATTGCCTAATTCTTTTACCACACCCATATTCTTCAATAAAGACTTGTCATAGTTGGATTTCATCATTCATTTATCATGTTTTCATAAAAATTCGCGTCGTGAGGACACAAAACTAGCCTCGTCGAGCATCGCGCTCCATGCGGCGCAGCTCCTTTTCTTGATGTTTCATGTCGCGCCTATGTTCCTTGAATTCGCGCTTGGCTTCGCGCTGATGTTCCTTGTGCTCGCGCTTGGCCTCGCGATATGCATGCTTGTCGTAGCCATACGCATACATTGGCCCGGGTGGTGGGCCATGATGCGACGCGCCAGGGGGAGGGTATGCGTGCGGCTGATGCTGCTGATGCTGGAGGTATGTTTGTTCCTGCTTGTGCCGCTCATGTTCGTGGTATTCATGCACTGCATACGCCGCAACACCCACGGCTGCAGCCGCACCAAGCGCTACACCACCAACCTTCTGATGAAACAATGAGAAAAATGAGAAAAAAAGCTCATCAGGGGGTGAATTTCATCGTTTTTCACGAGTTCTACCTTCCAGTCGGTGCCTCGCTGTGCCTCTTCAGTGTTCTGGCTGCTTCCTTGTGCGGCTGGATTGACAGATGACGACGCGGGCGCGCTGGGTGTGGGTGACACGCCACGTTGGCCAGGCGGTTGGAAAGGAGGCGGCGCACCGCGACCATAGCCCTCAGGCATTGGCACTTCGGGCCCCAAAGATGCTAGCGAGTCCTGGCGCTGGAACGCGCCTGGGCCACTGCCTGCTTTTTCTGATGGAAAATCGACCATTGGCCCGTCATAGGGTGGTGGCGGTGGTAAAACATCGCCGACGCTCGTGTCAATGGATGGAAGAGACGGCGGCACTTCCTCCTGGCCAGCAGGCCGCGACGTCATCTGCTGCACGCTAAGAATCGCCTGGCTGATAACACGATTCGACCCGTCCGTCGCCATCAATGGCACAAAAGTATCCTTTTCGCGGATTTCGCGATAATCAATCGACCCTTGCCCAATCACTTGCGGCTGGGCAGCGCTCTCATTCACAAGCTCCACATGCAGGATGCTAAAGCCAGCGGGCACGGGCCTAAAAGGAAAGCAGTAATAGAAAAAACGGGCGTCAGCGCGCGAAAAAAAAGGGGGGGCACACGTACAATGTAAATCTGTGATCAAACTTGGGTTCAGGTCCATACTCGCTTGTCGTGCGATGCTTCTCGTTGACGTCAAAATAAAAGCCAAGGAACACGCTGGCACCTAGTCCAAGAGAGAAAAAAATCGGTCAGAACACCACGATATGATAAAAAAAAAAGGGGGGTCGACCACTTACTCTCAAAGCCAGTCTCTGCAAGCCCGGTGACGGTCTCTATTCGTGTAAAAGCAAGATATACGGGTAAGTGAGACGCGTGTAAATTTACTCCAGGTAACGTACTGGTGCTGATAGAGATGGAGGTCATAGAAAACAAGAGTAAAAAATGAAAAAAAAGTGGGGAAAGAAAAGAGTGGATGGAGCACACAGCAGGCGCCTGGCTCCTTTTTGTACCCGCCTTTTTTTCTATTTTTGTGTCTTTGCCAAGAGGTGGATCTGGAATTGGTTGGGTCCCCGTTGTGGCGCTGCCTAGCCAAGCAGGAGGCTCAGCGCATCGGTATTCCCTCTGCACCACACAAACGCGCCACCTTTCTTTTTTTTTTTTTATAATCCCAACGTCACATGGACCTTATTCCGGCGGCAGGTTCCGCCAAAAAGGAAGACTTGGATGCTCGAATTTGTGTTTCGTCTTTGCTTTAATGCCAGCAGTGACGAAAGTGTCAAACGCGCAGCAGCATGAGACTTCAATCTCCGCTCACAGCGGCATTTACTATAAACGCGTGTCAAAATAAAGCAGCCGTTGCCGTGACATCCTCATTTAGTTGCGAAATTCACATTTGCTCATGCGTGGCCCATAATCTAACATTTAGAGCTTTGCTGCTACTGTGACATTTTGACCCCTTTTTTCTAGAAAACAGAAAACAACCGGGCGTCGATGACACCGTTCGATGACAAGCAAAGTCCAGAGGCCCTTGCCTGGCCTGGCAAGATGCGGGGCCACTTCTAGCTTTGAAAGGTGCGAGGCCACTTGATACACGTATTTTTTGATTTCGTCTTCTCATGAGAAATTAAAACCCGAAGGTCGACTCGATCATTATGCAGATGAATCCAAAATTCCGTTAATTTTCAACTTTAGCACTGGATCTCGAAATATTCTGTGGATGGTGATGAAACTGGTACGAATTGAATGAGGCACACTCGGGTGTCGTCATTTCCTGTTTGTTTGCTTGCCCGATAAACGACGTTTCCATGCTTGCAAAATCCATTTAAACATTCGAACAATTTTCTAACTCATTTTTCTCGACAATGGAAAGAACGACATCCAGAGCTTTTAACGTGTCGAAAGCACCATTTGAATCTCTCCCAGATGAGTCCAACTTCACTGCAATCCGATCAAAACTGATGGAGAAAACAGCTTTTTTCGATATTTTTGTTAATGGCACTTTGCTCGACACCGGTCTAGTTGATCTGTGATTTTTATTCAAGATTTGCTAACAACAAGGTCCGGAGGCCCTGGCCTGGCCTGGCAAGATGTGGGGTCACTTCTTGGCGTTGAAAGGTGCTGGGCCACGATAGCCGTATTTTTTGATTTCCTCTTCTCATGAGCAATTATCATAAAACCCGCATGTCGACCGGATCTGAAACCGCAACACTCGCCCAACAGCCATTTTTGGAATGGACCCCAAGGTTTGCATAAAAAGTGAATTTAGACATTCAAGCTCTCATTTCTCGTGATGCCCATCTGCCTTTTTTTTTTTTTTTTTTTTTTTTTTTTTTTTTTTTTTTTTTTTTTTTTTTTTTTTTTTTTTTTTTGCTGCAACGAAACACAATAGTCGCCCAACAGCCAACAGCCATTTTAGGGATGCATGATGCGCACACTGACGAGCTATTGAGGGTTTCTGGACTAAAAAAAAAAAAGGACGAGCGACCCACACCACTCTGACAACGGCAGCCATCTTGGAATCCATCCAAAAAAAACATGATTCCAAGTCTCTCTCCTCGCGCCTTTTTTAGCTACTATATGCCGTTTTGTGTGTAGCAGCTTCTTTATTAAATTGAGCGAAGACAAAAGAGAGAGAGCTCTTACCTTGGCTCTAAATCATCTTTGGGGGCTTTGAAGCGCTGATGTCGGTGCTGCTGGTGCAAATCGCTGCTGGCCCCATTGATTAATCGAGCAATAGCCATCAAAAAGACAAAGTACAGGGAATACCGATTGTTTTCATCGATTTCCGGTGCTTTCACAGTGTGTTGTGTGGTGTTGAGGGCCCATATGCTCGCATGGCCTTGAGAAAAAAAAAACAGGACAAAGGATGTCAGGCAACAACATGATGCGTGCCCAAGGCTAAAAAAAAAAGTGATTATCAGTTGTTTTCGTCCTTTTCCGGTGCTTTTACAGTGTGTTGCGCGATGTCATGCTTGCCATGTGCTCGCATGGCCATTAGAGAAAAAATAGAAGACAAAGCCAGGCAACAGGACGCGCCAAGACACCAAAAAAGTAGTGAACACCAGCAGCTTTTGTCCTTTTCCAGTGCTTTTTCAATCTGTTGAGTGGTGTCGTGCTTGCATGTGCTCGCATGCGCGCATGGCTATGAAAGGCAAAAAAAAAAAAAAAAAAAAGAGAGAGAGAGAAAGAAGAGTAGCGTAGGAAAAGAACGCGGCTCCAGGGCGGGTTTTAAGCGGGGTGACGAATTCATGCTTTATTGCGCAAAGTCCTTGGGTTTGTACGACGACGTCGACATTTCCCCTTTTTATTGTGCTGTGTCCTACATTCACACAGAACAATTGGGAGTTACTGGACTAAAAAAAAGAGCAGCGACTCCCCGAGGTTTGCACAAAAAGTGAATCGAGACACTCATGCTCTCATTTCTCGTGATGTCCATCCAATTGCTGCAATGAAACCACAACAGACAACACTCGCACAACAGCCATTTTTGGGATGCATGAATGATGCGCAGCACACGGACCTATCGAGGCCTTTTTTTCTGCAATGGAACTACAACCCTCGCTCAACGGCCATTTTTGGGATGCATGATGCGCACACCGACCCACCATCAAGGGTTTCTGGATAAAAAAAAAAAAAAAAAAAAGGAGGAGCGACACCACGCCGAGAGGTTTCCACAAAAATGAATCGAGCCACTCATGCTCTCGTTTCTCGTGATCTCCACCTGCAATGGAACCACCACACTCGCCCAACAGGCATTTTTGAGATGCATGATGTGCAGCACACGGATCTATCGAGGGTTTGTGGACTAACAAAAAGCAGGAGCGACCTGGGATGTTTGCGGAAAAAGTGAATTGAGACACTCAAGCTCTCCTTTCTCATGATGTCCATCCACTCTTTTTTTTTTTTTGTAATACTAAGCTCACATAATGCAGCGCATTTCTCGTGATGTCCATCTGCAATGGAAACACCACGACATTCGCCCGACAGGCATTTTTGGTATGCATGATGCGCACATCGAATTATCGAGGCCCTTGTATCTGCAATGGAACCTTAACTTACCCTCGCCCAACAGCCATTTTTGGGATGCATGATGCGCACACGAACCTATCGAGGCTTTGTGGACTAAAAAAAAACAAGCAGGAGCGATCCCCGAGCTTTGCGGAAAAAGTGAATTGAGACACACAGGCTCTCATTTTTCGTGATGTCCATCTGCAATGGAAGCACAACATTCGCCCAACAGCCAATTTTGGAACGCATGATGCGCACACCACCGAGCTATCGAGGCCTTTTTTTTCTGCAATGGAACCACAACACTTCGCCCGAAAGAAAAAAAGCTGCCCGGCATCCATTGCCCATTTTGAACAACCTCAATTTTTTTTACGGACCGATGCGCAACAGCTTCCATGCCTTCATTTTTTTCCACCAGCCAAACGCTTTATTTTTTTGCATGAAATCAAGGATTGCTCGTCAACTAAGAACATTTTTCTCTTTTTAAACGCTCCATGAGCATCCGACGTAAAAATACACCTTCAGTGAAAAAATTGGCCAAATCCCGATAGTTTGACGTTTTAAACTTTTCAATTTTCTTGCCGATTGTACTATTTAGAGAAAGACTGCTGCGGCAAAACCATCTATTGTGCTGCTACTGCTTTATTTTTACAGAGTGAATTGTCTACATAAGCACTTAGCATGCCAGACCAAAAAAATATACCAAACATGCAAAGATGCGTATCGCTCGCTTTTTTTTTAAAAAAAAATGCCAACATGCCTAAAGTTTTCAAACGAGCGCTTGATAGGTTCTAGCTGTATGAGTCGCATAATCAAAGATTTAAACAACAGATGACGCACTAAACCCGGAAATGACTCGTTCCAACTCTCCTTGATATGCTTGGATTGTGAAAGAAATGCTTGAACAGAAATTGAAGTTCTGCAGATGCCACGTTTGCTACCTACAGTCACATCATACGAGGTACGTATAATTGGCAATAAGTGGCCTTGTTTTGGCATTTGCTCTCGTCCTCATTTTTCACCATGCATTGGATCCCTGGAAATCATCAATTGCAGATACAAGGTTGGTAGCTCCCGACCAAACCAAACGTCCAAGGCATAAAGACAAGATGATCCTGCAGAATCTAGATTCAGAAGGAAAAACTCCTATTTCCTGGGTCTGACACCATGCCGATCCCGTTATGACATATCAACAAGAATGTCGGCAACCAGGGTCAATTTCATTTCCTTTAAACCCATGTCACATCCATGGGGCGATTGGCAAGTTTTGCTTATTATCTGTGTTTTTAATAACAATACTTCAGGTAAAATGGTTTAAAAAAGACCACGTCAGACTTGAAAAGACTTGAGGTACGTTTGACGATCTACCCATCAGGGGCACCGTGTTTGGGATCTGCACCCTTAGCATGAAAAATCGAAAAAAAGGAGATCGTTCATACGCTGGCCGCATTGCGCCGATTTTTACGACATAATTCTGACATAGGACGCATTCGTGCAAGGCTAGCCTTTTGTTCCCTTTTTGATCCCGGCTTTGTGCGGCAGCAGCAAGCAAAATTTTTAACCTCCACAATTCTCATCGTTTACCGTTATCGTTTCATATTTTTGTGTATTTTACGATTCAATCATTCAATAAAATGGTATGATTTGAGTTTTTGGCGTTTATTACGGCTAACAAATATGTGCGGTACGTACCTTTTGCCAGGATGATCGTCTTGCGTTGTGGAAGGAGATCAAATGTAAGGGGTACATGCATTTTTCAAGCCTGTTATGATCCAACCATGTAATAGATGGGCAAAAAATGAGTATTTCTGGCCTAGTCTCAAGGCAAACAACTTTCAATGGCGAAAATTTTGCACTGTGGCGATCACTTGCAAGGAGTTCATGTTTTGTTTTTGCGCACACAATTGAATCTGTCGCGCCTCTGATAATTAGTATAAAAAGGCTGTGAATAAACGCGTTTGTTGATCAAAAAAGTCAATCAACGTAGTAAACCCACTCATTGCAATGCGCGCTCACTTTGCTTTCATGATTTCCGTTGCATCCATGGCCTTGGCTGCTCCCACACCTGGTGGTGACGCTCAAGGTGCTTTGGGCGTCGGGCAAGATGGAATTAACTCGAACCCTGGCGAAGCAGCTACCACAACATGCGATCGCAACAGCAAGTCTTACATAGATTTGTACGCAATTTGCGTCCAAAGAGAATGTTTGGTTGGCGTTGGAATGAACGCAGTGAATTTGGTCAGCTGTATCAAAGCCTGTTCCGACAAGGCCTGTAACCCCGCCGGAGCCGCTACTCCACCTGGCATTACCCCCGGCGCTGCACCTGGTGCTACCCCTGACGGTGCACCTGCTAAACCTGGCGCTGCAACTGGCACTACCCCTGATGGTGCAACTGGCACTATCCCTGACGATGCACGTGCTAAACCTGGCGCTGCAACTGGCACTACCCCTGATGGTGCAACTGGCACTATCCCTGACGATGCACGTGCTAAACCTGGCGATCAAACTGACGTTGCACCTGGCGATCAAGGTGCTGGCAAAATCGTCTGATTTGATCATCAAGATGGGTGACTTGGCTCAAACCACATCAATGCAGCTTTTTTAAATGGCATCTGCATTTGTCGGAACTGCCATCTTCCGCGAAGTGATGACAATTTTAAACAAATACAATAAAAATTACAATTGCGCTCTCAATACAGATGCTTGTTGCCAACAAACAGGGGGGAAAGCGTCTATTGGGTTGACTTGTAGGGCACTTACTTGAGCAATCGCCATGTTCGAAAATCTCGAATTTTCCAAGGGGTGCAGTCGAGGATTTGAAAAGAGCAAAATTTAAGTCCTCAGATCGCCACGCCATTCAGCCGCATGGTTATGTCACACCAATGATGGATACAGATGCAATAAAAAAAGGAGGTACATCAGCTGGTTTCTGCGTAAATTGCAATTTGCCTCTTTTTTTCGTCTCAAGTCAAAGTCGACGAAAATTGGCCAAAGAGCTGCGAAACAGAGACCATCAAAAGATCTCAGTCTGTTGCGTACATGGATGTCAATGATCACTGCAAAAAACGAGATCCGGGCAGAATTGATGCGAACAGGCCATTTGCGGGGCAACTTTGACGCGTGAAAAACCGCGTCAGACATCGTGTTGCACGCGTCTGTTCTTGATCAGTTCCATGCACCTGGTGTCCCTCTTACTAGTGGGCGCGTCGGCGCGGCTCTATGGACGCGTTTTTCCTATGCAATTCGCGCTTGAAGTTTAATCTAAAATTACGAATTGCTCGTCAATCACCAGATCGACCCCTCTGTTTTTTGGCATTTTCCTTGGTTTATCCCTGCATTGTCTCTTCTGTGGAAGTTTGATGGAAATCTGAAGACCCATTTTTTCAATTTTGGTTTGGGTGCTCGCCACGACTAAAATTTGATTTGCGTGTGGCGCGCCCCGATGCCCTTTTGGAACCTTGCAAGTTAGGTGCCATTCGAGGTTTCTAGCCTGCCATTTCACGCTACACTGTATTTTGGGTCGTCATCGGGACTGGCTGATCAATTTTAGTTGCCCTTCTGTTAAAATGGGCCATCTGGGGTGTTTCTCCTGGTACACTCGTGCAAATGGTCACAAATGCATATTGAGGGCGAAATGCATTGATCGTGGCCGTCCACGGCACCAAAAAATGAGTGCAAAAATGTAAAATAATCTCCAGACCATATTATCACGCATCACGCCTGCAGCAGTAAATGTCACTTTTTATGGCGCAGCCGGGGCTCCCTGTCAGGACGCGATACACCCGTGTCCAAATAAGGCAAACAAGCGAAATCCCTGGTCCCTGGTCCCTTTTTTGTGTCCCTCTTTCTTCTTACTTTTGTGAAAATCGACGTCCGGGGTGCCTCATGAAGAATTGCTGGCTTTTTGCTGTTCTGTACGCGTGCTTTGTGGTTACAGTACCGGCTTTGGAACTATTGGAGACATATGCGTCGCCGCGTACTATCTTATTTGCCGCGACGATCGGCGGATCGTCTCATGTCAACTGGGTTCTCGAGATTTTGCAGCAACTTGAGGAGCGTGGGCACACGACTGCTTTTGTCACAAGGGTAAGTGCAACAGCAACACGTGCTTCACGTGCCTTGCATGTCTGTCAGCAAGCTATTACGGGTGTTTATCCTTTTTTCCTTCTTCAAGGACGACCACACGCGCTTTGGCAAAAAGTACGGCATTGACACCGTGTCCATTGGCCCCAGCGCACATCCGTCGGACACTCAAATTGAAGTCGACAATGCGCATTTGGAGCCACGCGCTGTCATGGGCACGCTCATCAGCCGGCTCATCAATGCTTATCCACAAGGTTAGCCGAAAACATGCCTAATTTACGCGTTCCTGAGCTCACCGCGTTCTACAGACTACCAAGTCATCCTGCAATTGATGAAGGACAAAAAGGTGGATCTAGCCATCTGTGATCATTTTGTCGACCCTTGCATGGAAGCGGCGCTGCAGCTGAAAATCCCATTTGTGATCACGTCAACGCTGGCCATTGCTCCTGGTAAGATGGCAGCCCCGGGGGAATTGGCCATTTTCTAATTTTTTTTTTCATTCGAGCAGATGCTCGTGCGCCGTACGTGTCCGGCGGGATCGGGCTGTATGGCGTCCACAATGGGCAGGTGAGCTTCTGGGAGCGCGTGTATTACGATTACTTGTTTACGGCGTCGTTCCTGTGGTCACACTTTGACACACTGATGGAGCTGCCAAAGGTGAAGCAATCACTGGGACTCGCAGCGGGCATGGACACGATGGCGACGTGGAAACACGCACTAAAGCTCGTTAACACGATTTACGGCTTGGAGAACGCGCGACCCACGGGCCCACTCGTCGAATTTGTAGGCCCGATCATGCCGCGCACGTACACATCGCTTTCAGCGCCGTACGACACGTTTCTGGCCGAGCATGTGCGCGTTATGTATGTCGCCTTTGGCCAACGCGCCATCCCTTCGTTGGTGGACCGCCAATTGCTGTGGACCGCGCTCATGACCCTGCTCGAGACGGGCACCATTGACGGGCTCGTCTGGGTGGATGCCCATTTTGACGAGATGCCTGCGACGTTCGCCGTGAAAACAGCCAATCGCACGTACACGCGCGCCGACATTGCTGCCAACCCCGATATTCTGATCTCGGTTTGGGCCCCTCAGATGGCAATCCTGCGCCATGCATCTACCGCAGCCTTTTTGACCCACGGCGGCACCGGGTCGCTGCAGGAAGCTCTCTATGCATTGAAGCCAATGGCCGTTTTTCCATTCTTTGGTGACCAGATGGGTAAATATGGAACAAATTTGCATGAAAACAGAACGCTGAGTACCCGTCTTTTTGTAGGCCTGGCACGCAATGTCGAATACCAAGGCTGCGGCGTGTTTTTAGACCGAGATTCGCCAGCTAGCAAGATTGCGGCGCAATTGACACATGTGGCGACAAACGATACTGTGCGTGCGCGCGCACGGCAGCTGGGCACCCTCGTACAGATCAATGCAAAGCATGGTGCGCAGCGTGGGGCGGATCTGGTGGAGGAAGTGCTGTTCACTTTTGATGCCGAGCGCGGCATCCTGCCGGCGCGCCACGAGGCCGCATTTGATCTGCCTTTTTGGGTCACATACAACCTGGATGTCTATCTGTTTTTTGCCACGCTCTTGGTCATGCCTGTTCTGGTGCTCCGCTACGCCTATCGCCTGATGGTCGCTCCCTGCATGAACCGCCAGGCAAAAATCAAGACCCATTGATGAAAAAAAAAAAACATTTATACCATCACTTTCGCCTTTTTCACGCGTAAACAACGGAGTTTTTAAAATGCAACACGTCCCTTCTGCTGCTGCGCCGTTTTTTTTTTTATCGATTTTTATCGATTTTATTTTTTCATACTTGACAAATGATAGGGATGATGTCGAAATGGGACTGACGCAAGGCAAAAGGGGACAAGCTTTCGCTGTGGATATTCATAGGAGGGGGAGGGGGGACTGACGCGGTGGGAAACAGGTAGAAAAAGGGGGATCAAACAATAGGAATAGACACAAAAGAGCAACAAAAGGCCAATGAAAAACTATTAACAGAGGATATAGGTGATGGAGAGGATAATGCTTGAATGTGTTTGGGTAAAAAAAAAAAAAGAGGGGAGCCTTCAACCCCTGGCTGCAAACGAATCAGCAAGTCATCCTAAACGCGAAAAAACAGATGGCTCACCTCGGCTGACGGTCAATCGACGACCGCTCACACTGAAGCCATGCATGAGATCAATGGCCATCTTAAGCGATTCGTCGTTGTCGAAATGAACAAAGGCGTAGCTTGAAAAAAAAAAAAAAAAAGTGAGCAATGATGGACTCGCCAACATCTCTTTTATCTTACCCGCCATTTTTGTCGTTAGGATGACGGCAAGTGTTGCGGGTTACTCTTGGCATGTCGACACCAAGCACATGGCCGTAGCGACAAAACAAGTGGAATACGTCGGATTCGCTGTAGTCGTACGGAATATTGCCGACAAAAAGCTTGTGGCCATCAGATGTGTGCACACTAAGATCAAAAGAAAAAAATTGAGGACTTTTTATTCATTTTTCTTTTCCTAGCCTACGGATTGGAGTGACGAGGGCGCGATGGGGATAGCGAGCGATGGTGGTTACAGCTGTCACGACGATATGTGGCTTCAGGGAAATCGATGGCCGGACGGGGCGCAATGGACGGCTCGTTCGCGGCTGTTGAGGGCGGCAGATGGGCGGCCGCGAGAGAAAACAGCCGCGAGGTCATTGGCGCACGGGTGTTGGTGGGGCGCGCGTCTTTTTCGTGCGCGACCCAGCGCACCTGCGCCTTGCGGCGGCCAAATTGCTTTTTGTGCAGCAGAGCATGCACCTTTATGGCCGTCTCGTGGTCGACACACTTTAGATGGACGGAATCATAGCGTCTATGACAAAAAAAAATAAAGGAAAAAGAAAAAGAGGAAATGTGAGCAGAGAGAAACATCATAGGAAGAGCGATTGGTCTTACATGCCGTCAATTGACTTGTGGCCATTTTGCATTTCGCCAATGTCGACATAAGGTTCCCAAGTGCCCAAATCTTTGCGCAACATGTCTGGCTTATATGATGGGGGCAAATTGGTCAAAAAGAGACGACAGGCGGTAGGATCTTGGGTAGGAGGCTCCGTGGGGTACGTCTCTTCAGAGATCACAGGCATGCACACAGGAATTCTAAAAAAAAAAAAAAAAAAAAAAAGACGTGGAGGGACGATGTTAAATTCACGCCATCCAATCTTTGCGTGTTTTCTCGCTCACGATTTCGATGTCACCGCGCAATTGGTGTTCTTGTCAGCCCATTTGATGTTCAAATAGATGTTGTGACGAGCGGAATAATCGCTCAACATCTGGATGGCTCGCATCATATCGATCTCGCGTGTGAACTCCACAATGGCGTAATCGCCACCCTTTCTACTAGAAAAAAAAATAGAGTAATAAGGACATTTTCCAGTTTCTTTGTAGCTAGGACTCACGGTGTCAGACGACTGCGGATTCTAAGATCTTTCAAGGGCCCAATGTCGCGAAATATTTTCGTCAGCTCGTCCATAGTCATGTTGACTGGCAAGGCGTCGATCCAAAGGCGATGCGCAACTCGTTCTGAGGGGCCAAGATGCTTGTTTGTGCGACAGACAGCACATTGTGCATCTGACGGCAATGCGGAATGACGGCGTTTGAAGGCACGAATCTTTGACCACTCGGACTGCATGGCCCGGCGGCGCTTTTTACCGCTTGAAGGGGGCGGCCGGTATTTCGGGTATGAACGCGCCTTGTACGCCGCGTCAGAGCCATGGGGCGAACGAGAACGAGAGCGAGAACGAGAGCGGAAGCTGGGGCGAGGGTCGGGCAAATGGGAGCGCGTAGGCGAGAATGAACGCAATTTTGAGTCGAAATGGAGGTTTGGTCGGCCAGTCGGGCGACCGTCAGGCGAGTTGCTGCGGCTCCGACGCGACTGGTCGCGCTGATAGGGCACTCCGGTGTCCTGCAGAGGAATAAACGACTGCTCGTCCAAAGTTGGGGCCAGAGACAGTGCCGAAATCGTGATATCATCCTCAATCTTCACCAAAGGAGGTGTTTCGCTTTTTACCGCGTCGCCAACGTCGCAGCGCGGCACATAGCCGCCATACACATGGTCTGGCTGTCCAACTAACGAAATGAACAACAAAAAGAAACAAAAAAAGCGTGAATTCCCTTTTATTCGCTTTCTTTCACTCGCCCATTTGTGCTTACACATCGACTTGGAAAGTTTCTGCCAAATATCCATGGTAAAAAAACACACCAGGGCCAAGGGCCAAGTAGATAGAAAAAAAAATGAGAGCGAGTAAACAAAAAAGAGACGCATAAAGGCCACTGCGCCCTTTGTCCTTTTATCGGGGCAATTGAATCCCCGCTTTCTTCCCGCGCGCAGCAATTCTCTTTTGAGATCGCTTTCCCTGTCAAACGATGATTGACATAAAAAGCTATGCGTTGTATTTTTTTTTTCGCAAAAACACAAAAAAAGAAACGGCAAAATCGGCTGCTCATCGCCATTTCTGATTCAATGCAAGCGGTGGTGAAGCACGAGCAGTAAAAGGCTCAAATCCTCCATAAGCTTTCGCACTCATTTTTTGGCTTGTGGCAGGTCAATTGAGCACGCTGGAGCGTGCGTATCTTGATTTTACGCATTTTTCATGCGACAAGTGTGCAGTTGCATCAAGGTGCTGCTAAAAAAACAAAAAAACAAAGAAAGGGCCATGCAGGCGGGAGCGCGCGTGGCGCATGAATGAGCAAATTGGGAAGCCGCGGGGCGACGGCGTCTTGTTTTGTCTCTTTCCACTTTTTTTTTCTATTTTTTTATTCTTTTTGTACACTTTTCCAAGATCAACTAGAAAATGTCCAACGAGGATCGCCGCAAGCCGAATATCCTTGTGACAGGCACACCTGGCACGGGCAAGACGACGACAAGTGAAATGATCGCGGAAGCGACTGGGTTGCAGCATATCAACGTTGGCGATCTTGTCAAGGCCAAGCAGTTCTACGAGGGTTACTCGGAGGAATATGATACCCATATCTTGGACGAGGACAAGCTGCTGGACGAATTGGAGGATATGGTCAAGGAGGGCGGTGCTGTCGTCGACTACCACACCTGTGAACTCTTCCCCGAGCGATGGTTCGATTTGATCATCGTCCTGCGCGCCCAAACGCACGTCTTGTACGACCGCATGGTCCAACGGTAAAGCCACCGCGGCATGAAAAAAAATCGCGTCACGGATCATGCATAAAATGGAAAATCACAAAAATGGGCAAAAAAGGGCGAAAAAGTGCAAAAAGCTCACTTTTTTTTTCTCTCTTTGACTTTTTTTGGCGATTAGTGGGTACAACAAGAAGAAATTGGACGAGAACATGGAGTGTGAAATCATGCAAGTGGTGCTAGACGAGGCGCGCGAATCGTACGCGCCGGAAATTGTCGTGGAATTGCCCAGTGACTCAGTGGATGACATGGAGAGCAATGTAGACCGCGTCAAGCAATGGCTGGCGGCGTGGCAAGAGCAGCACCAATAGAATAACAAGGATACTGAACTTGCATAAAGGCATAAAATAAAATAAAAGTGGTATCACATGTATACGGGCGCAAAAGCGCACTAAGCACCAGTCAGGGCGCGATCTGCGACCAGCAAACAGAATGAGTCATCCAATCAGGATGGCTGCCAGCGCTTTGCTGTCTACTTGACCAGATAAGGTTGCTAGATCGTGCTTGATTGGGCAATGGTGATCAATCCCGCTTGTTGAGCCGTACCTGTCAGGCCACTGCTTGGCCAATCATCCGCCCGATGACTCGTCTTATCACCTCATCTGGAACTCCTTTTAAAGCCTTGCTTCTTTTTTTCCACCTTTTTTTTTTTCTTTTTTCTTTTCATTCCACCTTTCTCTTTTACACATATAATCCAAATCATGGCCTCTCGTGCTTTTGCCACTGCTCTCCGCGCTGCCTCGCGCGCCGCTCGCCCCATGGTCGCCCGCCCTATGGTTACTGGTGCCAAGCAATCCGCCCTCAAGGCCATTGCCGTAAGTTGAATCAAGACGCGTCGTGTCAAAAGGGCATTTGGGCTGATCATCTAATTTCTTGTTGCATTTTCTACAGACCCCTGCCGTCCAATTCCGTGGCATGAAGACTTTGAACTTTGGTGGCACTGAGGAAGTTGTGTACGAGCGCTCTGACGTTCCCAAGGAGAAGCTTTTGGAGACTTTCAAGGATGATACCATTGCTGTGCTCGGCTATGGTCCCCAAGGCCGTGGCCAAGCCCTCAACTTGCGTGACAATGGCGTCAATGTGATCATTGGCCAGCGTGAGGGCAAGACCTTCCAGCAAGCCGTCGAGGAAGGCTGGGTTCCCGGCAAGAACTTGTTCCCCGTCTTGGATGCCGTTGAAAAGGGTACTGTTGTCATGAACTTGCTCTCGGACGCCTACCAAAAGGAGATCTGGCCCGCCATGAAGCCCCTCTTGACCCCTGGCAAGACCCTCTACTTTTCGCACGGCTTCTCCATTGTCTACAAGGACCAGACCGACATTGTTCCCCCCAAGGGTAAGCCCATTTATCTATGGAGAAAAAACGCGACGTGACGCGTGTCCATTGCCTCAATTGAAGCAATTGTTTCAATTGATCTCTCAAAGCGATGAATTGAACCCATGAATCTTATTTATTTCTTTTTTTTTTACGTAGATATTGATGTCGTCCTCGTTGCTCCCAAGGGCTCTGGCTTCACTGTGCGCCGTCTCTTCCAAGAGGGCCGTGGTATCAACGGCTCTTTCGCTGTTTGGCAAGATGCCAGCGGCAAGGCCAAGGAGCGCACGATTGCTCTTGGTGTCGGTGTTGGCACTGGCTACTTGTACGAGACCACTTTTGAAAAGGAAGTGTACTCTGACTTGTTTGGCGAGCGTGGTGTGTTGATGGGTGCCATTCAAGGTCTCTTCCAGGCTCAATATGAGGTTCTCCGCGCCAACGGCCACTCGCCCTCGGAAGCCTTCAACGAGACCGTCGAGGAGGCCACGCAATCGCTCTACCCCTTGATTGGCGAGCGCGGCATGGACTGGATGTACTCCAACTGCTCCACCACCGCCCAGCGCGGTGCCTTGGACTGGTGGCGCCCCTTCCACGATGCCTCCAAGCCCGTCTTTGAGCAATTGTACGCCTCTGTCCGCGACGGCTCCGAAACCGCTCGCTCCCTCGACCGCAACTCCCAGCCCGACTACCGTGAGAAGCTCGAGGCTGAGCTCGCTGAGATCCGCGAGTCCGAAATCTGGCGCGCCGGCAAGACCGTCCGCCAATTGCGCCCCGAGAACGTTGGCAAGAACTAAGAGCGTCGAGGATTTTAGATTGGCATTGTTAGACCCCATTTTATGTATATCATTATAAACCTGTACAGATTGAATTAAAAAAAGTTACCTTGTAAGCCATTCCATCATGCAGCTTGTTCTTTTGTGTTTCTTTGCGCAAAAAAAAAATATCAAAATCTGCAAAATAATCGTATTTCGACCCTTTTTAACGCGCTCCGTGGCGAAAAAGCAGTCATATTCAAGCGCAACACGCAGAAACCTGCCAATGTAACCGAAATCACATGCACGTGTTCTCGTCGCGCGAATGAAAAGCCAACTGACCAAGCATCTAGCTTTTAAAAATAGCATTGCTGGTCAAGTTCTCTTTCGCTCGCGACTGAAAATGAATCCATTCGAAAGAGCAAACTGATCCGCATCTGATGACATTTTTTGATGAACCTTTATGCGAAACAAAGACATGACAACACGAGAAAAAAGTGAAAAAATTAAGAAAATATGATTTTACCAGATGTTTTGTCAACCGAATTCCTCTTGGGAAACAATCGTTAGCCGTCCCCTCGTTTTGCATTTTCATTTAAGATCTCCCGCCAAATGATTGCTTTTTCGTCTAATAAACTAGCACTACGATAAAAAATTGGCAAACTCTGTTTTGCGGGCTGGGGAGTGACATGCGGCCGCCTTCAGCTTGTTGTCTTTTGCTAGTATGCCACGCCTCTTGGATTGCCGATGGTTCGTGTTTATTACGCCAAATCCTCTTATTTTCCTGGCAAACCTCGTACTGCACGGTTTCAGAAATGACATTTCAATCATATCATTGCGAACGGAGAAATTGGATGATCTCAAACATTTTGTCATCTCTTTAATGTCCTTGAAAAACAACTCTTATGCGAATTTGACCAAGGTCGGATGGCTGTAACGCCAGCAATTCTCGAATACTGGCCCTTTTTGCACGGTTTAATTGCCTTGCTGAATTAATCTTAAGAAAATTCGCATCAGAGATGCTGTCCACGTTTAAAAGTCTCTGTTGATTATGCTCAGTGCAGTAAGAATGGCGATCGATCTAATGGTTACCGAGAAAATTGTTATTGATGTTTTGACATGGAGCCCAAACACGGCGCGGCAAAATTTTGGAAAAAAATATCGATGTCCTTGGATTTGCTTCAAACTTTGAGGGATGGTGGGCGCCACCAAATATTGCACAATGAAGGTAGTTTCAGCGAAATCTACTCTGTGGATCTCGAGAAAATTTTAATATGCTGATTCGGAGGTGTTCATTTCACATGCTCATCCTTGGATAGCAAAACGCGCTACAGCCAGACGGTTCACATTTCCTTGGAGAGAATCATTCAATGTTCCATATGCCTGCATTACGTAGGGTACTGATTGTTAAGTTCCTGAGTACCAACGCGTCGAAGATCACCTTCAAAAAACACAATTTCGTCGCGTTTCCATTCACGTGCCAAGCGTGTTTTCTTGTGATCTCCGGCATCCACGTGTGCGCACGAACCATAGGCGCGAGATATTTTTGTTGCAGGCCGCTAAAAGCACATCATCGATTTTTTGCATTGAATTGAATATACGGTGATTTCGTGATTTCACGTTCATTTTCTCCTCGACTTGCAATGCAATGCTCGGCCCTTGTCAGCATAAGAAATGACAAAGGAAGCATGATCTTGCTACCCTCCGAGTTTCGTGGTGATCTAGCGACCTTTTTCGGTTTTTGAATTTTGGCCAGGGGGTCATCCAGGATTTTGGCCATTTTTAATCCTGGTCACTGCTCGCCATCTACGCGACCTAAAGACTCGTGGATAGGCCCAAACGAATACCTGACGCGATCTGCATCATCTGAAGCACTGTTCTCGTCGCGTGAATCACTCGAAACACTCGATCGGAGGCAAACCCCTCCATTTAGCCTAATTCTGTGATAGTTGGTGATTAGAGGAAGTTGTTTTGAATCTCATGGCACTCGGCGACATCTGTTGTTCCTTGCGAGCAAAAATGCAACGGTAAGCATCAGGTGTCAAATTGGCTGCGGCGCCCAAAATGGGAAATGACAAGTGATCGGCCCCTTTTTTTCTATTTCTTTTTCTTCTCTCTCTCTTCCCCCTCTGTTTTTTTTTCTATGATTCATCAGCGCTCGCATCCTCAGCAGCGCTACGACAAGGAGGTCCACGAGGCATGGCGGCCACGCGTACCTCACAAGCGATATCGGCCCACGAAGCGCCTTTTCTTTATACTAGTGCTGCTGATCGTGTCGCTGGGCGCTTATTGGCATAGTGCTACCAACAAGACACCTGCCGCGCAGCCAACACGCACACACAAGACGCTGCGCGACCAGCCAGCATACGAAACACTGCACAATTGCCAGGTACGCGTGTGCAACCCTTCACAGCAGTGTATCACTTGGACAGCGCAACCAAACAAGACACTCTTTGACGCAACCGATCTCGCGCCAGAGCACGTGTACCGTGACGTTGCCTCGGTCCACGTCCAACAGGGCTGCGACGTCTCGTTACAGGTCCAGGACGAGAATTCAGGCCTCACCGACGATCCACACTGGGTCCGCCTTGCCCCAGACACGGAAACAGATTGCATCAAGATGCTCTGCAGGAACACCATTGCCATCAAAATCCAAGGTCCGCTTGACAAGACAAAAAAATCGATGAAAAATTTCACCTTTCTCACCTTTTTCGCCTTTTTTCATTTTTTAGGCGGTCTCAATGTCATTGGCGCGCAATTAAAGGAACTTTTGGACAATGGTAACGCGGAAACATGATGTTGGCGTCTGGATGGCTCACATATATCCCCATTTGCACTCCGCAGATCAACAGCAACAACGAGAATTGGTGTTTCCGTGGATCCGATCCAGCTTGGACGATGAAAAGGTGACGCTTGTCACCCAATTCACTGTCAATCGTCTTCCTGTCTTTGCCAATGTCATTGATGCGTGGAAAGGTCCCATTGCCATTGCCTTGCAAGTGGAGAGGGAAAAAAATCAAGACGCGTCAAATTAACGTATTTTTTTCCTTTTTTTTTTTTACCAGGTACCTGACGGAGCCCTCGGACATTGACACGCTCAATTCTTTCTTGGAGGATCAGAACAACAGGATCGATCGATATGATCGGGTTTCCATGGTGATTGTCAAGCCGGAAACACGCGCAAACGGCGTGCGCGTCGCGTATCCGATCAATCATTTGCGCAATTTGGCGATTCTCGCAGCGTCGACACCTTTTATTTTTGTCATGGACGCAGATTTTGCGCCCTCGCCGTCACTGTACGCGTCCATTCACGCGCTTCTTCCGGAATCGTCGTTTTCCGCGTCGCGCACGGCCATTGTCGTGCCATGCTTTGCTGTGCGCGAGGACAGCACGACACTGCCCGAGTCGATGGACGA
Source organism: Gongronella butleri (assembly GCA_025201375.1). Taxonomy (NCBI): domain Eukaryota; kingdom Fungi; phylum Mucoromycota; class Mucoromycetes; order Mucorales; family Cunninghamellaceae; genus Gongronella; species Gongronella butleri. The sequence goes on along the minus strand of JAIWZP010000023.1, from coordinate 28,600 downwards.
CATGGCTGCATGGGTCAAGCAGGGTCGCGCTTACTTGACGGATCCGGGCGCCGGCCATGGCCCCACGCTTGGAAAAGAAATGGCCCTAACGTGGGCTCATCTGCACGGCGACGCGCAATTGCCCGCCACGTACGAGGTCTGCTACGAGTCGCAATGGGAACCGTACTACGTGGTGCCGCGCGAGGCGCCGCTCTACGACGTGCGCTTTAAAAACCAGGGCGGCGACAAGCAATCGCACGCATTACACCTCAATGCCGAGGGCTATCGGTTCCTCGTGATGCGCCACGAGTTCATCGTGCACAAGGATCACCCAAAGATGGTCTGGCCAGGCCAGGGTTTCCCAGAAGCGCAAAAGGACGCGTCAAAATGGAATTATTTCGCTGGATTCATGCAGGAAATCGACGACATCTATGGCAAATTGGCAAGATGGCCGCGCGCATGCTCCGCCCTTGCCATTGGATGGCATGAACAGCGACGGTCCACGCTCGGCATGGCCGTCGCCGCAGTGTAACCTTGAACAAAAATCCAAGATTTCCTCGGTCACACAACGCCGCCTCTTTTTTCTTTTTGCAAAAATTCTCACATCTCCATCCACCCATACCCCCGCCCCATCTGTCAATTAGAAGGTGGGTCAACATGTCAGTTAAAAAAAATAAATAAAAAACAAGCATGGTCAACATTTAGACTTTTTTTTTAATTGGTGTCACAAATACATACACAAAATACACAAAAAGAGAGGAATGGAAGGGGAGAAAAGGGTGAGACAGCCCAGCTGCCCTGGTGCAGAAAAAGAAAAATGAGATCACAATGCAAGCAGGGTGGCGTCCTTATCATGCTGGCCGAGGTCGCCAAGACCCCAATTGTCCTCGATGGTGCGCAAAATCGAGTAATGATTGTATTTCTTCGCATCGGTGGCCTTTGCAAACTTTTTGTTGAGGCCAGGGCCAAGCAGCGCCGTGTACACGTGGTTGGACGAGTCGTTGCCGCCATCATCCTCGTCAAAGGTGACGATAAACAGCGTGTTCTTGTTAAAAGCAGGCTTGTTGATGCGCTTGGCCAAGAACTTGCTGAACCAGCGGCCGGCGTACTTGATGCTCTTGTCGTGCGCGTCGTGGTTGAGGTTGGGCGTGTAAAACACGTACTGCGGCACCTTGTTGGCGGCAATGTCCTTGTCCAGCTGCTTGGCATTGACAATGTTGCTGCAGCGCTTCTTGTTGCGGCTGATGTTGACAAAGCCCATGAAGGGATTGTGCTTGCGCGCGTACGAGCCAATGTCCGATGCCTTGTTGCAGTTGCCAGGGTAGTTTTCTTGGTACGTCTTCCACGAAATCTTCTTCTTTTCAAGCAAATCAACAATGTTCTTGCGCTTGATGTTTGAATCATTGTCGCCATTGGCACCCTCGGGCGTGCCGCTGATCAGCGCGATCTAAGCATAGCAGAAAATAAAAGAGAGAGGACGTTGCGCGTCAATTTCACGGCATTGACGACAAAAAAAAAAAAAAAAAGATATTTTACATAATTGGGCTGCGATGGATGCGTGGTGGCCTTGAAATTCGTGAGCAGCTTGCCTTGGTGCTTTTTGTGCAATTTCGAAAAGTTCTTATCCTTGATCACCGACTTGTAAAACTTGTTTTCAAAGATGAAAATGACAACGCGATCGAAATACTTGCCGCGCACAATGCCGCCGCCGCCGCCGCCGTGATGCTGCGTCGATGAAGCATTGCTGGGCTTGCCGTGGCAGCAATGGATCAACATCACCAGAAAGCACAATGTCAAAGTGGCGAGCTTCATTCTTTAATACAACAAAGAGATCTCTTTTTTTTTTCCTGGGAACGATGAGGCTGTCCACCCTTTTTATATTAAAAGAGATGGCATCGTAATTTCAGGGGCAGCGTCGCACGAGCTGTGTTCGCCCTCGGGGACCAAAAAGGAGTAGAATCATTAGGCGGAGTTGCTTTTTGCTCACCCATGGTGCCCACAAGGGTCACGTCCTGGGGGAGCAAGGAGACGAGAGAAGCGCGCACTCCCCTCCCCCCATTATCAATGTGGCTTGATCATGCCATTGGGCAACTTGCCAATTAGCAAAGAAATATAGGACCTCCCTGCTCCTCATGTTGTCCCTGCTCTCGTGTTGTCCCTGTCATCTCACTTTTTTTTTCTCGATTTCTACTCTCCTTGACCCCATTTGGTAAATCCTAGATGCGCAATTAACCCCGGGGACAAGCGCACACCACGACCATGATGCAATCAAGAGCACACGACCCCACCTGACGAAGGTCGTCGTATCACCATCGCAAAATCAAGTCCGTCAAACCCTACTTTTTTATTTTTTGAGGGCGCGCCACACATATTTGGGAAATCTCCTTAATTTTCTTTCGTTGTTGCTGACGCCTCAATGTCCGTGGTAAAGTTGGTACAGAGATGAACCGGTCGTATACAAGATCGTGACCAAGCCTGCAGCGCCAAAAACACCAAGCATGCGTTTTTCGGGTTTGCCTGTGCGATAGCCAATCGCGTAGCCAAAGCGCCCGAGAAGGTACACCGCGCCGCCAATCGCGCTCGCTTTGGGGTGCTCAAGACCGCCAATCAATAGGAGCGTTGAGAAGATGGGGAAATTTTCTGACCAACAACACCATCCAAAATCAATAAAAAAAGGGGGGATGAGCATGCAAGTTAATGAGCCCATTCCATCTCATCGGCACGTCGGGTCCATTCGCCGTGCACTTGCTGTCAGCTGCCAAATGAGACGCATGGCCATCCTCACGCAATGGCACCATGTTGACAACCATTTCAATACCAATCCATGTGCTTACCCAATGTGTTTTGATGAACACGCTGCGTGCAATTGAACAAGTGCTTCTTTTCATCCTTTTCCGCCTCCTTGGCATCCGCAAATACTGCCAAAAAAAAAGTCATCAGATGCTCCAGACCGATTTTTCCGGCACTGCCACCGCTCAATGCTTAAGACTTACAATTTGGGTAAGGCACACCTGCTCGATGGCGAGCCGCTCCCACCGCTGCGCTCATCCATACGAGCTGAAGCGCACTCGCGGCACACACGCCAAGGACCTAGGGGAAAAAAAAAAAAAGCATGAGCATTGTCACACAAGCACGCTGCCGCCGCGTCCCATTTTTATTGCGCACATAGACATATTCTCTGGGGACCACAATCTCCATGTTGTCGCTACTTTTAAATAATGACAAGAAGAGCACGAAAAATAAATGAAAGGGTGAAAAAGAGAGAGAGAAAAAAAACACACGCACGCTCCTTTTATGATCCTGAGACAATGGCCATATGGCGACTCATTGTTTACATGGCTTACGCGTTTCATGTGGCCAATAGCTGCCAGATCCGACGCGCACGTGATCCAACGAACCCCGGCCAAGCGCGTAGACGCAGCAAGATCTCGATTTGGCATCCATGCAGCTGCTGCACCTCTAACATTTAATAGAAAGATTGTCAATTGCCACCATTCATCTGATGGACTCTAATAAGGATCTTGCAGGCGAGCAAACGATCAGCTACAGCTGCCACAAAAAAAAGTTACGAGGTGCACCATCATTTGGTCTGCCAACCTTTGGCAGGCGGCAATGACAACATTGCTGCGGCACCACCTCAATGACATCAATCCAAAAGTCGCATGACAAAGGCTGGGTAGTCGTCGGGGCGTATAAAAAGGTCTTAAAAGCGCGAAGCAATATCCGCGCGTTTACGGAGTTTTCGGAGCTGGCTTTTGCTTACAAGTGTCTGGCTTCTGGCATAAAGACCTTTTTGACGCAGGCACGGTACGAATGATTCAACGCGGCTACAGCCATAGGCGCGCCAGCAGTGACCTCTGTTTTGTTTTTTTTTTTAAAAAAAAAAAAAAGTCGGTGTGTCCTTGCGGGGCGCCACTACTGACGTGTGCACAATATGACCCTGCATGATAGTTTTTGATTCCCTCTTTTCATAAGAAATTAAAAAATTGAGATCAACTGGGTCATTACGCAGATGAATCCCAAATTCGTTATTTTCATACGTAATTTTCAGCACTGGATCTCAAAATATTTTGAGAGGATCGTGGTGAAACTGGTGCATACCGTTCGAAAGAGACGCACTCAGACGTCATTTGCCTATCATTTGGCTTGCCCGATGAACGACAATTTTATTATGATAGTTCGATACGCTTGCAAAACATCATACGATACAGTACATCTTATTTTGCTGCTGTGGAGAGAAAAAGATCACAACAAGGAAAGAGGGCTTCTTGCGGGTCCGATGATTTTCTTTACGCGTCGCCCTCGCGTCTTGTCAAACTAATCATGCAGTGGCCGACAGACATGCCCACAAGTTAGGATGCACAACAGAACATTCTGCACTACTGTAGATGTGCCTCTTGTCCTCTTCAAATAGACATCCCCCTTTTTTCGCCCTTTTTGGTCGTTGTTCACCCATCGCATTCCGCACCACAAACAACCTAATGGTTGACTAGGCATTTCCACGCTCTACTTCTCAGAAACGCCATAAAAATGGGGGGTCAAGATGGCCGTTGTCTAGCAAATGCAAATTTGGCCGAATTTGGTTGAATTTGCTCATGGCTCGCCAAAACTGAACTCGATATGGGTCAACTTTGCATCGTGAGCAAGCTGCGTGTGTCAGGATCATTTTGTCGCTGCTTAGGGATGTGGATGGATGAGATGCGTACGCTAACTTTAAGCGGATGAAAATTTCACATTGAATTTACTACTGGACAAGGGACAAGGTAGATCACAGGGCGTTGCGGTGATAAAAGATGCAGAATTGGATTCTCTGTCGGATGAACTCGATTTTTTCATGGATGCGTGAGCACAACTGATGGCGAAATTCGATTTTCTAATATTTGACTTTGATTGTCATTTCCTCGTGAACGGCGTGATTAACACCCGATTTTTTTTTTTACAGATTTGCTGAGAAAGAGGGGGTCAATGCATCTAATACAGTAAGATGACTCTCAGGTCACCAGTGTGTAGGTTGCCAAAGGGATTTCAGAAATCTGCTGAGCTCGAACCTCTCAAAGTGGGGGACCCTCCAGATGCAAGCAATTTGAGATGACCAACCTTTTTTTTTCTAAAATTTAGAAAAAAATCATTTCACCACCAAAGACTACTCATTGCAGCACCACGAAACTTTGCCATATGATGATGGATGATTTGGCGTCTCTCTTTCCAGAAGAAAATTAAAAACCAAAGGTCGATTGGATCATTACGCAGATGAATCCAAAATTCGGTTATTTTCTTCATAGCTTCAGGACGTGCATCTCGCCATGTAATGAATGGATCGTGATAAAACTGGTACCATTCGAAAGAGACACACTCGGACGTCATTTTCCAATTATTTGCTTGGCCTGATGAATGACATTTTCCATACACGCTTGCAATATCCAATCAACCATTTGAACAAGATTCAAACTCATTTTTCTCGAAAATGGAAAGATGACCCCCAGAAGAGCTTTTAACGCGTCGAAAAAAGCATCTGTTTGAATTTCTCTCAGATGAGTCCAGTTTCTTCATCGCGATCCGATCAAAACTGACGGAGAAAACAGCTTCTTTTTGTGTCAATTTTTGCAATGGCCATTTGCTCGTGAATGGCCTCCTACTAGTCAAGCAAACCTCGAATTATTTATTCCAGATTTACTAACAAATGGGGGGCCAATGCATCTAATGGGATGCCTTGCAGCGAGCTACAGTAGCTTAGGGATGTATTTCAAACATGTGTTTGAAAGCTTGTTTGAAAAAGCTTGGTACAGTATGACTCAAGCTCAAACATGCAAAATTTTATTTCAAACAAGCTCAAGCAGCTTTTTTTTGGTATTTGAAAAAGCTTGAAAGCTTGAAAAAAATAATGAAGGTACTGTACCTATTCTCTGTATTTTCATCATTTTGGTGGCGTGTTCTTCAATTTTTTCTTTAGACTTTTTTGCGTTTTCAAGCTTTCGGACAAGCTTTTTCAATCAAGCTCGGCTTGAAGCTTGATTTATCCTTTATTTATGAGGAATTTCACTGGCACACAGGCAGGCAGGGAGATCACAGATGTTCAGCATGGGTGATCACGTGCAAAAATATTTTCAAGCTTTTTCAAGCTTTTCGATCAAGCTCGAAAAATCCGATTTCAAACGAGCTCAAACAGCTTTTTTTTTCAAACAAGCTCAAACAGCTTAGAGTGAGCTTGAATTTGTTTGAATACATCCCTAAGCTAGCTTGGGTTTTAACTTTTTTTTGCATCGGTCATTTCACCAGCTTGCAGCCCATTCCACAGCGCACAAAAACCTGCAAAAAATACAGTAATTCCGTGCAATTTACACACCTAAATTTGGAAGTGTCAAACTTTAAATTTTTGCAAAAAAATCTTGCCCAAAGTAGGCACTTTTCTCAGTCGATCGCCGTTCATGCATCACTCTTTGGGCTTTTATTCTTAAGGTGGGGCGACCTGTCATTTTGTCTGTCAATAGCAAATTGTCAGAGTTACCTGTTTGGGATGCATTGATCACTCGGAGTTTGAATCTTGCCAAATTTGGCACTTTCTAAGATTGAAATGTGTGACCCCTGAGTGACCCCTGAATTTTTAAAAAGTGGTCGTAGCGCTTTGGTGTTTTAAGATTTTTTGTTGCAAATTTTGCGCTGATTGCGATGCAGCCATTTTTGGGCGGTGTCGACCATGCAGACAGGGCGAGATGAATGCAAAATAGGGCAAATTGAAGGGATTGGGAATTTACAGGCTCAAAAAAAAAATCGGACGGGGCCTTCCTGACATCCTGAGCACTGAGCCAGAGTTTACGCTGCGACGCGTTTTTCATTGGCGGGCAACTAGGCTGTAAAAAAATTTCTGGATGCACAGCAAGCCGGCAAAGTCTGAAAAACATGCTTTTTGGTTTTACCGTAAAAAGGCAAATGAGTGTCACGGCCCAGGCTGGCGCAGCAAGCACTAGCCGTGACACTCAGCCCTGCACGCCAGCATTGACGCGTCAATGCCAATTTCAACAACCGACGCGACGCGACGCGTCGTTGTTTACCGGTATGCAAAACCTTTTTTCTCTTTTCAATTCCCAAGCAATATCAATATCCTGCCATTCCTTTTCAAGCCCACAGACGTCATATGTACAGTACCTCGGTGATTCTCGCCGAGGTATCTTTGGATCAAGCGCGCGTCGCCAAGCATCCCACCATTTCTGCACAAAACACTCATCACGGTCATCAGGTCACGTTATTTTGGTATGCACGCCGCCAATGCCGTGCTCTCCTCGGCGTGCACAGACGACAGACCCTTGCATCTGCAGTGTCGTTCCCTTGTCAATTTGGACAACCTTGCTATGCAACTCTTACGTAGCACTGGATGCATTTACTGTATTATGTAAAACATTTCATTTCTTGTCAACAAACCTGCTGATATGATACAGTATCATATTTACTTTTGTTTTCATGGACTCAACCATCTCGACACGCGCGTTCCCACATCATTCACCTTGTTATCGAAACGCCCTTGCAATCCATCGCCTGCGCGATTGCCCATCGCGTCATTTCTCTGGCGTTTGTTTCAAAACGAAAAAACAAACAGTCATTTTTGCTCTATTTTCGCCATGCGCTGCTCAACACACACCAACCTCAAGTTCCATCCCACCTCGCGTCAGTCGCGACGCGTCAGCTGCCGTACTTTAGCACAGTCAACATTGAGCAAAAATGCTTAAAAGGCGTCATATTTTCCCAAGGTTACCTTTTCTCCTCAGATTCGACACACACACATCACACACAACACACATACCCTTTGTTTACTCGTTGCACGTTTCCTTTTTTTTTTGCTTCTTTTTTTTTGTGAACATTAAACGCTGCTGCCTTGATGGCGCCAACCAATCCTCCCTCCTCTTCATTGTCTGCAGCCAATGGGGACATGCAAATGGCAGTCTGTAGCTTGCGCGGTGGCGGTTGTCGTGGGCGTGGCGGGCCGAGTCTCCCCGGTCGGGGGCGGCCACGCCAGGAACAAGCAGCCCCGAGCTGGCGTCGCCCTCTCCCAGCCATGGCTGCAGCCGGAAGACGTGCATCCGGCGTCCCCACCAGCATCCCCGCTGACACGGATCCTCTCCTCGGGGGACGGCCGCGACATTGAGTCCGTTTTTGTGCAGTGTAGCGAGATGCTTCAGGCATTGAATTGATACAGTATGAGCATAGCACTCGTCAGATTTTGTGATAACATACTGTATTACTGCATCATAGCAGTATTATAACAGGAGCAATAAAATCATGTCGTGCTGTACCTACAGTAGCATAAATTGTGTGCTCAATCCAAATTGCATGTAAAATCGCTGGATTTCGAGCACGATGATGATACCTGATACTGTACGTACTGTATCATATCATACGTATCATACTGTATATGCAGGAGTACAGCGATTCCGAGGTATGATATGACATGTATGATACTGTATTATGGATGAGCACTGCGTCTAGAGTGAGTGCGGCACCAGCAACCACGAGAACATGGCTGGGCAATTTGCAGGTCCAAAAAAAAATAAAAAAATATAAAGTCGGGCGAACCCATCCTGTGCAGTGCGCACAGACGCCGCTTTAGATGCTTCGCATTCACACAACACGTAGGATGCACGATCCTGGCTTCCACCTTTGTGCACATACAGTGAAAATATGGTACATTGGCTTATGATAGCATGCTCAAGTCAATGATTGTTGATTGAAACCCTCTTCAAGTCTTCATGAATCTGAATCCAGTCCCTCCCAATTATTTTGAATCAATCTGGTGCCTTTTGCACCTTTTTTTTTTTTAATCCTAGAGAACTTCAAGAGGGTGTGGTCCACAACAGCACGCCAACAAAGGCAGACAGCTTAGTTGAGAATCTGGTAAATCGTGGAGCCGGTGGTATACAAAAGCGTGAGGAGGCCCAAGTAGCTGAAGAAACCGCGCGAGCGCTTCTTGGGGTCGCCAGTGCGGTAGCCGAGGGCGTAGAAGACGCGGCCGAGGAAGTACACGGCACCAGCACCAGCGCTGAGCTCAGGGTGGCCCAAGCCGCCAATCAGCAAGAAAGTGGTCATCACAGGGAAGGCCTCTGCATGAAAAAAGATAACAGGTGAGCATCCAATTGGCTCGGAACGCGCCGCGCGTCATCTGACAAAAAGCCGACCTGTCAAGCGCCCAACTTGGCAGATCGACTCCCACGATGATCAGACAACCCTTTTTTGCCCCACTGGTCTCTCTCTTTTTTTTTTTTTTTTTTTGCCCCTTACCCAAAGTGTTTTGGTGAGCACGCTGAGCGCAGTTAAACATGTTCTTCTTGGGGTCCTTGTCAGCCGCGCTTTGCTCGGCGTACACTAAAATTACACGCGTAAGTCCCATGTGTTTCTCGTGTTTCCTTTTTTTTTCCATGTCCCACTCACTGTAAGGATAGGGCACACCGGCAGCCTTGCGAGCACTGCCGACACCGGCAGACAACCAGACCAATTGCAAGGCATTCAAGGCAGACACGCCCAAGACCTATAAAGAAAAACGACGTGTCAGCGCGCTTTTCCTTTTTTTTATATTTCCTCCATCACGCCACTTGCGTGCCATTGATATGCGCTGCCCGCTTTTAGAGCATCATGGCATTCTCTTTTTACTTACGTAGCCGTATTCGTTGGGGATGACAATAGGCATTTTTGAGAGAATTAAATGAGAGACAAAAAGAGTCGATGGGAGGAAAAAAAAAAAAAGAAAAAAAGAGACGGGCATTGTGGCCTGTCTTTTTAAATTGTTTAGCTTCGCCCGGCAAATCCTAATTTTCCCTGACCCATAAAAGGCAATTTTCATCACGTCACTCGGTGAGATCACAACACGCAACCGTTTGATTCTCCCCCATTCTTGGCCCCCCACCCGTGCCTCTCAGCAGACACGCAAATCAAAGCTTGTTCTTGATTCCACGACCTTCTACCAAGGGTTCAATGAGTGCCTAATACGGCAAGGCGTCGTGGCGCTACGCAATTTTTCCCTTCACAGCCACTTGCGTTTCCGAATTGGCCTGGTGTTTTTTTTGACGCATCCGATGCAGACCCCGCCAGCCGGCGCACTTGCCCCCCGCTGCCACATCTAAAAAGGGAAAGCGTCGTCATTGGACAAGGAGAACGCGAGGAGTGGTGCGGGCCAAAAAGAGCCCAAATTGTTCTTGTATGAAAAAAAAAAGAATAAAATGTACAAAGGGGCAAAAGATGCAACTAAAAGAATGACAATGCAACAAATGAAAATAAAGGAGCGTGCGTGAGGACAGATGAAAAAGGCATGTGAAGCGAAAAACGGGAAAGGATGGGAGGGAAAACAAAATAAAGGGGCGGGATTTTCAAAGGGTCGATATGAAGATGCGGTGGTGACGATGGGTTTTGCCTGATGTTTGCGATGCGCTTGGTTTTCTTTTTTTTTTTTTCTTTCCCCCCTGGTGGATGGGAAAAAAATAGGGCGGGAGTTCTCAAAGGGTCAATGAAGATGAGGCGACGATGGGCTGGCGGTCGTGCGTGCGCTGGTGTTTTCTCAGCGATCGCGCGTGGAAATAGGCTTTGTTGCAATGTGGGACAGAGCACACATAAGGTCGGATGTTGGTGTGGATTTTGCCATGTGTCGTCAAGGAATCAAGACGTGAGAAGCGCTTTTGACAACCCGGATAATTGCACATAAAGGGCTTTTCACCAGTGTGCGTTCTAAAAAAAGAATCAAGCGCATCCAATATGAGATCGATGATTGCTTCCATATTGGCTTATTCAGATTTTGTGCATTGTACGTGCCTAAAGTGGTTGAAAATTTTGTGCCTTTTCGTAAAGGGTTTGTTGTCCCTGGTGCAATTTTCCCACTCGCAATAATAGAGGCCCTAAATAGAAACAGAGAGGGGCCGGTGCACAAAATGGTCGCGTCAGTTTTAAAAAAGATCTCCAAGATCAATTAGCGTGATCCAGTGCCTCGGGGCTTGGGGGGCAATCTTGATTGAATTACCTTGCCACTTCCAATGTGGTCCTCGCGAACATGTTGAATCAAATCACGGAGACACGGCCAGGCCGCGTGACAATCCTTCCACAGGCATACAACGTGCTGATTGTCGTCGTCTTCATCCGAGAACATGTCTTCAGGCAAGGCATCTAGATTTTAAAAATAAAAACAAGAATTTGGAAGATGAGGGGACGCGTGTTTTTTTTTTTTTTCCTTGACGTGATCACTTGATCTCAGGGATCAATCAGGTCAGCTGTCAATCGAGAACCTGTGGGGCCACGCCGTAATAAGGTGCCCCCGACTGGATTTCGCTGTTCATTTTGCTTTTCATTTTAGTCATCCCTTGATGGGAAAAAAGGCCGCGGCGGCCCCGATTGCCATTGTGGGCACTTTTTTTCTTTTTGGACGTTACCTGAATGCGTGGGATGAGAATGAGAATGATGGGGGTACTGCATGATGGATGAATGATAATGCATGGAATGAGATGGATGCAGCGTGTCCAAGGACAAGGACATTTGTGGATGGAACACGGGTGGTGACATGGGCGGAGCAAAGGGCGATGTGCCCACGGTGTGGCGCCGCAGCGGAATGCCATTCTGCGCGGTTGAGGATGGCGGCAGCGGTGCATTGGTCGACAAGGTGGACGACGACGACGACCAAGCAAAAGGCGCCTGTGGTGTCGGAAACGCAACGGGTGGTGGCAGCGGCGGTAAGGATTTGGTCTGATCGGCCGCGGTTACACCATGGCCGAAGAACTGGTGTTCCGGGGATACAGACACGCCTGGCAATGCGGTGTTGTTGGCAGATTGCGGCGGCGGAGGTAGCGGATGCGATGCAGAGGCGTCATAATCGTACAAATTGGCCTGCGACATGACAATTGGAGGTTCGCGGTGGTAAAGATGAGGCGGCAAAGGAGGTGGCAAGGGCGGCAATGGCATCGAATGCAGCGGTCGTGGCTCAACAGGATGCTTTTGCGGCAATGGCTTCCATTGCGATGGAATCACGGGCTGCATCGTCGAAATGGGCGACAAGGGCGCATTCATGTCGGTCGTAGGGATGGAGGGCACCGGTTTGAATGCATTCTAACGAAAGAAAATAAAAAGTCAAATAACAAGCCATTGAGTGGCCGCAGCTTGCTTCCTGGCGGCTCCTCAAGCGCACACAGCTTTTTTTTTTTCCTGATCCGCGCGTCTGTGGACTTGCTTCTCTTTGTTTCTTCTTACGAATTCATGCATGGATTGACTCGTAAGCGTGCTTTGAGAGTGAAAGGGAGTTGGAGGTGGTCTTGACATGTGCCCAAAAACAAAAAAAAAATCTATGTTCAGGAAAGGATGGATGGAAAATTGGGAGAGAGGAGGGGGGAGGACGCAGGCTGGCTTAAATAGGGCGTTTCCCAAAAGATTAAGAGATTTATTGCGATTGAAAGGCAAAAATAAACTGAACACAACTTCCCAGAGACAATGCACACTTACAAAACAGAGCATGGAGCGTGTGGGCGGGAAGTGAATTATATCGCAGGGTTGCACAAGAATATTGAGCAAGCCATAAAAGCAGCCCTTTGGGTTCCCATTGCGGAAACATCGATCATATGCCGACAAATTTTTTTTTATTTGGCATTAGTGTTGCTTCGCATGTGACCCAGGAAATCGCACGCGAGAGACATATGAAAAAGAAGCAAGCAAAATTGGGAAAAAGAAAGAAGAGTGAGAAGAAAGAGGGCATGTAAGAGTACAACGATGGGAGAAAAGGGGGCAAAAAAAAGGGGGATACTAGGTTTTTTTTTTTCGAGGATGAAAGGCGTTGGGACGAGGTGCAAGCCATGTGCGCGAGTTGGCAGAAGGGGGGGGCGTAGGGTCCCAATGATCTGGGACACCCACAAAAGAACGAAAAAAATAAAAATAAAAAGAAATAAAAAATAAAAAGAAATAAAAATAAAAAAGAAATTCTATGGGGACGTATCAGCCACATCAAAATTATAGAGCTCAATGGCTGTTTGGAAGGGCCCGTCACGATCTGCGTGGCAGCGGCGTTGGATGACGACGACGGCCTTTGTTGGCAGGCATTCGACCTTCCACACTGTGCGACCTGATTGTGTAAAGGTGCGCACCAGCTGGCCGGTCGGCAAGTCCCAGAGCTTGACGATTCCGTCGCTTCCGCCGCTCATGACGTGGTTGCCATCCACCTGCAGGCACGTGACCGAGCTGTCGTGGGCCGAAATGCGATGTTTGCATTCGTAGCGCGTCAAATCCCAGAATCGAAGGCATCCATCGGATCCGCCACTGATCAGCGTGTCGCCCACAAGCTGTAAATGGCCGACGAGCATGGTATGCCCGTGGAGCGTCGCCAGACACGCGCCGCCGGTGCCGCCATCCATGGACCACACCTTGATGGTTGAATCAAGCGATGCCGTGATGATGCGCTCGTCGTCGAGCGTGACGGCGTAAATCTGCGATTGGTGGCCACGACACACAAATTGGCATTTGCCCGTGGAAATCTGCCACAGACGTGCCGTGCCGTCGTACGAGCCAGAAACCACCCAATCGCCCCGTACATCCAAGCATCGCACGCTCGAATGGTGGCCAAGACACAAATGCTTCAGCCGCCCATGCTCCAGATCCCAAATCCGCAGTGTCGTGTCACGCGAGCCCGTGATTGCCGTCTTGTCGTCCTTTAGCTTCAAACACCGGATCGTCGACGAATGGCCCTGCAACACATGAAGCAATTCCCCTGTACGAAGATCCCATACACGCGCGTCGCTGTATCAAAATAAAAAAAAGAGGGAGTCAGCTTTTTTTTTTTTCCATCCGCGCCAAAATGAACAAAACTAAGTAAAAAAAAAAAAAGGAGTCGCCGTCCTCCTCCTCCCCAGTTTCTTCTCTCCCCTTTTTTCCCTTTGGCCCATCCCTCGACCTTGCTGCCGCTGCTCGCTCTTTCCCTCTCTCTCAAAGCTTAGGAGATCATGGATAGATGTGGCTGTCAAATCATCAAAAATAGGGAAAAAGAGAGAGAGAGAGGAAAAAAAAAAAAAAACGAGATTTTACCGATCACATCCGCCAGATACCAAGAGACATTGCGAGTCGGTCTTGACAAATTGAAGCGCCCAGACACCGCCTTGATGCCCACGAAGCGTGCGCAGATGCTTGCCCTCTTGCGCGTCAAACACCTCGATGCGATTATTGTCACAGCCAACCACGATGAATTCGTCGTCCATCTGCAGACTGGTGACAAGCGCATTGCCAATGTCATTGGGGCATGTCGTCAATTGCGCATTGCCGACGGTCCACGCGCGGTCAATTTGGTAGCGTCGACGGAAATGGCGGCGGTACGATGATGACGACAAGGCATTTTTGGAGGAATTGGATAATGTGGCTGCCGACGACGATGATGGCGACGGCAATGGCAATGACAAGGGCAACGGCACTTGCGGCCCATCGTGCTGGTATCTGTAGGTGATGCAGAGCTGGCGCCAGAGTGATTCATCCATGAGAACAGCGTGCCACACGGCAGAGACGCGCGCAGCCTGCAGCAACGTGAACGGATCGTCAATAAAGGACACAATATGCAACGACAATTCGAGCGGCAGCCTTTTAAAGTAATCGACCTTGAGCTTTGGCCCGACGAGGGAATGGATGAGCGTCAGCATCGAGTGGTCGCAGCTGTTTATCAATTCCGTGAGGAAATCTTGCTTTTGCGGCGCGTTCAGCAAGCCAAACGACGTGCGCAGATGGTGGATGAGATGCTTGCCCTTTTTGTTTTTGACTGTGTCCAGATCGCGCCGGAGCTTGGACCCATCCAGCTCCGCAACACGCACTTGGCTGCTGCGCGTGCTTGTGCTCGTGCTGGGCGGGGTCGATGGCGGCGAGATGCTGTCCAGAGAGAATAAATCATCCATGATGGCAAAGCGAGAGGCCAATTTCAAGACAAGGACGACGGGGTGCGATATCAGGGTAACGACAAAGCCGATGACAAGAGTTGCCCAAAACGAAACACAGTGAAGCAAGGTTGAAAAGGATGGAATCGGGAAAACAGCGTTGTAATTCAAATTTTCAATCGCGGATGAATGAGAATAAAGGAATGAAACGAGAAAGAAACAGGGTTGGAGCCCGCGCCGGAAAACAATGAAAAAGTGAACAAAGAGAAAGAAAGAAAAAAAAAGAATCGAGCATCCTTTTTCTCGTAAATAGATTGCATAAGGGGACTTGTCACACTCACCCGTCAACAAGGACAAAAAAAAAAAAAAAGAGCGTGGATGCAACAAAAAAAGTAAGGAGGTCAAAAGTGCAAAAACAAAGCATGGAAAAGGATACCTGCCTGTTTAGATGCTGCTGGGTGCTACTGCTTACTCGTCAATGCCTCCCTCCCCCTCTTTTTTTTTTTTTTTTTTTCCCTCGGTGCCATTGTGCCTTACGTCACGCTTTCCTGCGTGTCCAGCATGAAATGCGTGCTGCACAAATCATTTTTCTAAAAATGCGACATTTCTCAATGTAAAAAAAAAAAGAAAAAAGCAAGAATTGGAACATTGTCTTTTAGAGGGAGAGCGACAGAGAGCCAAAAGAGAGAGAGAGAAAAAAAAAAAAGAGGATTAAGGAGAAGCTTCAGATCCAGGGGTCATGAGCAATTTAGCCTCTCTTCAGGCCATAAAACGAGGCACAACTGGAGGAACCCGCTACGCGTCGGACTTTTTTAAAAGGTTGCCCCGGTGCAGGCCCATAAAAATAGGCTTTTGCATAAACGGTCCATTTGCCTGCCTCTCTTTTCGCTTTCTTTCTGTTCCTCTCCTTTTCCAATGGCACGTCAAGGCGAATTTTTTGACTCCAACAACAGCAGTAAGAAATCTTGGCTGAAATTCAGAAAGAAAGCGACCACCTGGAACGCCAGGAACGACTCGACGCGCTGACACTCTTTTAAAAAGGCGGGCGATCGATCACGTTTGACGATGATGATACAGATGACGACGCCCATCCTCCTCATAGAAACATCACCATTGAAACTAGACCGTTGCTCTCTTCCAATGATACCATGGACAGGTATTACACACTGATGTCGCCGCGTAAGTCGATCAAATAGAAGAAAAAAAGTAAATGAACCTAAATTCCATAACAATCAAGGAGAAAATGGGGGGGGGAGCAATTGGACGAGTCAAAATTGCGTGCTGATAAGGCTAGATGAACGAGGTCACGACAGCATGCGTACGCGTGCATCTGGGCTGCTGCGCGAGAAAAAAAAAAAAAAAAAAGAGAGAGAGAAAAAAAAAGTGCACACGCGTCACGCTCACTTTTTTTCTTTTTGTTTGTTGGGATCTATGATTTAGTGCCGCCAGTGCAGCCGTCGCATGACAGCCTGCCAAAGTCTGGTTGGGCCATGTTCAAGTTGCGGTGCAAGTATTATTTACCCATCACGCAATGGCTGCCGCTTTATCATTGGCAATTCTTCATGGGCGACTTTTTTGCGGGTTTGACTCTATCCTGTCTCTTGATTCCATCCGGTCTTTCCTATGCCACGGCGCTATGCAAGCTAGACGCCATCCATGGTCTCTATGGCATTGCGTTCCCGGCCATCACTTATGCCATCTTTGGGACATCGCGGTAAAATTAAAAGAAAAGCGAAAATAACGGAGTCATGGCTCATGTTTTCCATGCCAATTTGTGTGTAGACAAATGTCGGTGGGACCCGAGGCGCCACTGGCGCTGCTCGTGGGCTCGTCCATTGCGCAGCAGCAACACATCAAAAACTCGGACATTGATCCCGTGGCGTGGGCATGTCTTTTGACGTTTTTTGTCGGCCTTTTTACGTTTCTTCTCGGCATTTTCCGCTTGGGGTTCCTCGACAGCCTCATGAGTCGCGCGCTTTTGCGCGGGTTTATCACGGGTGTCGCCTTGGTGGTCATGGTGCAACAAGCGATTTTGCTGCTGGGACTGGTCAAACAGGCCGAAGAATATGGACTTTCCGAGGCTTCGACGACATTGGACCGGCTCGGGTTCCTTGTGGGGCATCTTGGAGACGCGCATCGACTGTCAACATGTGTGTCTGTGTTTTGCGTTTCGTATTTGCTCGTTTTCCGCGTGATCAAATCGAAATTCTACCAAGACCGGCGCTGGTTCCAATTGCTTCCCGAGGTGCTCGTCATGGTCACTGCCGCCATCCTGCTGACGTGGCATTTCCGCTGGGACAAGATGGGGCTCGAGATTTTGGGCCACATCAAAAGTCGAGGCGTGCCGGCGCCATCCATCCCTGCCTTCCCACCAAGCAAGCACATGAAGGATATGCTCATCACCGCCGCCATGATCGCCGTCGTCGGCTTTGTCGAGTCCATTGTCATTGGCAAAACGTATGCAACGCGCCATAATTATTCCATCAGCGCCAACCGTGAGCTTGTCGCCTTGGGCGTCGCCAACATGGCCAGCGGCATGTTCCAGGGCATCCCCGCCTTTGGCTCGGTATGACTGTTTGACAAAAAAAAAATGGGCACAAGCGACGAATTGACCGTGACGCGACGCGTTTTACCTGTGTTTTTCATTTTTTTTCATGTTTTTCATTTTTCTTTTCTTGACAAGGTGGCACGCAGCAAAGTGAGCGATCGGGCCGGTGCGCGAACGCAAATGGCTGGCATGATTGCCGGTCTGGTGGCATTGATGGCCATTTGGTTCCTTTTACCCTACTTTTACTACTTGCCAAAGACGGTGTTGTCGTCCATCATCTTTGTGGCCGTGTTGTCGCTGTTGTCTGAGCTGCCAGAGGACTTGCACTTCATCTTTCAGATTGGAGCATGGCGTGATCTTGCACTGCTACTCGTCACATTTACAGCGACAATGGTCATTTCGCTAGAATTCGGCACATTGCTGGCCGTCACCTTGTCGCTGCTGCTGACCATCCGCGAAACGAGCTATCCACGCATCTCCATCATGGTAAAAAAAAAAACACGTAAACGAGGCCGTGAAACACCCATTGATCGCGTTTTTCCCAATGGCAGGGACGTGTCAAGGGCACAAATAACAAATTCAAGCCGATTCAAGACGATCCGCATGCCATTGAGCAGCTTGAGGACGTGATGATCATCCGCATTGAGGAGCCCTTGTTCTTTGCCAATACAGGTAAGAGAGGATGAAGCCCCGCCGCCGCGTCCCCCCCCCAACCCTGGTAACCAGGGTCGTATGGCTCACCGCGTCTGCCGTCTTTTTTTTTTTTAACTTATTTTTTTTGCTCAGGCCAATTGAAGGATCGATTGCGTCGCCTGGAGATCTTTGGTGACATGTCCATTCACCCGTCCGAGGAGCCACGATTGCAAGAATCATCGTTTGTCATATTTGACGTGGGAAGCATGCCTTACATAGATGCCAGGTAAACCAATACAATGGCGTCACCGTGCCCGCCCAATCTCTGATCTCTTTTTTTTATGGCCATTTTTTTGAATCAGCGCCGTGCACATCCTGCGAGACATTGTCCAAGCATATCAAGCTCGACAAGTGAGCGTCTTTTTCGTGCATTTGCGCCCTCGTCCGCACATTACGTTTCAAAAGTCCGGCCTTATCGAGCTTATTGGAAAGGATCATCTGTTTCGCAAGGTGTCAGAAGCTATTGATTCCATCGAACAAAGGACCATTCTCGAGTGAAAATAATAAAGCGATTTTTGGGAGATGTCAAAAAAAAAAAAGATGAGATCCATTGGCTCGTCGCCTGGGCATGCCATTGGTCGATAGACCATCTCTCCCCCGCGCCCAGCCACCCAGCCACCCTAAAATTCCTCGATTTGCAAGGGATTTAAATAAATGTCGGAGAACGAGGGAGGAACACGTCTTTTTTTCCTCTTTTCTTTCTATACCTCTCTCTTTTTTAAAGAAAACCTTTACACAAACAACCATGTCTGTCAAGCCCACTGACCCCTGGAACACCTGCCTCAACACCTCGCTTAAGGAGGAGGACAAGGAAATCTACAACATTGTGCAAAATGAGATGTTGCGCCAATGGTCTGGCTTGGAATTGATTGCCTCTGAGGTAAAAACTTTTTTTTTTTATACACGAAGAAATGCGGATGGGAAAGAAATTCTGTCTTGTTTGCGTGTGACCATGGCGACATGCGCGGGATCGGGTGTCTCATGGGCTCTATTTTATGCATGATTTTTAGAACTTCACGTCGCAAGCCGTGATTGAGGCCAATGGCACTGCATTGACCAACAAGTACTCTGAGGGTCTCCCTGGTGCGCGTTACTATGGTGGCAACGAGTACATTGACGAATTGGAGATTTTGTGCCAAAAGCGTGCTTTGGCGGCGTTTGGCTTGAACCCCGAGCAATGGGGCGTGAACGTGCAGCCCTACTCTGGCAGCACGGCCAACTTTGCGGCGTTGACGGCTTTGATCCAGCCCCAGGACCGCCTCATGGGTCTTGATTTGCCCTCCGGTGGCCATTTGACCCACGGTTACCAGACGGCCAAGAAGAAGATCTCATCGTCGTCCATCTACTTTGCCTCCATGCCCTACCAAGTCGATGCGGCTACTGGCTTGATCGATTACAAGCGCCTCGAGGAGAATGCCGCGCTTTTCCGCCCCAAGTTGTTGATTTGCGGCGCCTCGGCCTACCCCGCCGAGTGGGAGTACGACACGATGCGCAAGGTGGCTGACCAGCACGGTGCGTACTTGATGTGCGACATGGCGCACATCTCGGGCCTGATTGCTGGCCAAGAAGCCCTGTCGCCCTTTGATTTCTGCGACATTGTCACCACCACCACCCACAAGACCCTTCGTGGTCCCCGTGCCGGCCTCATCTTCTTCCGCCGCGACAAGGGCGATGGCCTCGAGGCTCGCGTCAACCAGGCCGTCTTCCCCTCGTGCCAAGGTGGACCCCACAACAACACCATTGCCGCCATTGCCGTCGCTCTCAAGCAGGCGGGCAGCCCCGAATTCAAGGACTATGCCCGCCAGGTCCGCGCCAATGCCAAGAAGCTCGCCGAGGTCCTCACCGGCCACGGCTACCGCTTGTCCACCGGCTCCACCGTCAACCATCTCATCCTCTGGGATCTCAAGCCCCAGGGCCTCACCGGCTCCAAGATTGAGCGCATTTGCGACATGGTCCACATCACCATCAACAAGAACTCCATTGCGGGTGACAAGTCTGCTGGTAGGTCCAAAAAAAATGACAAAAAAGGCGAAAACATGGAGAGAAAAAGGAGCGGCGCATCAATTTGTGCTTTTTCTTCTTGTCAATTGGAGAGGGAAGACAATGAAAACGTTTGAATGGAGTGACTCATCTTTTCCATTTCTAGTGACCCCCGGTGGTGTCCGTCTTGGCAGCTCGGCATTGACCTCGCGTTCGCTCAAGGAGGATGACTTTGTCAAGGTCGGTGAATACTTGCACCGCACCGTGCAAATCGCCTCCAAGGTCCAGGCCGCTTGCGGCTCCAAGCTCATGAAGGACTTTGTCAAGGCCTTGGAGGGCAACGAGGAAATTGCTCAGCTCAAGGCCGAGGTCATTGAGTTTGCCCGCAGCTTCCCCATGCCCGGCTTTGACCCCTCCCAAATCGAGCCCACCGTCGCCATCTAAACCAAGACATCAAGAGCGTCGCGCTTTCTTTTTTTTATAAAAAAAAAAAAGCCTCTAGATCCTAGTTCAACACCGTCATTTTATATATCATTCTCATTTTTCTTCTTTTTTTTCATTTCATCCAACCTCGTTCAACACTCATAAGACTGCCCTTGTAAAATAAAAAAAAATTACGTCTTTGTCTGCAATTATTAATTACGGCCAAAAAGTGCGAAAAAAAAAAACGCGTGGCCACGTGTATTGCGACGCGATTTGTGGAATTTGACGTTTCTCGCCTACCCCCTGATCGATTTCCATGTTTCTCGCGCACAATCAGTTGTCCAGCAGACCAGCCAAACCATCAGCAAGCACCATCGTCTCCGGGTGGGGTGAAAAAAAGTCGAATTTCCACAGTGTGGTAGGCCAAACGTCATGATAATTTGAGACAACTTGCATACTTGGCATCGTGCAAGCGCAGCGATGTCTTTTGCCATCTCCGAATGCAAATTTGACGTCATTCGGACAAGATCCCAGGGAGATGCACTAGTAAAATCGAGTACTGTAAAATGATCGCTTTGGTCGATTTTACTCGACGATAACAGAGCCAAGCAAGGTCATTGTCGCGTTCAAACGGATCTACAGTACGAGAGGAAGGAAAGCAACAAGGGCGAATTTAATCCAGATGAGTCCGATAAAGTCGGCGCCTTGTCTTTAAGCGAGCGCATTTGTTTCCCCAAATCGCATTGCCTGCACGAGAATGTACTTGTCCATTTTTAAACAACGTCTGGCATTGTCGAGCCTCTGTCTGAAATATCTACTGGTTCATATTTGGAGCCAGATAAAACTAGATATCCTCTAAAAGATATTAGTGGACATGCATTTTTAGCGATCTTTCAAATGCAGATGATCAACCAAGCACAGCAAACGCACGGAAACACGTTCCGTCGTGAAAGAGTTGGATAGATCAAGCCGATATCGACTCAAGTTGCAGCCGTTGGATTGCGTAGGAAGAACGCGCTTTTCGAGCCGCCCCGGCGCGTCCATTCGCAAGAGAGACGCCAGGTGCATGGATTTGATTAGGAACAGGCGCGTGGCACGCGACGACTGACGCGGGTTATCACGCGTCAAAGTCTCAGGCTAAATGTTGCCGTCGCATTATTTCTGTCGACATTCCACTTTTTTCAAAGATCATCGGTGTCTGCGCACGCTCCAAGTCGTGCTCTTTCTGATGATAGGACTTTCAAGGCGCTGTGGCCAATCCTCGTCGAGTTTCCCTTGGGACGAAAAATCGCAGCTTTTTGCGTTTTGCGCGAAACCCCGTGCTTGGACCCACGATTTTGTTGCATTTTTGTCCGTTGTTCGTGTGTGCTTACCATGTGGTTGAATGGCGCGACAATCCGAGGATCTGATTTTCGCTGTTTTCAACTCCTCGACTGTACCCCTCGGCAAATCCGTGATTTTCAAGCATGGCGACTGCGCGCCAACCAGTGGCCGCGATGCTGCAAGGGTGGGCTCGTTTGAACGAGAAGGCTTCAAATTTGCTGTTACAATGCATTACGCGCTGACGACCGGTCCATGGCAGAGTGACACGGCACTAAAACAGCCTTTTTCCGTTTTTTTTTTTATCATGCGCGCCATGAATTTACAACGGGACGGCGGTGCGCATATGATATCACTAGAGTTCCCCCCAGTGGGTACATGAGCTCCCCGACGGTGCACGTGCCGCCCGTCAAGCATGACGGAGCAAGCCGTCTCGTAACACAAGAATTGAAAACGTCTTTTTTCGGGCCCGCCGAGCTTTTGACACACCGCAAAAAGTTTGTGATCACCGTGGTCAAAAGAGTCGGCTTCTGTTGATCTTCCCAATGATATGTCCATTTTGTCCATGGTGGATCATCGTCGGGTTACACGGGTTTTGAGCGTTTGGAAAGCCATCATGTAAATTCGACGACTGAACTAGCTTTCATGGTCACGCGCGTCGCTTACATGATGCTCCTTGCTCCTGGCTCCGTTGATCGTCACTGTTCACGCATGTACTCGTGTTTTTCTCTCAAGTCACGCAAGAAAATGCCGGCAAAACCATGAAACGCGTCCAAAAAGGTCCTGAGAAGCCCTGGAACTCCGCCTGCGGTCAGGCCGTACAACAGTTCCTCCTTGATCTTTTGTTCATCGTGCTTTGTAAAAGCAAACGAGCGGACAATTTAGTGCCCAGCGGCGCCAAGACTCTCCCACACCGATAAAAAGCCTGAAATTGGATATTCTTTACGCGTCCAATTCCTCTTTTTAACCCTGATGGCAACGAGTTTGCCTATTGGTTTGATCTCGTTTTTATCATCTGCCCTAGCTTCATCTTTGTTTGCCCAATCAAAGTGGGCATTCATGCAACCCAACAATGACAAAAGACGGCCGCGGCTGGCCATTGGCGCAGCGCTAGCGACGTGAGAGCTTTTGTGTTCTGAGACGCGCGTGAATGTAACACGCCGGATTCAAGGTTTTGCCGGCAAAGGACAAAAAAAAAATATTTGGAAAATTGCTATGTTTGACAGGCTATGCTGTCAGGCACAAGGTACAAAACTCAATTGGCTTTCGTTTACGCGAGACGCGCGAGAAACGCATAGCCCCCGCTGAGGGATTTAACTTCTGCACGACATCCAAGAGGGGGGGCCGAGAGAAAAAAAAAAGTGGCGTGATCTTTTCTTCCTATGGTAGAAATTGAATTGAAAAAGTTGGTGAACAAGCAAAAAAAATGTTGCTTATCTAACCGAGTAGGTGACGAGAACTAAAGTGGATGAAAAAGCTAGCATGAGAAAGGAAATTGCCCGACGATGAAAAAAAAAAAAAAAAATGAAAAAAAAGGTCCGCGGGGGCACCTCAAATGGATTTGTTGGCCACGTATTGACACGCAAGCAAAAAGGGATTTGCATTTCTTGCCGTCTTTTTTGTTTGATTTGTTCACACGGGACTGGAAGGGGGGATTCAACCCAGCCAAGTCAGCGACAAGGTGACACAAAGCTGATCGAGTGCAGCGTCAATCAAAAAAAAAAAACTCCTTTTTAACGCTAGTTTTCCGGTGCTAGGGGTCAATATACTTGGTACAACAGGGCATTGCATCCAATGGGCAAAAAGAACAGCTCAAAGAGCCAACCGCATGTCTGGAATTGCAGAAAGTTTTCAAAAAGAGTAGACATGTCCCTTGCCAGGGTTGACGTTTTAGGCAAGCGTCACGGGCGAGCATGGCCGAGAAGGGTGACACAGATGGATGATGATGTTCCTGGAATGAGGATACTTTTTTTTTTCTGACCTGTGATCCGCGACGACCGGATGAATTAAGCTCAAACAACAGGTTGGGGGAGGGTCATCCTCGTCAATATTGGAACCTTGAATCGAGATTCCGGGTCTTTGAGGCGCGACATGGCAGAAAAAGGGGATATCCGATGCAGGTTGCTGTGATAGGTGCGCTTCAAAAGATGTGAGCATGCGAAATGGGCCAGCTTTTGCCAAAAAGATGAGATTTGAGAATCCAGTCAATGGGGTTCCGACGGACCTGAATCCACCGCTGACTGCATGATGATTCAAATCGGCGCGCCAATGGCCCGATTCCGATGACAACAACGGCGGGGAGGGGGGAGAATATGCGAAGATAAAACAAAAAAGATGGGGGGATCATGCATCTTTTTTTTTTATTAGCAAGTGTCTAGGGAAAAGGGATGAATTTTTTTATAAAGAAAAAGCGCGATGCGCCGAATGTGTAGGCAGGTATGCACGTGGCGCCACGCGCCCACCTGCCTGGGTAGTCCAATGTCATGCAGGAAGAACGAGAAAATCGAAAAAAGTAAGAAAATGACACGTTTGGAAGCGCGCAAATGGGTCGCAGACAACAGAGACACTAAAGCACTCCGCAGGGTATCGTCTGCCGGTTGTACAATTATCCGCGAAGCTCCATCATGGAGGCCCATGAAGGGGTCACGGGTGGCTGACATTAGGAAAAAAAAAAGGGTGTTTTGGAGGATGTGCAAGCGACTGTGTCTATGTTTGTGTGTGTGTGTGTGTGTGTGTGTGTGTGTGTGTGCGTGTCTGTGTGTAAAAAAAAAAAAATGGCCCCGTGCCTCGTAAAAAAAAAAAAAGAAAAGGATGCATGTGGGGCAGGGGCGGCGCGACGCTGGGTGCCGCAGGTTCAAAAAATAGCCAGGCAACTCACACGTCTCAGGGCGGCGGTGGCGGCGGCGACGGGTCTTGTGGTGTGGGTGTGGATGGCGGATCGGCCGCTGGTGATGATGGTGATGGTGATGAAGGCGACGGCGGGCGCGGTGGTGGTCGTGGGTTGTTTGGCCTCGGGCGTCGCATGACAACCGTGTCGCAATGATGAATTCCGCGTGCCATCAAGGAATTGGAGGAATTGAGGGTGTGAGCGCTGCGATACGAATCGAGAACACCGCGAAATGGAGGAAGGAAGCGTGCGTGATTGGAATCAATGGAGGAGCAAGGCGCCAATGAAGGAGTCGACGGCAAGGAATGGAGAGAAAACTTTGTATTTTGGTGAAAGGGAAGGAGGGGATAGCTTAGAATCGACGCATCTTCCCCAATGGAAAAACAAAAAATAGGAGGAACTCCAAGAAAGAATAAAAAAGAAAAAGTTGGAGAAAGAGGAGCAAAAGAAGAGGGGTGAAATACCGACGCGGCCCTTGGCTAAAGAGGGTAAGTGCGAATAGGCAAAACAGAAGCAACCAAGAACATTTGGGACAAAAAAAAAGCTTCTGATATGGTCGATTTATCCGGCCGCGTGGAATTGGGAAGATCGAAATGCTGCTTTTTTATCTCGACCAAAATTTTGACAGCGCGGCACGCAAAAATAAAAAGCGGCAAAAATAAAAAAATAAAATAAAATAAAAAAGCGGGCCAGTCCTCATCTGGCTCGTGGCTCTAAACAATGAAGAGATTATGACCGTTTGTTGCTATCGACACCAAAGAAACGCGGTGGAAGGTCTGGTAAGAGCCATGGGACAAAACGATGTCGGTGCACACGCAAAATAGGCAAGTTCCACCATCCCGGAACAATGGAACCGAATTGCAAAAGGGTGTCAATCATCCTTCCATGTACGAGTGCAGATGGCGAAAAGTGCCTTGTGCAACCTAGAATTTCTTTTTCTTTCTTTCCCTGGCACTTGGAATCTCCAATTGGCACCGCTAGGCTGACATCACACAAGAAAAAGCTGATCTTCCTCTCGCACACGCGCGCATTATCCCGGTTCCCAGCCTCATTTTTTTTTCCCTTTCTTCATTCTGTCATTGACTTTGTATGGTTGCACATTGCACGAACACAAAAAAAAAAAAAAGAAAAGAAAAAAGAAAAAAAACACGCGTCACGCAGTGCATGCGTGCCCAGCATCTGCTCCTCCCTTTTTTACTTTTTACGCCCACCGTGCCCGCATCACGTCATTGATCATGCAAGAAACATGTGTGGGTGTGTGGGGCGCCAATTGCATGCATGGAAGGCGACACAAGGGCGCTTTGCCTTTGTCACACACGGTGAACGGCGAAGCGCGACCGTGTGTGCCCAATACCCAAATTTAGGCAGCGAAAACCTGTCCACAAAAAGAACCATAAAATTTGTGTTTTTTTACTTTTGGATCGGATGAAAAAAGAGGGAATAGGCAAAATTCGGCATTTGATCTATGTGAGACGCGTCCCCCATTTATCAATTGAACGAGACGCGTCTTTTTTTTTTCTTCATTGGATGCGGAAATGGGGGAGGTGGATGGGAGAACGACAACGTGGGAAAGAAAAACAAAAGAAAACGAACTTTTTTAGTTCTTGCCGACGTTTTCGGGGCGCAATTGGCGGACAGTCTTGCCGGCGCGCCAGATTTCGGACTCGCGGATCTCCTTGAGCTCCTCCTCAAGCTTCTCGCGGTAGTCGGGCTGAGAGTTGCGGTCGAGGGAACGAGCGGTTTCGGAGCCGTCGCGGACGGATTGGTACAATTTCTCGAAGACGGGCTTGGAGGCATCGTGGAAGGGGCGCCACCAGTCCAAGGCACCGCGCTGGGCGGTGGTGGAGCAGTTGGAGTACATCCAGTCCATGCCGCGCTCGCCAATCAAGGGGTAGAGCGATTGCGTGGCCTCCTCGACGGTCTCGTTGAAGGCTTCCGAGGGCGAGTGGCCGTTGGCGCGGAGAACCTCATATTGAGCCTGGAAGAGACCTTGAATGGCACCCATCAACACACCACGCTCGCCAAACAAGTCAGAGTACACTTCCTTTTCAAAAGTGGTCTCGTACAAGTAGCCAGTGCCAACACCGACACCAAGAGCAATCGTGCGCTCCTTGGCCTTGCCGCTGGCATCTTGCCACACAGCGAAAGAGCCGTTGATACCGCGGCCCTCTTGGAAGAGACGGCGCACAGTGAAGCCAGAGCCCTTGGGAGCAACGAGGACGACATCAATATCTATGTAAAAAAAGAAATAAATAAGATTCATGGGTTCAATTCATTGAATTGAGAGATCAATTCATCGATTTGAGAGATCAATTTAAGCAATTGAGGCGATTGACACGCGTCACGTCGCGTTTTTTTTTTCTCTGTAGGAGACTTACCCTTGGGGGGCACAATGTCGGTCTGGTCCTTGTAGACAATGGAGAAGCCGTGCGAAAAGTAGAGGGTCTTGCCAGGGGTCAAGAGGGGCTTCATGGCAGGCCAGATCTCCTTTTGGTAAGCATCCGAGAGCAAGTTCATGACAACAGTACCCTTTTCAACGGCATCCAAGACAGGGAACAAGTTCTTGCCGGGAACCCAGCCTTCCTCGACGGCTTGCTGGAAGGTCTTGCCCTCGCGCTGGCCAATGATCACATTGACGCCATTGTCGCGCAAGTTGAGGGCTTGGCCACGGCCTTGGGGACCATAGCCGAGCACAGCAATGGTATCATCCTTGAAAGTCTCCAAAAGCTTCTCCTTGGGAACGTCAGAGCGCTCGTACACAACTTCATCAGTGCCACCAAAGTTCAAAGTCTTCATGCCACGGAATTGGACGGCAGGGGTCTGTAAAAAAAAAAAAGCCAAAAAACAAGAATTGAGCCTCGTTAACGCGTTTTTGTCCCATTTCCCTCCTCCATTCCCTATGCCCTAGAGCCCAAGGATATGTCTCCACGCGCCAGTCACCCGCTCGACCCTCTTGCACCGTGTCGCCACGCGATGAACCACAATTGTTTCCCAAAAAATCACTCTCAATTTCTTACAGCAACGGCCTTGAGAGCGGCCTGCTTGGTAGCAGCAACCATAGGGCGGGCGACCATGGGGCGAGCAGCACGCGAGGCGGCGCGGAGAGCAGTAGAGAATGCACGAGAGGCCATTGTATATGTGTCTTTTGATATTAGAAGAAGAAAAAGAGAGAGAAAAAAAAAAAGACGAATGGGGGTCGAATAAAATACCTAAAAAAGATGAGCTGTCGCCAATGAAATCGCCTCAATGCCAATGCCTGCCACTTCCCCGCACTCTTTTAAATCATCGATCAGTGATTTTTTACATGAAACCCACGTCAAAATGGTCTAATGCCGTGCAAATTTCATGCCAAGCCCCTTGTAGGTCGTTGCCGTGCCATTTTTTAAAACTAATCGCCCCCGTTGACACCCATTTCTCATCGATACATCCAACGGATCAACCAGCTGTCAAAAAAGCTGGGACGCGATGCTCGGCACATGAACACAAATGACTCATCTTCCTTTTTTGGAGTCCCGAATCCAATTGCCATCTCCCCGACCGTACAAAATAAATCAGCATAACAGACGAAGAGCATTAAAAGACCGACCATTTTTTTTAAAAAAAAAAAATCAGTGAAAACAAGAAATGTCTATTGTGCCACGAGTGGACATGGAGAAAAGGGATGCCAATCCGCCTATTTTGACGACGCGGCGTTCTTCTGATAGCCTGAGTCAGCGCTTGGCGCGGATCGCGTCAAAGCAAGCTTCAAGAAACAGCTCTGCTGTCAATGACCAGGTTGCACAATGGTCAACATGGCTGCAATTCTCGAATTTCTCGCGCATGACCTTTTGAATGCACGCGTCGGCCTTGATGTCCAAGGTCGCTGCAACCTCGACGATCACCAAAGTGATGGCGCGGCAAAAGGCGGGCGTC